>NC_069463.1:29787517-29827517 GCF_026875155.1 Cherax quadricarinatus
AAAAACCCTTTAAATTTGTTCATTTTTAAATTTAGAAAGTTTCTGGTATTTTCTTTTCCAAAACTTTAGAAATGACATTTGTTTTATTAAATGATTGAAAATGTCTCCCTTTGGGCACATTTATTCAGATTTTGCGGGCCCTGAGTGTCCTTGTGAAAATTTGACATTTTTTGGGGTTTTCTAACTTTGAAAATTAAAAAAGGGGGCTGCCTGCAGCCCCTGTTTAATGAGGAATTATCTGGGTGGATTGAATTGCGGACCTAATTTATCTATGGAGCAGTAGGCGAGAAGGTTTGTAATGACTTTTTTCAGTGCATGGAAAAGCTGTGGGCCATACATTTAAATTAGGAAAACTAGTCAAACAAAATGCCTATAAAAAAAACTAAATAAAATGCATTGAAGTTAATAGGTAAGATAAAGATTTTGGAATGGTTTAAAGTAGGGTTTAAAAGTTTAAATATAGGGAAAACTTAGGATAAGACCTATGTCCACAAGCTCCCCTGAGGTGAGGTCTTGAGAAGTTTCATCATTTCCAAACGGGCTGAAATAAGTATATTAGGTATGATTATAAATTCCCCTAGGAGGTGTTAGGCAGCATATATCAACAGAGGGTGACGACATTTCAAGGTCCATTATCCCCGGGGTTTAGTAAGTGATAACTCGAATTAACTAACTTTGCAGTCAATAGATACCACGAGTTGTACACTTCCCTGGCGTAGTTATCTGGAATCGATGTGTTGTTTAAAGATAGTGTTTTTGAAGTGTCACCTACACTTGTTGGATCACAACACTCGTTTTTACACTGTTCAAAAAATTGTTCACCCAAAAGTTATTAAGAAGGGGATAAATTTTTGTAATGTTTTTTGGATTTTTTTTGAAAACGCGCAGAACAGATTTTCGTTTGGTTATCCCAGCACTCAATGTCCTCTCGTAGAGTAAAAAGAAATCTGCCTCACAGTGTTATCCCATGCAATGCCCTAGAACAAAAAGGGAAAAGGTTAGTCTTTTAGTTTCCCTTTCCCAAATTTCCTCTTTAAGCAAAAGCAGAAGTTGATTCTTGCTGTCTTAAGCTAGACAACAAGTCACATTTTCCCAGGGTAAAAAAGTGGGAGCAGGTTTTTCTTTTTGTTTTTAAAGGTAAGAGAGGACTGTCTTTTTAAACTACACTTTGCAACACTGAACTTTGCAAGGATCGCAGTTGTTGACCCCGTACATACTCGTATGCATCGGGGATAAATTTACTTGCTGTAGGTAAACAAGAGCATGCCCCTTTTGAGGGGGGGCCCCCTCGGGTAAAAGGGGGCCCTGAAATGGTTGAAGGGGGCAATATCAATACCCTGGAGAAATTTTTCCAACGGGGGGGGCATGGGGGTGGCCGCAGGTGAAACTTTCATTACTTAAATTAATTTGATTTTTCATGCCACCACTGTGCTGTCTTTTCTGAACAGCTTTAGTCTGTGTGGTTTTGGAAAATCACTTATTTTTATTTTAACACGGGTTTAATTCAAAGGGGACTAGTTTTTTTTGTCCGCTTATTCACTACACCTTTGTCAAAAATCAATGTTCTAAATTTTCCCATTTGCTGGGTAATGGTCACTTTTTTTCCAAGGGGCCCTTTGGGGACCTGGACCATCTTGTCAAAAATCACATTCCCAGTTTTTTAAGGATTATGTTTTTTGGGAACACCAGCCCCATAGAAGTGTTTTTCAATGAGGTGGATGTCTCTTCCAAATTTTCTCAAAACATTCATCACTTTATTAAGGGGTTTGAATTTAGTCTGAGTTTGCTCAGGTTTGAAATAAAGTAGGTCCTCTATGATTCTTTATCATTCATGGGGGAACAGGTTCGACCTTTTTCTTTCCTTTTTTGGAGTAAATGGAAAAATGGACTTTTTTAAAAATTGTGTATCGGTCTAAGTTGGGTTGTTTTGTTTTTTCAATTTGTGTGTAGATTTTTAATGATTTTGGTAAAGGTCTTTTCACTGTTTTAAAATGATATTTTTTTAAAAAAATTTGGGTTTTTAATTTTAAAGGGTGTTTTTCCCCCCCTTTTAAATAACCCTTTTTTATTCTTTGAAAAGTTTTTTATATCCCCCCCAAAAATTTTTTTTAATTTTTAATATCATTTTTAATGCCTTTGGTGCAAACCGTCTGAATAATTTGAAAAAGGTTTTCAGCAGACATGTCAGTGGTATTCTAAATGTACGCTTTTTGTGGATAATGAACAAAAACAGATGTAACCTTGATGGGACTTTGTAAACTGTTTTGGTTTAAAAAAATTTTTGGGCCCCGTGTAAAAACCCTGTCACCTCAAATGGGTGATATGACAAACCTTTTTCAGAGGATATGGGGGTGGACCTGGATACTGACATGCTCTCATTTTGTAGTAACAACAAGTAATAGTCTTTTATTTGTTTTTTCACACTTTTTCGCCCTTTAGATATAGTAAGGGTTGTCAAATGAAAAATGTGTCAGCACCCCCCCATGTAACACGTTTGTGGGGGTTTTTCACAAACAGTTTTTTAGCCAAGATTTTGGGGAAACAAAATTGGTGTATGGGTTTTTTTAGGAGTGAAGAATTATGAATTTTCCTCGAATTTTAATCTTTTGGGTCGAGATAAAAACTAAGAATTAATCATGACGGGGTTTTTTTAGGGATTTACTTGTGTTTCCCGAAAATTTTTTCTATAGAGAAAATATCTTTCTGCATTGTTACCCGTATTTTAAATTGGTTTAAGATATTTATAATTGGTTTTATTTCTTTAAAGAATTTAAAGAAAGAGCTGTAATTTAGAGTTTTCCAAAAATGAGTATTTAGTCCCAACAATGATATATTGTTGTGTCTGCAGTTTTACACAATTGTTACTGACGTTCAAGCAAACTGTTTTTCTGGCATAATGTGGCTTTTTTTTGAGACCCGTTTTTTTATTTTGGAGCCAGTTCGGTCCGTGGGGCCAAAATTTTTTATCCACAAATTTCTTGGTGGGGAACCGGAAACATGTCAGTGGTTCTCTTGGGGAGAGCGTGGAGAAAGAGATAATTTCAGCATCTCTTTTATTTTTGTACTTTTCTGTAATAAACCAATTACCCTTTTATTTCTTAACCACTGGAGAACGCTTCATTTACTCCGATCCCTTTTTTTCAATAAAGAGTGATCAATACTTTGCTGAGATAGCAGTAGTTTTGTACCCACTTACGTCAGTTCCAATTGTGGTACGTTTGACCTTCAAGGATCTACCCCGGTCTTTGAAGTAAATTGGTTTCTTCATCAAATTATATGTAAGTCGCCCTAACCTTGGTTGACCATAAGAACCATGTAATGTGTAATTTTTTCCCCCTTGATATTGTCTGGAAATTAAATTTTAAGTTTAAATCCTTGGTATTATCCCAGCTTATCATTTCCCCGAGGCAAGTTTTTTTCCCATCCAAATTTTTAGTTTCCTGCATTTGTATAAACATTTAAACCCCTTTTTTGGTAATTGGGGAGACGAGTCCCAGAGGATCAAAAAAATTTGATACCTCTGACAGTAAACACGTTTAGTGAGTGTACTGCATGATTATTGTTTTTCCTTTTGAGACTCAAAGTATCTTCCCGTGTGTTCCAATTTAAAACCCCGCATATTTTTGCAATCGGAATTTTGTTAGGGAAATCTTTTTTGATAAGTTCCCCAATTGCATTGAATTAGTATGCCCCAATTCTTGAGGATATTTTTTTTCATCTCCTTGTTTTTTCCCTTTTATAAGGATTTCAACATTCTTTTTTTCACGTACCCTTTAAGATTGTCCCATGAAACATTTCTTTTAAAATTTTTTGAAGGGATTTTGAATTCATAGTTTTTTTAATATGTTATTATGACCCCCCACCATCCCGTGGGCGGTAGTCAAAGATTCAAAGGGAATAATGGGTCCCGGGGGCTGGACCCCCGTTAGTTACTGAACTAGTTACAAAAATAATGAAATCCCGGGAGATCTGGTTCACTTTCATGGCAAGTTACAGAGGTAATGAATCAGCTTCACTCCTATTCATGGTTACAGTCATGGAACAATTACAAAAAATGAACCACTGATCCGTCCACACCTGGTCACAATTGTAATGTAGTTATAAATTCAAATAATAAGTGGGGTCATACACCACACGATAGACGAGTGTGCGCACAATACACACACCAGGCGCACGCACAGACATATGCAAATGAGCGTACAATATATGCAATACACACAAGCAACACACCCGCACGCGCGCAGCGCTCACACACACACACACTCACCAACACACACACAACACACACACAACACAAAAAAAAAAAAAAAAAAATGTGTGTGGTGTGAAGAGGCTTCTGAGTTGAAGCTAGATACCTCAAAGGCAATGGCCGGAATAACATCTCTCCATGGGTCCTGAGAGAGGGAGCAGAGCACTATGTGTACCCCTAAAACAATATTCAATACATCTATCGAAACAGGGAGGGAGATTGCCTGAGGCATGGAAGACAGCAAATGTGTCCAATCTTTAAAAAAGGAGACAGACATGAAAGCACTAAACTACAGGACCAGGTGTCACTGAAAGTATAGTATGCAAAAGTCATGGAGAAGATTATCAGGAGAGAGTGGTGGAACACCTAGAAAGGAATGATCTCATCAACAGCACAACATGGTTCAGGGACGGGAAATCCTGTGTCACAAACCTACTGGATTACTATGACATGAGTGACAAGCAGTAAGACAGAGAGAGAGGGATGGGTTGGATTGCATTTTCTTGGACTGCAAGAAGGCGTTTGACACAGTTCCAACAGAGATTAGTGCAAAAAACTGGAGGACAAGCAGGGATAACAGGGAGGCACTACATTGGATCAGGGAAAATACTTGTCAGGTAAGACAGCATTGAGTCATGGTACGTGGCGAGGTGTCAGTGGTGGGCACCTGTGACCAGCTAAGTCCCACAGGGGTCAGTCCTAGATCAGTGCTGTTTCTGGTATTTATGAACGTACATGACGGAAGGAATAGACTCCAAAGTGTCATGTTTGCAGATGATGTGAAGTTGATGAGAATTCATTCGATATTAGCCCTGGCAGGAACTACAAAGGATTGGACAGGCTGCAGACCTGTTCCAGCAATGGCTCTGAGTTCAACCCACCAAGTGACAAAAGTCATGACGATTGGGGAAGGGCAAACAAGACCGCAGAACGGAGTAACAGTCTTAGGGGGGCCAGAGACTACAAACCTCATCAAGGAAAAGATCTTGTGGTGAGTATAACACCAGTCACATTCTGAAGCGCACTTCAACCAAATAACTGCTCTGCTCATATGGGGTGCCTAGCAAACTCGAACAGCATTCCGACATCTCAATAAGAATAGTTCTGGACCCTGTACACCGTGTACGTTAGGCCATATAGAGTATGCGGCACAGTTTTGGAAACCCATACTAGCCAAGCACGTAAAGAAACTAGAGGAAAAGTGCAAGCAAAGGTTTGCAACAAGACTAATCCAGAGCTAAGAGGTAATGTCTATGAGGAGAGGTTAAGGAAATCAACTGACGACATGTGAGGAAAGGAGAGATAGGGTACAAGAGAACATACAATAATACTGAGAGGAACTTGACAAGGTTGGACACAGACAAGATGTTTCCAGAGATGGGACACATCAACAGGGGACAAGTTGGAAGTTGAGACACTGATGAATTCACTGGGATGTTAGGAAGTATTTCTTCAGCAGAGAGTAGTCAGGAAGTGGAATAGTTTGGGGAAGGCGATGTAGTGGAGCCAGGATCCCATACATGCTTTAAGCAGAGGTTATGATAAAGGCTCAAGGTTCAAGGAGAGTGACCTAGTAGTAGCGACCAGTTGGAAGAGGCAATCTAGCAGTGAATGGGATAGGAGTGGTTATTGAAAGCAGTGGAGGGTTTTATGAGGATAGTGAGGCTCAGGTTAGTGTGTAGGTGAGAGGGAGATTATTTTCCAGGCTAAAAGTAGACCTTAGACAAGGATGGGTGATGTCACATGGATGTTCAATATATTTATAGATTGGGGTTGTGAGGAAAAGTGGCATGTTCGGGTGTTGGCAAGAGGTGTGGGGTTAAAGAAGAGAATCAAACACAAAAGTGGGGTTGCCACAGTTGCTCTTTTGATGATGACCACACTGTGCTTTTTAGGAGATTTGGAGAGAAGTTGCAGAGTTTGATGGTGATTGTGGTAGGGTATGTAAAGATGAAAATTGAAAGTGAATATTGGAAAGAGTAGGTGATGAGGATAAAAAAAATTTGCGTAACGAAAATTGGAATATCAGGACTGGGGGGGGGGGGTGAGAGATGGATGTGGTGAATGTATTCTGATATTTAGGAGTAGGAGTGTCTGCAGATGGGTCTATGAAAGATGAGTGTGAGTAATAGCACTGCGAGGATACAAAGCGTTGAGTGGTACACGAGGGAGTCTAGTGGAAGTCAAAGAACTTTCCATGGAAGCAAAGAGGGAAATGTAAGACAGCATGTTATACCAATGCTCTGCTATGGGTGTGAAACATGGTGGGTGAATGTTGCAACAAGGAGATAGGCCGAGAGGAGTGGAGATGTGGTATCTGAGGGCAATGTGTTAGAGTGAATATGTGGCAGAGATTCTTAGTTTGAAAAATTAGGAGGAGGTGCGGGATTACCAAAATATTATCCAGGGCGGGTAAGGAGGTGTTGTTCCTTAGCTCCTTCGCTAGATGCAGTGTTGTTATTAATCAAATTTCACGTGTTCGTGGGTTGCAATAAAGATAATATACGTTTGTTGAGCTAGTACACAAACAGGGAGTAGAATGAAATTAGCTCGGAGGCGTCCACGACCACCGCATGTTGATACTTCGATGGTGGGTACAAATCTAGTTTGGCTGGATGCACACATTGTTAAGGATTGTGTGGTTTTAGTGGTCTAAAGCGTAATGCGACATGGGGCAGGCAAAACAGCATTGGGTTCGAACTCCTTGGCTTAGTGCAGTGTTGTTATTGATAATCCACTTGTTCCGTGGGTTTATATATATTAATATATATAATATATATATAATTATCTAATATATATTATTTATATATTAATATATATCAAACACTAATTCTCTGGTCGAAGGAGACTCGAACCTACGAACCGGGAACAAGTACGCTGTGCCTTTACCATACCTCACCACACTGGCCAATACCTTGGCGCCCAGCTACACGCTAGACGTTGATCCAAGGCAAGCCAGCTTTCTGGTGGGAGGCGTACATCTGTTTTCATCTCATTCCTGCATGCATCGACAACTAGAGATTTTAACAATGCAAGGAAATCGTAAGAGCAGGGGAAAATAAACACATTATTATTCGTATTATACTCAAAAGGGGAAAGCGCTAAACCGGAGGATTATACAGAGCCTGGGGGGATGTGGAAGGCATTCAGGCTTAATCGGGGACTGGAGCACAGTTCCATTTCCCCTAAATCAAGAGCCCTCCACACAACGATCTCTGGCCAGAGATCAGTGTTTGTGTATATTTCGCCTGCTCTGCGATTCCTTGGTGCTCGCGCGCACACCAAACAACACACACACACAAATTATATATATATATATATTTATATATATATATATATATATATATATATATATATATATATATACTATATATATTTATATTTATTGTGTGCCGATAGGCAAACTTCGATCTTGGCTTAAATAGCAACAGTTCATTTGCCTATAGGAACAAGTGAAAATTTGTTGTATGCAATAATTTCGCCAAAATCATTCTGAACCTAACGAAATAAATATATTTCCTCTGCGTTAGTTTAGTATAATTATTGTAAACAAATCTAAAATAATTTAGTTGGTCTATGCTACAATAAATTGTTCTTGTTATAAAAAGGTTAGGTATGTTCACTAAGATTTTTTGGTGCAATTAAAATTTTTACGTCAAAAACATTAATGAAAAAAATATATCTTTAAACGTATAAGAGAAAATTTTAGAAAGGACTTAATTTTAAATGAGTTCTTGCTAATTGGCCAGTTTTACATATTGGCACGACACTTATATTAATATATATATATATATATATATATATTTATATATCATATATATATATATATTTATATATATTCTTTATAAAAGAGATTACAAAAATTGTGTTAATAAAACTCAATTTAGTTTGGTTAGTGAAAATTGCTGTATTTATATCCAAATAAGTTGATTTTACACAAATGAAAATTCGTTTCCTCGGATCAGAGCTTGTTCCATCAGCACAAGTGCAAGTGCAAGAATGGAACGAGGAGTAATTTCTCCACTTCAGTAATTTAGTGTTAAAGCAAAGGAAAAGATGCTGAGCAGTAGGCCTACTGATTGGAAACAGTCAAAGTCTTCCACACAATGATTCCCTCAACAGACATACGAACATAATTAAAACAACTTACTCCAGTGTCAGAGTAATTACACTCATCATTGTTGCAAAACAGTTTTTGATATGAGAGTTTGACTGATAGGTAGGTAGGTGGACTAGCAAGTTAGGTAGCTAGCTAGGAAGTTAGTTCGTTAGTTATGTAAAGTTGGTAGGTAGAGTGGAAGGTACGTAGGTAGTTGGAAGGTAGGCAGGTAGTCAGGAAGGTTGTGGCTAGGTAGGTTATTAGGTAGGTGAGTCAGGAGGGTTGGAGGTAAATAGGTAGGTAGTCAGGAGGGTTTTATAGGTAGAGGTAGTCAGAAGGGTTGGTAGGTACGTAGAGTAGTTAGTAGGCAGTTAAGTAGGTTAGTAGGTATGAAGGTAGCGTAAGTAGGTAGGTTAGTACGTAGGTCAGGTAAATTAGTAGGTTAGTAGGTAGGTTAATAGGTAGGTTGGTAGTAGTCAGGTAGGTAGAACAAGTAGTAGGTATTTAGGTAGGTTTAGGTAGGGTGAAAAATGGGGAATCATTGGTAATTTCTTGCAAGATCTTGTAAAAGTCAAACACCTCTTCAAGTATCCTTGTCTAATCGAACTGTTAATTATGCCGATCTTTGCCAGTTCAAATTGCAACTGTGCTGCTGCTGGGCAAGGTGATCGAGACTAGGAACCTTGAGTAGCTTTAAAAAGAGATTGGACAAATATATTAGTGGGAGGGGCTGGGTATGATTGGAGTCATTGGGTACGGGAGGTAAATTCTTGGATATCTTTAGGCACGGTGATTTTTGATTAAGGGTACCTGCTTGTATGGGTTCTTCTGCAGTGTTCTCCATTCTTATGTTACTATGTAAATACATAAAGTAGTAAACATCTCCTAAAAACATCTAAAAAGACATCTAAACTGATGCCTTGTATTTTACACAGTAACAAAAATATTCCTGATTGAAAGTAAAGCGGGAAAAATCTATGTAAATATATTTAGTAACTAAAACAATGAGCCTAAAAGGCTTAAACCAACCACAGTGGATGATGAAGAAAGTAGTGAAGAACACTGTGATGATGTGAGTAGGAAGATACACTGTGGATGGTGTTAGTGATGTGTAGTAACGGATGTACTCTGATGGTGTCACCACTAAAAATACAATCATTACAAGGGTCACCACTACAAATATACCAATACAATCACACTACAAATACCACCAATACTAAAGTATCACTACAAATATCAACCTGCAAGTATAACACTGCAAGTAACAAAACTGCAAGTAACAACACTGCAGTATAAACACTGCAAGTATCAACACTGCAAGTAACAACACTGCAAGTATCAACCTGAAGTATCAAGTCCAACACCACAAGTAATCAACACTATAAATATCAACGCTTCAACTATCAGTCTTCCAGTATCACCACTGTAACACTACTGTATCACCACTATGATATAGTTCATTACTACTACAGTTAACACTACTGAAAGTGCCACCACCACAAGGTATCACCACTAAGTATCACCACTATGGGTACCATACTACAAGTACCACCACTTATAAATATCACCACTACAAACATTAACAAATACGTATCTCCACTACAGTCTACAACCACTACAATTTTTTTCCACTGCATCTTCAACACTGTAAGTACCTCATCACAAGCATCTCCATTCCATATACCACTACTGCAAGTATCTCCATTACACGTCTCAATACTTACGAATATCCCACTACATGTAGAAACACTTCTAACACAACACTAATAATATCACACTGCAAACATTCGTCCTCTACAAGTTTCAACTTACAAAGATTCACTACTGAGTACCACTTACTGCAAGAATTATCAAAGCAAGTATCACCACTACGAGTATCCACCACATCAAGTTACACCAAGTACAAGTATCAGTACTTCCCATACCACCATAACATAATGAATCACCACTACAATGATATCACCACTACAAGTCTCAGTTTTTCTAGTACCACCAAAACAAGTATCCCATTATAAATGACACCACAACTACAAGACTCGGTACTTCGGTACACAGATTCAAATGTCACACTACCAAATATCAGCACTTCTTGTACCATCATTACAAGTATCACCATTGCAAACGTCAACATTACAAGTATCTCATCTACAAGTATCCACCACTCCTAGTAAACACCACTCCTAGTATCACCATACAAGTATCAGCATTTTCACTTACCAACACTACAATATCACCTCTTCAAGTATCATTACTATGAGTACTACCATTACATGCATAAAAACTACAAGATCAGTACTCACAGTATCACCAAATACCAGTATGAAAAAGTATCACCAGTACAGGTATCACCGTACAAATTTTTACAACCACAGTACCACCACTACAAGTATCACCACTAAAAAATATCACAACTTTCCATTAACTCTACGTTTCTACTATTACTACTGCCACTACTACTACTGTCACCATCAACACTACCACCACAACAACCACGATCATGATCACCACTACCTTTATTCCCTCCTACTAAAGACCACTTACTTCCATCAACACTAAATACTACTTAACTGCCATCAACACCACTATTTTTGATCAGAACTACCTTCAACACCTACCACCAAAAAATTTTTCCCTACCTCCGCAACACTACTACCATAACACTACAACCCCAACACACATATCAAAACACTACCTTTATATCCCACCAACACCCACAAAAACCACTTTTTAATCACCACCTACTCCCCAACACCATTTAAATCACCACCATTACAAACATAAACTACCCCAAAATTCACCCGTTTTCCACCAGCTTTTGAATGCAATGCACGACATGCGGGATCAGGTGCCCAAGGGTGGCCCACTTTTTTCCCCCCCCCATCCCTGGATGAGACGTCTTGATAAAAAACCCCGCTCCCTTTTAAAGTCTGAACATGGTTTCATATTTTAAAAAGGAAATTTTTTTATAAAGGTTTATGACTTTTTCCAAGAATATAAAATTTTTTAAAAACAGGTTTTTCGTGGACCAAAAAAAACTAATATGTTTTTTTCCCCTACGGGGGTTGTGGACTGAAAAAACCCCAAATATGGCGACTGACCTCAAAGGACCATGAAAGTAGCTTCACAAAAGAACTGGAAATTTGCTAAGAAAGAATTTTTTTTTTTTTTTTTTACAGTCCAAACTCTTTTTTTTTTTCCCAGTAGAAACTCGTCCGAACGGGGCTTGTGTGGATCATTTTTCTAAATTTTTTCTTATAGACTGGGGTCGGGGTCAAACAATTCATTCCATTCCACCCGGGAAACCCAAACCCCGAGGAGTAAGTCCTCATCCCCAGTCTGAAGGAAGATGTCAAAATTATTTTTGTAGTTCCCGGAGGGTGACGGGTGCTTTTTCGATTTTATTTTTTAATTTGGTATTTTAATTTTCCCTTTGGGTTTTCCCGGGATGATGTTTGTAAAAAGGCCCATCTCCTAAACCTTGATATTCAAAAGGGGTTTCCTAAAATTTTTTGGGTTCATGGTGGAGCGGGTTTTTTCCCAGAATCAATAAACCATTTTAACTACATTTTTGGTCCCACCTGACACATCTTTGGGTTTGGGGGGGTCCCATAAAAATTTTTGTCTATGAAAACTGGGACAAACTATAGTGGGGGAAAACGGGTTTTTTGACACCCCTGATAGGGGAAATGGAAATTTGGGTGGAGCACATCCATACCTAGCAGAAGTGGAGGCTTTTAAATTGACAAACATGGTGGTATGAATGACAACATTCCCAAAGGGGCACACGAGAGCAAAAAAAATTCCGGGAGTCCCAAATCAAGGATGGTTTGTAACCCTTTTGGCGTCTTCCTCAGACAATAAAAAACCAAAACCTTTTAACCAATCCAACTCCATGACAGTTTGAATTAAAACCCGGGGAAATTTTCAAAATCCAGAGCCCAAACGGGGGAAAGGAAACTACTTTTTCCAATTTAACACTTGATTTTCAGTAGATCACTTTTTTTTTAAAATTTTTTCACCAAAAACAGTTTTTTTTGGGAAATTTTTCATTTTGAAGGTTGGGCGGGGGGATTCAAAAAACCCCCCCGTCGGGAAAATTTGGCAGGGGGAGCCCCCTTAAAACCCGGACTTTTTCCCCCACGGGGGCTATAGTAAAACAGAAAAGGGAAATTTTTTTATATTTTCCTGAAATTTTGTCAGGAGACTAACTGTAAGCCAAATAAACCCCCTTTTCCCTCGGCCCAGGAATTTTTAAAGCAGTAGATCTATTCTTGCCCACCCCCTTTTTCCCCCTCTCTCTCTCTTCCTCAAATGTTTCCCCTCCCTTTTTTTTCCTCCACCTTTTCCCTTTTTTTTTTAACTTTCTTCTTTTTTTCCCCCCCCTTTCCCCTTCCTCCCCCTTTCCCCCTCCTCCCCCCCTCCCCCCCCACCCGCCAACCCCCCCCCCCAACCCCCCCCCCCTTTCCAAACAACCCCCCCCCAACCCCCCCCTTTAAAACCCCCACCCCAACCCCCCCCCCCCCAAACCCCCCCACCCCCCCCAAAACCCAGCAGGGGGAACAGTAAACCACCCCTCCAAACTACCCATTTTTAAAACTGCTGCAAAGGATTAGCTTACATGTAAAGGTTTCAATGCAAATTTTTGTCGCTAAAGAAGCCTTTTTTTTTGCTGAAAAGGGCCCACTTTCGGGGGCCCGAAAAACTGATCACTAAAATTCTGAAAGGGGATTCCAAGTTATGTTTTTCTCCACCCTGAGGGACCAAGAGGACCGTCTTCCTAAAAACGACGGCCATGCTGATTACTACTAAACCCCCATCATAAACCCTCAGGACTTCAATAGAAGTTCAAAAATTTTCCGGGGGGTTACTGGGAACCCACCAAAATTCCAAATTTATTTCCCGTCAATGCTGAAATCCCCTTTTTACGGGATGGGGAATAAGGCGGGCCCCCAAGCTCTTTGAGGGTATGGTCTTTCCCATCTTCTGTCATGGGGTCAGTCCATCAACTTGAATAAAAAAACGGCATATGGCGGAGAAGCAGCTTAAAAAACCGTGGGCAGGAGAGGTGAAAGCAGATTGGTGGTGTAAAACATTTGTCCAATGGGGGAAGTGGGTTTGTGCCCAAGTGTTTAGGCAAGCAAAATTTCCCCAAGTTTTAAAAGATCCCAAGAATTTTCAGTGTCTGACAGGATTGTAGTGAAGGGTTTTTACGAAAACCGACACGGGGATAAAAAAAGACCACATGTGAAAACTTTTTGGGAAATTTTTATTGAAAAAAACAACCAAAGGAAAAAGATGTTGTTTCAACATAGGGAAGATTTTTTTGGGGGAAAAGCATGCCCCCAAAAATAAAATTAAAGGGAAAATGATGTTTTTGGCAGCATATAAAATTTTTGGGGCTGTCTTATTTTCTTTCTTCGCTGACATGACGCCCACTAACAGCAATTAAAAACATGTTTTTTTTACTTTTTTTTTGAAAGCAGATTTTTTTGTTGGATCGTTACTGTCTACAAGAAAATAAAAACACTTTTTGCTGTTCCTTTTTTGTCTCCCGTTTTTAAACCACAAAACTTAAACTGTTTTAATGTGTCTGGGGGGCAGTAAACAACTGTGACATCCCAAGAAGTCACAGATACTTTTCACTTTTTTTTCTGACTCACGGGGTATTAAACACCCCTGTGATTTGTTTATATAAAAAAAATCGGGTTGTGGTCAAAAAAAAAACCCATTTGTTATATAATGGAACCCAGGGGATTGTCAGAACCAGACACATTATCGCCCACGGTGTCAAACAATAAATTAAACGTCCCCTTGAAAACCCCCCCCCCAAAAAACCAAAACAGAATTATCGTCCACGTGACGAACAATGTTTACGTCTTTTTGAAAAAAACCCTCCCAAACCGGGACAGCATTATCGTCCACTGTGACAAACAATAAATGCCCGCATTTTTAAAACCCTCCCAAACCAGGCCCGCTTTTATCGTCCACTTTTGACAGAACAATATGAGTCACTTGAAAAAACCTCCCAAACCAGACAGCATTATCGCCACTGTGACGAAAAATGGGGACTTTCACTTGAAAACCCCCCAAAAAACCAGACAGCATTATGGGCCCCACTGTGACAGAAAAATGATAAAGGTCACTTTGGAAACCTCCCAAACCGACAGCATTATCGCCATTTTGGACAAAAAAAATGATGACGTCACTTGAAAACCCTTTCCCAAAAACCAGACAGCAATATCGTCCCCTTTTGGGGGTCAGAACAATGATGACGCCCAATTTTTTAAAAAACCTCCCAGAACCAGACAGCTTTATCGCCCCACTGTGACAGAACAATATGAGTCCCCCTTGAAAACCCCTTCCCAAAACCCCAGACAGCATTACGTCACTGTGACAGAACAATTTGACGTCATTTTTGTAAACCCCCCCAAACCCCCAGAAAAAAGCATTATCGTCCACTGTGCCCCAAACCCAATATGATTTCACTTTTAAACCCCAAAAACCCCAGACAGCATTATCGCCACCTTGTGTCAGAACAATGATGACGCACTTGTAAACCCCCCCAAAACCCCAGACAGAAATTATCGTCGTCTGTCCCAGAAAAATGATAAACGCCCACTTGTAAACCGCCAAAACCCAGCCCAAGAAATTATCGTCCACTGTAACAAAAACAAGGGAATGACTTTCACTTGAAAAACCCTCCCCAAAAAACCAAACAGAAATTATCGCCACTGTGACAAACAATGTTTGCCGCCCACTTGAAAAACCTCCCAAACCAACGCTTTAAATCGTCCACTGGGGACAGAAAAAATTTATGACCCCACTTGAAAAACCTCCCAAAAACCAGACAGCATTACCCGTCCACTGTGTCAGAACAATGATGAGTCACTTGTAAACCTCCCAAAACCCAGCCCAGCATTTTCGTCCACTGTGACAAAAAAAGATGACGCCCCACTTGTAAACCCCCGGGAAACCCCCAAGACAGCATTATCGCCACTGTACAGAAAAATTTGATACCCCACTTGTAAAACCCCCAGAACCAGACAGCTTTATCTTTCCACTGTGACAGAAAAAATGATGACGTCACTTGTGAAACCCCCCCCCCCCCCCCTCCCAAACCAGACAGCTTTAATCCTCCACTGTGACAAAAACAATGTGACTTTCCACTTGAAAACCCCCTCCCAGAACCAAACAGCATTATCCCCCCACTGGGGACAAAAACAATGATAAACGTCACTTGTAACCCCCAGAACCAGACAGCATTACCCGTCCATTTGTGAGGGAACAAGGGATGACGTCACTTAAAAAAACCTCCCAAAAAACCAACAGCATTTTTTCGTCCACTGAACAGAACAATGAGGACTTCATTTTGAAAACCCTCCCAGAACCAGACCCCCTTATCCGTCCACTGTGACAGAACAATGAGGGACGTCACTTGAAAACCTCCCAAACCCAAGACAGAAATTAAACCCCACGTAAACAGAAAAAATGATGACGTCACGGGGAAAAACCCCCGAACCAGACAACTTTACGCCACTGTACAGAACAATAAATGCCCGTCATTTTGAAAACCCCCTCCCAAACCAGACAGCATTTCGCCAACTGTGCAGAAAAATGATGACGTCCCCCTTTGTAAACCTCCCAAACCAGACAGCATTATCGTCCACTGTGACAGAACAATGATGACGTCACTTGTAAACCTCCCAAAACCCCAGACAGCTTTTATCGTCCACTGGGGACAAAAAACAATGATGACGCCCACTGTAAACCCCCCGAACCAACAGCATTATCGTCCACGGGTGACAGAAAAAATGATGACGTAAACTTGTAAACCCCCAAAACCCCAAAAAAAACAGCATTATCCTCCACTGTGTCAGAACAATGGGGACGTAAATTGTACACCTCCCAAAAACCGGGGAACAGCAATTTTTTTCCCCCAACGTGACAGAACAATGAGGGAACGTCATTTTTTTTTAAACCTCCCAGAAACAGACAGCTTTATCGTCCACTGTGACAAAACCCAAGAAAAAACGTCACTTGTAAACCTCCCAGAAACAAACAGCTTTAAAACGTCCACGGGGACAGAACAATGTTTACGTCATTTTTGGGTAAAACCCCAGAACCAACAGCAAAAATCGCCAAATGTAAACGAACAATAAATTGACGTCACTTGTAAACCTCCCAGAACCAAAAACCAGCTTATCCCCACTGTGACAGAAAAAAGATGACGTCATTTTTGAAAAACCTCCCGAACCAACACTTTATCGCCACTGTGTCGAACAATGATGACGCCACTTGGTAAACCCCCAAAACCCAGACAGCTTTAAATCCTCCACTGGGGACAGAACAATAAAGACGTCACTTGAAAAAACCTCCCAGAACCAGACAGCATTATCGTCCACTGTGACAAAACAATGATGACTTACTTGTAAACCTCCCAGAACCAGACTGTTTTACCTCCACTGGAAAGAAAAATGATAAAGTCCTTTAAAAAACCCTCCCAGAACCAAACAGCTTTTACCCCTCCACTGTGTCAGAACAATGATGACGTCACTTGAAAAACCCCCCAAACCGACGGCTTTAAAATGGGTCCACTGTGAAAAACTAAAGACGTCCTTGTAAAAACCCCCAGAACCAACAGCATTTCCCCCCCCACGTACAGAACAATGATGACGTCACTTGTAAAACCCCCCCCGAACCAACGCTTTAAATGGGCCAAACTTTTGACAAAACCAATGATACGTCACTTGAAAACCCTTTCCCAAAAACCAGACAGCATTATCCTCCACATGTAACAAAAAAATTTATGACGTCCACTTGTAAACCCCCCCCAGAACCAGACAGCAATATGGCCCACTGTACAGAAAAAAATGTTGACGTCACTTGTAAACCTCCCAAAACCCCAGACAGCATTATCGCCCACTGGACAGAACAATGATACGTAAATTGTAAACCTCCCAAAAACCCCGAACAGCTTTATCCCCACTGGACAAACAATGATGACGTCACTTGTAAACCTCCCAGAACCAAAACAGCTTTAAAATCGCCCACTTTTGACAGAAAAAAGGACGTAAACTTGTAAACCTCCCCCAGAACCAAAACAGCTTTTATCGTCCACTGTGACAGAAATAAAGAGGTCATTGTAAACCTCCCCAAAACCAGACGCATTATCCCCCAAACTGTGCAAACAATGATAAACGTCACTTGTAAACCCCCCCAGAACCAGAAGAAATTTAGGGTTTCCCGTGACAAAAACAATGAGACGTCCACTTGTAAACCCCCCCAAAAACCAAAACACCCTTTATGGCCCACTTGACGAACAATGATGACTTTCACTTGAAAACCTCCCAAAACCCAAGACGCATTTTCCTCCACGGGGTGACAGAAAAAATGAGGGAACTCATTTGGGTTAAAAACCCCCCCCCCCAACAGCATTATCCTCCACGGTGACAAAAAATTTAAGACGGTTTTTTTAAAACCTCCCAAAAAACCAGACACTTTAATGGTCCACTGTAAACAGAAAAATTTAAATAAAGTCACTTGAAAAAACCTCCCAGAACCAGACAGAAATTATGGTCCATTTGGGACAGAACAATGATGAGTCACTTGTAAACCCCCTTCCCCAAAAACCCCCCCCAGACACTTTAAAATCGTCCACTGTGACAAAAAACAATGATGACGTCATTTTGAAAACCCTCCCAGAACCAGACAGCTTTAAAATTCCCTGGGGACAGAACAAGATAAACGTCCTTGAAAAACGCCACAAACCGGGTTCTTAAACTTATATTTTATGTTTCCCTGTTTTTTTTACATATTAATGAACTATTTCTTCTACTTTAACAGCGCTGAAACATGTTTTACGTATTTTTTTCCTGCGACTACTGAACCGTTTACTGTAAATTTTCCGGACTTCTGAAACCTTTTTAAACTGTAAAAATTTTTTTTTTCGGACTTACTTTTCCTTTTTAAACGAAAAATTTTCCCTGCGACTTTACGGGTCCCCGTGTTACTGTATTTTTTTCTGCAAACCTTAAACGAAACCGTGTTACTGTATTTTTTCTGGATTTTCCTGAAAGGGCGTTTTTACTGTATTTTTTCCCTGCGATTTTACTGCCCGTTTTTACGGGTATTTTTTTCCGGGCGACTTACTGTACCGTGTTACTGTATATTTTCTGCGACTACTGTACCGTGTTTCTGTATTTTTTTTCTTCTGACTTACTTTTACCGTTTAAACTGAAATTTTCTGCGACTTACTTTTACCGTGTTACTGATATTTTCTGCGACTTTACTGAAACCATGTTCCCCGGTATATTTTCTGCGACTTACGTCCCCTTTTTACGATATTTTCTGCGACTTACTGTACCTTTTTTACTGTATATTTTTTTTTGGCGACTTACGAACCCGTGTTAACGTATATTTTCGGGCGCCCTTATTTGTACCGTGTTACTGTATATTTTCGGGCGACTTACTGTACCGTGTTACTGTATATTTTCTGCGACTTACTGAAAACCGTTTTAAACTGTATTTTTTTGGGCAAAACTTATTTACCATTTTAAACAGTAAATTTTCTGCGATTTACTGAAACCTTTTGTTACTTTTATTTTTTTTTTGGGGGACTTCCCTGTACCTTTTTAAACTGTATTTTTTCCCTGCGACTTATTTTAAACCATTTTACGTAATTTTTTCTGCTACTTACTGCCATTTTATTTAATTAATTTTTTTTTTGCAAACTTACAAACCGTGTTTACTGTATATTTTCTGCACTTACTGTACCATGTTACGGTATTTTTTTCTGGACTTACTGAAACCCATTTACTGTTTTTTCTGCGATTTTTAATTTGTGGGCCGGGTTTTAAACTGAAAATTTTCTGGATTTACTGAACCGGTTTTCTGAAATTTTTTTCCTTGGCGACTTATTTAAACCTTTTTTTATTTGAAAATTTTCTGCGATTTTACGTACCGTTTATTTGGAAATATTTTTCTGGGACTTACTGAAACCGGGGTTTACTGTATATTTTCTGCAACTTACTGTACCATTTTAAAACTGTATATTTTTTCCCTGCGGACTTACTGAAACCATTTTATGTATTTTTTTTCTGCGACTTACTGAAAGCCGTTTTAAACTGTAAATTTTTGCGACTTACTGTACCGTGTTACTGAATTTTTTTCGGGCGATTTTACTGTCCCGTTTTTTTACGGGTATACTTTCTCGATTTAAACTGTCCCCGTGTTACTATTTTTTCCTGCGACTTACTGAAACCGTGTTACGGGAAAATTTTTTCCCGGGCGATTTTACTGTCCCGTGTTACTGTATATTTTCTGCGATTTTACTGTACCGTTTTATTTGAAATTTTTTTGGCAAATTTACTGTACTGGTTACTGTTTTTAAATTTTTTTTTGCGATTTAAACTGTCCGTGTTACGTAAAAATTTTCTGCGATTTACTGTACCGGGTTTTTACTGTATTTTTTCTGCGACTTACTGTACCGTTTACTGAAAAATTTTTCCTGCGATTTAAACTGTACCGTTTTTACTGTATATTTTCGGGCGACTTACTGTACCGTGTTAATTTTATTTTTTTCCTGCGATTTAACTGAAACCGTTTACTGATATATTTTTTTTTTGCGATTTTTATTTGTAACCGTTTACGAAAAATTTCCCTGCACTTATTTGAAAACCCGGGGTTTACTGTATTTTTTCCCTTTCTGCGACTTACTGTAAAACCGTGTTACTGTATATTTTCTGCGACTTAGGGTACCGTGTTATTTGTATTTTTTCCGGGCGATTTTACTGTACCGTTTTAAACTGAAATTTTTTCTGCGACTTACGGGTACCGTTTTACTGTATATTTTTTTGCGATTTAAATGAAACCGGTTACTGTAAAATTTTTTCTGCGATTAAACGTAGGGGTTTGGGGTTTTACTCGGGCCTTTTCTATTCATATGCTGTTTTTTAATGTTATAATAGGGATGTAAAAAAAAGGGGTTTACAAGTAATACAAACTTACCTGCTACACTCTCTCAATAATTTTCTATTTTAAAAACATTTTTTTTTCCCAAATTTTTTTCCCCTATCCCCTTTTCCAAAAAACTAATACAAATAAAAAGGCCCAGATATAATAAACAAAATTATATTTTTTTAAAAGGGGGGTGAGCTGGAAGCCAGAGGAAGGCCCTCAGATGACCCGAAAGTCTGGATCTGTTGCATAAGCAGTCAGTCCAGTTTTTTGGTTTATCAGTTAGTGTATTTTAAAAAAGGTTCCTTGACTAAAGGCCCAGGAATCACTTTATCACCTTACTAGACAAAATCTCTTAGATTCTTTCTCCACATCCAAAATATAATTTAAAAATTTAAAGTTTAAAGAAAAAAAAGTATGCGAAATTTTCTTCCCCCCTCATCTTCCACATCCTGTGTGTGTTTTGTGTGTGGTTTGTTGTGTGTTGTTGGTGGTGTGGTGGTGATTTGTGGTGTGTGTGTGGGATGGGGGGTTTTATGTGTGTGATGTGTGTGGTGTGTGCGTATGTTGGGATGTGTTTGGTGTGTGTGTGTGTATGTGTGGTGTGTGTGGTGTGGTGTGTGCATGGGTGGGTTTTTTGTGTGGTTTTTGTGTGTGTTGTGGGCGTATGTGTGTATGTGTGGTGTGTGGTGTGTGTGTATGTGTGTTGGGATGTGTTTATGTTGTGTATGTTTTTGTGGTGTGTGCGGGAGTGTGGGGGAAGGGGTATGTGTGTGTGTGTGTGTGTGGGGTGTGTGTGTGTGCATGTGTGGGATGTTGGTTTTATGTGTGTGTGGTGGTATGTGTTTGTGGGGCGTAAGGGGTAAGTGTATATTTTGTGGGGTGTGTGGGGTGTGTGTGGGTGTTGTGTTGGGGTGGTGTGTATGTGGGGTGTGCATGGTGTGGTTTTGTGTGGTGTTTTGGTGTTTTTATGTGTGTTTGGTGGGGGTGTGCGTGTGCTGTGTGGGGAGGGGTTTTGTGTGTGTGTTTTGTGTGTGTGTGTGTGTGGGGTGTGTGTCTGGGTGTGAGTGTGTGTGGGGTGTGTGTGTGTTTGTGCATGTGTGTCTTTTGTGGGGTGTGTGTGGTTTTGTGGTGGGGTGGTGGTGTGTTTGAGTTGTTTGTGTAAAGTGGGGTGGGGTATGTGTGTGTGGGGGTTGTTGTGGGTTGTTGTGTGTGTGGTTTTGGGGTGGTTGGGGTGTGTGTGTGTGGTGTTTTACTCTTCTAGTTGAGGCTGCCCGGGGTTTGAGTCCAAGCTCCTAGCCCGCCCTTTTCCCCTGGTCGCTACTAGGGCCCCTTTTCCTGAGGGGCCCTGGGGCTTTAACATACCTCTGCTTAAAGCTATGTTTTGGGGGGTCCTGCCCCCCACTACATCGCTTCCCAAACTATTCCACTTCCCCCCGACAAGACACCCGGGTGAATTACATCCCTGTAATTCATCTGTGTCTTCAGCTTCCAAAATGTGTCCCCTTGGGTTTCTGTGTCCCCCATCTCTGGAACATCCTGTTTGTCCCCTTGTCAATTCCCTCCCCAGTTTTTTGGGGAAAGTGTTAAAATGTCCCCCCCCCCGGAAGAAAATAAAGGGAAAAACTGGGGGTGCTGTCCTGGGGGACAGTAATGGTGAAGCTGGAGATTTTTTTTTTCCCCGGGATTTAGGAAAAAACCAGGGGGAATTTCAATAAATGAAACCCCATGGAGGGCAGGACTGTAGGGGGAAACAAGAGTATTTAAAGGGCCAAATTAAAAACCAATAATAAAAAACTAAGGGAATACCCCCAGGAAAAACAAAAAAGAGGACCCCCACCTTTGCAATAGTGAGGATATATTTCCAAAAAAAAACTGGTTAAAAAGCTCCGTTGTTAGGCTAGTGAGGATAGGGAAAAAAACAGGTAAACATCCAAACCCAAAAGGGGAAAATCCCAGAAACCCAAGGGAAAAAGGAAACCAAGCCTGGCCATACCTATGGGACCCCGGTAATTTTTGCAGGGGAAAGGGAAATTTTGGAAAAACAGATGGACTTTCAACTATACCCCCCCTAGAAAAACCGTGCCCCCTATGACAACAGGAAACCCGCAAACATCCCTTCCTGTAAGCTTTTTTTTTACCCGAAATGTGTCCCTCTTTTCCGTTTTAGGAAAAAGGGGCGTGCTATAACTTTAAAATTTCCAGGATACCATCTAAAAGGGGCAAAAAGTACAAAACATCCAAACCATGGGAAAACTTGGGTAGCCACAAACCACTCAAGAGGGAAAAAATTTTTTTCCTGGAGTTTAACCTGGAGAGAGTTTTTCCGGGGGCAAAGACCCCCCGGGCCCCGGGCTGTGACCAGGCCCCCCTGGGGAAATCAGAGCCTGACCAAACCCGGCTGGGTTTCTGGTGGGTGACCAAAAACCCAAAGTACGACCACAGCCCGGCCCCCGATCCCGGAATTTAAAATTTTTGGGGGCTTGTTTCCCGTGGGCCCGCTTTAAGACTTTCCAGGGGTTTTGTTTGGTAATCCCCCTTTTTGTTTTCTGGTAGGGGAGTTTGAACAGTCTCCGGGCCCCCTGACCCCTTATTTGGGGAAAGGCTCTTTAAAAAGGCTATGACACCCCTGCCCTTTTTAAATTTGGGGGAAAGGGGGGGGCAAACGTCCGCCAATCTTTTTCCCTTTTGTATGGGGTGATTTTTTGTGGGGCAAAAATTTTTTGGTACTTAGTTTTCCCCCTAAAGGGTTTTTTCCCAAAATTTTATATAATATGGGGATCCCCCCTCCCTTTTCCCGGTTTTTCCCGGGAATACAGGGAAGGAAAAAAAAAAGGCAGGAAAAAGGGGAAATCGAAAAACCAAATCCGTCATTTTCCCGGGGTTTGGGAAACCCCAGTCAGGCCCCCCACTCCAAACCAACAATACAGATACTAATTGGTTTTTAAAAAAAAAAATCCCCCCCCCGTTCCAACAATAAACCCCCAGTCCGAGACATTTCTTCTTTTGCAAATATACAGGGGCCCAAAGCCAGCAACGAACAACAAAATACCTTCATCCCCGGACTGCTTTTCAAAAGGCAAATGCAATATTTTTCGCGGCCCTTTTCCCCGAGACCCCCCATAAAAGACCCACCTTGGGGGAAAAAAAATAAAGGCCCAGGTTTTCAACCCCATCCGATGCGACAGAGTGAACCCGGCAAAAGGGGGGGGGGTTTGGGCCGTACATCGCAAGGGGTCACTTGTTTGCACAGAAACTGCTTAATTTTCCCTCAAAGATGTAGGGAAGTTTTAGCAGAAAAGACCCAGAAACCCAAAAACCCAGTCATTTTTGGTAGTCGGAAAAAGCCTCCGGATTTCAACGGGCCCAGCAATTTCCCGGAACAGCTGTTAAAAAAAATTTACCACCCGTCTGGAAAATTTCCCGCCCGGGTCCTGCCCCCAAAAATCTTGCCCTGAGGGGTTTTTAACTTAAGGGCACCTAAAATGGAAAAATAATAGCAAATAATGGGTTGGGGGCATGTTTAAAACCAGGAGGGGGAAAACTCGAGAGAAACCCCACACACAAAACGGGGCTTTTTAAAAATTTTTTTGCCAAAATTCAATTTTTAAAACAGGCCCAAAAAATAGAGCCTACAAAACTGGGGGAAAACACTAGACCTCATCCTCCCCTAACAATGATTAACTGATACGAAATGACACCATAAACAAAATAATATACTCAGATCACAACATAATCGAGGTTTAGACAGTATCCGGAGCCCCAGACCTACATAATAGATTAGCACGAGGGGAAACATTCACCAAATTCAACTTCAATAACAAAAACCTAAAGTGGGGGCTAAATAAATCAAGTCCTAACCGATATAAGGGTGGGAAGAAAGACTAAGTAACAAAGACCCCAAATTATGCCTAGAACAGATTAACTCGGTGGCACTCGATGTATGCACAAGGCTTATTCCTCTGAAAAAGGAGGAGTAGATGTAAAATAGAAAGAGACAGGCGCTCCCTTTACAGGCGGCGGAAAAGAATAACAGAGCGGCTAAAAGAGGCCAATATATCCGAAATGCGTAGGAGTCACTGGTCAAGAAATAGCAAACACATCGAACTTAAACTAAAGGAATCTTATAGGAGTCAGGAATCGCGGGAAGAACTAAAAAGCCATAAATGAATCGAAAGAAACCCAAACTATTTCTTTTCCTATGCCAAATCAAAGTCGAGAACAACGTCCAGTATTGGGCCCTTACTTAAACAAGATGGGTCCTACACAGATGACATCAAGGAAATGAGTGAGCTACTCAAGTCCCAATATGACTCAGTTTTTAGCAAGCCGCTAACCAGACTGAGAGTCGAAGATCAAAATGAATTTTTTTTTATGAGAGAGCCACAGAATTTGGTTAACACACGCCTATCTGATGTTATCCTGACGTCAAATGACTTCGAACAGGCGATAAATGATCATACCCATGCACTCTGCCCCAGGGTCAGACTCATGGAACTTCCGTGTTCATCAACAACTGCAAGAAGCCGCTATCACGAGCTTTTACCGTCCTATGGAGAGGGAGCATGGTCACGGGGGTCGACCCACAGTTACTAAAAACAACAGACATAGCCCCACTTCACAAAGGGGGCAGTAACTTCAGACATCCCATATCATGAAAATCTTTGAAAGGGTCCTAAGAAGCAAGATTGCCACCCACTCTAGAAACCCATCAATTACACAACCCAGGGAAACATGGGTTTAGAACAGGTCGCTCCTTTCTGTCTCAACTATTGGATCACTACAAGGTCCTAGATGCACTAGAAGACAAAAAGAATGCAGATGTAATATATACAGACTTTGCAAAAGCCTTTGACAAGTGTTACCATGGCGTAATAGCGCACAAAATGCGTGCTAAAGGAATAACAGGAAAAGTTGGAAGATGGATCTATAATTTCCTCACAAACAGAACACAAAGAGTAGTAGTCAACAGAGTAAAGTCCGAGGCAGCTACAGTGAAAAGCTCTGTTCCACAAGGCACAGTACTCGCTCCCATCTTGTTTCTCATCCTCATATCTGACATAGACAAGGATGTCAGCCACAGCACCGTGTCTTCCTTTGCAGATGACACCCGAATCTGCATTGTCTTCCATTGCAGACACTGCAAGGCTCCAGGCGGACATCAACCAAATCTTTCAATGGGCTGCAGAAAACAATATGAAGTTCAACGATGAGAAATTTCAATTACTCAGATATGGTAAACACGAGGAAATTAAATCTTCATCAGAGTACAAAACAAATTCTGGCCACAAAATGGAGCGAAACACCAACGTCATAGACCTGGGAGTGATCATGTCAGAGGATCTCACCTTCAAGGACCATAACATTGTATCAATCGCAGCTGCTAGAAAAATAACAGGATGGATAATGAAAACCTTCAAAACTAGGGATGCCAAGCCCATGATGACACTCTTCAGGTCACTTGTTCTATCTAGGCTGGAATATTACTGCACACTAACAGGAGCAAGGCAGGTGAAATTGCTGACCTAGAAAATGTACAGAGAAACTTCACGGCGCGCATTACGGAGATAAAACACCTCAATTACTGGGAGCGCTTGAAGTTCCTGAACCGGTATTCCCTGGAACGCAGGCGGGAGAGATGCATGATTATATACACCTGGAAAATCCTTGAGGGACTAGTACCGAACTTGCACGCGAGAATCACTCACAACGAAAGCAAAAGACTTAGCAGACGATGCAACATCCCCCCAATGAAAAGCAGGGGTGTCACAAGCACGTTAAGAGACCATACAATAAGTGTCAGGGGCCCGAGACTGTTCAACTGCCTCCCAGCATATATAAGGGGGATTACCAATAGACCCCTGGCAGTCTTCAAGCTGGCACTGGACAAGCACCTAAAGTCGGTACCTGACCAGCCGGGCTGTGGCTCGTACGTTGGTTTGCGTGCAGCCAGCAGTAACAGCCTGGTTGATCAGGCTCTGATCCACCAGGAGGCCTGGTCACAGACCGGGCCGCGGGGGCGTTGACTCCCGGAACTCTCTCCAGGTAAACTCCAGGAATCTCTCCTGTCCTCCAGTGTCGTCAGGTTGATTTCCCTTAACCTCACCTCGTAGGACATACCTCTTAGCTCTGGGACTAGTCTTGTTGCAAACCTTTGCACTTTCTCTAGTTTTTTTACGTGCTTTGCTAGGTGTGGGTTCCAAACTGGTGCCGCATACTCCAATATGGGACTAACGTACACGGTGTACAGGGTCCTGAACAATTCCTTATTAAGATGTCGGAATGCTGTTCTGAGGTTTGCTAGGCGCCCATATGCTGCAGCAGTTATTTGGTTGATGTGCGCTTCAGGAGATGTGCCTGGTGTTATACTCACCCCAAGATCTTTCTCATTGAGCGAGGTTTGTAGTCTGTGTGTGTGTGTGTGTGTGGTGTGTGTGTGTGTGTGTGTGTTTGTGTGTGTGTGTGTGTGTGTGTGTGTGAATGTTTGTGTGTGTGCGTCCGTGTGTATGGGTATGTGTGTGTGTGTGGGTGTGTGTGTGTATGTTTTGTGTTTGTGCATGTGTCAGGTGTACAAATACGTGTGTGTATGTGTCAGGTGTTCAAATACGTGTGTGTATGTGTCATGTGTACATATACGTGTGTGTATGTGTCAGATGTACGAATGCCTGCGCGCGCGCGCGCACACCACACACACACACACACACACACACACACACACGTATACACACACACACACACGCCCACACACACACACACACACACACATACACACACACATACACACACACACACACACACACACACACATACATACACACACACACACATACATACACACACACACACACACACACACACACACACACACACACGTGAAGCAGTATCGCTAAATAGTGCTCCCAGGATTTAGCGTTTTAGTGGCTGTCCTAAGATATTAATAGCGGTCATCGTACGTGAGTGAATCAGTGAACATACCTACAAGAGTGTAATAGCTTTCAAGAGTGCGAATAATGTGATAGGATCAAGAATTTTACAATTTAAATTTGAATGAAATTTGAGTGAGGGAGGGTAGCAGACAGCTGATCAGGCTACTGGCCGCAGTGTTGACACAAAATATCCAAACAGTTAATTGGGTTAACGGTGTGATCTGAAATATTAACAAATACATATGTTGGTTGATTATAGCAGCAGTGTAGTGATAAGGTCATAAAAGAGTGATTAAGTAAATACTGAAAGTAAGAAAAAATTAGTCAATCCCCAGCTGTTGGTGTTGTGAATGTAGCTAACATCATCAGACTTGTTATGACCATAATACGGTACTAAAGAAAAAAGAGGGAATACCAAGTCTTAAAAGAAAAAGAAAATAAAAACTTGAATGCATGATAAAGTTCCTGAAGGAGTTACAAATTGAAGGAGTTGATATCAGCCGACCAGCAGGAACCTCCATTGTTGTGCAGACGACATCACTTGCCTATTTGTGGTTAATTTTGGTTAGTGTCTAAAGTCTCAAGTGTCTCGCCCTGCTGGTTGTATGCTATACCATCTCTCTCTCCCTATTTCAGTACCAGGAGATAGTTAGTGGTTAGTAAATTATCTAAATATCGCCAGGTAAACTCCAGAAGAGTTGTGTAGCCTAGTGACCCCCCCCCCGTTTTTCTGAGGGACAAGCTAGTAAACAAGTACGCACATACAAACACACGTGTGCACCCGTAATTATTGTTATAATAAACAGTATATATTAATAAGGAATTGAGTGAGAAAAAATAATCCTATAATCTTCAAAAAGTAAAGTAGCGTAGTGTGCGGAGATCTGGGCCGGGAGAGTACCGGTGAAACAACAACAATAACAAATAGTGTTAACGTGACCCCCCCCCCCTCCTTTTTCAAAGAACGACAAGCTAGTAAACACACACACACACAAACACAAGTGTACGCAATTAATATTATATAGTATATATTAGTGCATATTAATAAGAAATTGATTGTGAAAATTTTTTTTATAATCTTCAAAAGAGTAGCGTAGCCTAGTGTGCGCACGCACACCCACACACCCCACACACACCCACACACACCCACACACCCACACACACCCACACCCACCCACACACCCACACCCACACACAACCCACACACACCCACACACCCACACACCCACACACACCCACACACAAACCCACACATCCATACACACCCACACACACCCACACATCCATACACACCCACACACACCCCACACCCACCCACACACCCACACACACCCACACCCACCCACACACCCACACACCCACACACACCCACACACACCCACACATCCATACACACCCACACACACCCACACATCCATAACACACCCACACACACCCACACACCCACACACAACCCACACACCCACACACCCACACACACCCACACACCCACACACACCCACACACACCCACACACCCACACACACCCACACACACCCACACACACCCACACATCCATACACACCCACACACACCCACACCCACACACACCCACACACCCACACACACCCACACACCCACACACCCACACACAACCCCACACCCCCCCACCCCCCCCACACCCCCCACACACCCCCACACACCCCCACACACACCCACCCACACCCACCCCCCACCCACCCACACACACACCACACACCCACACACACACACACACACCCACCCACACCCACACACACCCACCCACACACCCACCCACCCACACCTCACCCCACACACCCCCACACACACACCCACACACACACCCCACACACACACCCACACACACACCCACACACACACCCCACACACACACCCACACACCCACACACACCCCACACACACCCACCCACACACCCACCCACACACCCACCCCACACACTCACCCACACACTCACCCCCCCACCCCCCCACACCCCCCACACCCCCCCCCCACACACACACGCAACACACACACAACACACACACAATACACCACACACACACACACACACACACACACACACATATTGCCAGACTCACAACATACACTCCCCCCCTCCCCCACCGAACATCTCACTCCTTCACCTGATCCCTCCCCTCCCTCTTTCACCCTCCCCCTCCCCACCTCTCCCTCTCCCACTCACCCACTTACCCACTTGCTTCACTCTCCTTCCCACTCCCCCTCCCCACTACTCTCCCATATAGCCACAGTTCCTCCTCTACCTCCCCCCCCACACTCTGACATATACAATACTAACCTAACATACAGAATTACATAGGTTTCCCACTCTGAGGCAATCAGGATAAAAAAAATGGGTTGCCAGAGAGCAACAAGAAAACCCAAGGGACAGGAGGAGGGAACTGCAAAGGAAGATTGGGCAGCAGAGCTCACAAAAAGGGAACAAGAATGGGAAAAGAAACTAGAAGAACTTATCATGAGAATGGAAGAGAGGATAGACATGGAAAGCAGGAAGTGGGAGGTGAAAGTCAAAGCAGCAGAGGCCAGGATACAGAGCTTAGAAGAGGAACTGGAAAATCTGAAACAGCCTAAAGAACTAAAGAACATTTTGGGATTGACAACAGAGACCGCTACCTCAGCCACAAATAAGGGGACTGTAGGGACAGAAGGAGCAAAACTGCATGTAGAAGCTCTATCAGTGGAGACTGTGGTAAATGAAAGAGCTAAGCTATATGTGGAGGCCCTAAAAGACCACAACAGAGCCCAGGGAAAGCCGAGAAGGGAAAATGACAGGCCACTGAGCCCAATGTACAGTAGCTAGTGAAACTGAAGAAAGGAAAGCTGCAATGGAGGAAATCAAATTGAATGAGGGGATACACAGGGATATGCAGTGGGAGAATGAAAGGGTGAGGTCAGTCTTGTGTATGGGCTACAGGAAGTTGAAGGGAAACATATGAAGCAAGAAAACAAGGGGAAAAAAAACAATTGAAAAACATCATGAAAACTACTGGGCTGGCCAGGAGGGTCAAGGCGGGAGTTCCATGATAACGTCATATAAATACTGCGCAGGAATAGACACGGTGGACAAAGACAGGATGTTCCAGAGATGGGACACATACACAGGTTGGTCTCAATTGGAAGTTGAAGACCAGATGAATCAAAGGGATGTTAGGAAGTATTTCTTCAGTCATAGAGTGTCAAGTCGTGGAAATAGTCTAGAAAGTGAAGTAGTGGAGGCGGGAACCATACATAGTTTTACTAAGGGCGAGGTAATGATAAAGCTCATGGAAGCAGGGAGAGAGCGGACCTAGTAGCAATCAGTGAAGAGGCGGGCCAGGAGCTATGAATCGACCCCCGGCAACACAAATAGGTATGAGTACAAATAGGTGACGTACACACACACTACACAAACACAACACACACACACACACACACACACACACACAACACACACACACACTCACTCACACATCACACACACTTCACCAAAAAAAAGACACACTACCCCACACCATCCAACACTCAAGTAACACCACACACACACACACACACACACACACTCACACGCACACCACATTACACACATTACACACACACCATAACACACACACACATACACACACACCCACACACGCACACATCATCACCACACACACACACACACACACACAACACGCGGGGCCAGGAGCTCGACTCGACCCCCGCAACCTCAACTTAGGTGACAGTACACACACACACACACCACACACACACACACACTCACAACACCATTCTCTTCTCACACACACACACAACATACATACACACACACGCACCACACACCACACACACACACACACACACATCTTAATACCACACACACAACACTCATACACACACACACACACAACACACACATACACACACACACACACACACACACACACACACACACACACACACACACACACACACACACACACACACACACACACACAAAACTCTCACGTTAGTCACAATATATATTTTCCTGTCGTTGTCATAGTTAAGTGTGGCCATAGTGAGTGGTGGCCATAGTCAGGGGTGGCCATAGGCAGGGGTGGCCATAGGCAGGGGTGGCCAGAGTCAGGAGTGGTCATAATGAGGTGTGGTCATAGACAGGTGTGGTCAAAGTCAGGTATAGTCATAGTCAGTTGTGGTCATAGTCAGGTGTGATCATACTGAGGTGTGGTCAAAGTCAGGTGTGGCCATAGTCAGGTGTGGCCATAGTCAGGTGTGGTTATAGTCAGGTGTGGTCATAGTCAGGTATGGTCATAGTCAGGTATGGTCATAGTCAGGTGTGGTCATAGTCAGGTGTGGTCATAGTAATGTGTGGTCATAGTCAGGTGTGGTTATACTGAGGTGTGGTCATAGTCAGGTGAGTCAATAGTGAGGTGTGAGTCTATAGTGAGGTGTAGTGATAGTCAGGTGTGGGTTCTCATATGACCCGGTGTGGTAATAGTCAGTGTGGTCAATAGTCAGGTGTAGCGGCTTAGTCAGGTGTGGTCATAGTCAGGTTTTGTGGTCATAGTCAAGTGTGTTGATAGTCAGGTGTGGTCATAGTCAGGTGTGGTCAGTTCAGGTTGCGGTCATAGTTCCCAGGCGTAGCGTCATAGGTAGGTGTGGTCATCAGTCACTCGGTATTGCGACAACTACCATTACCTATGAAAATATTATATTACCAATACCTTACTTTTAAAACTACTCTATATATTCATCTACATTCAATTCAATCCTACCTTACAATTCACACCACTACCTTACATTCTACCCACTAACTTTTTTACAATATACTTCATATCTACCACTACCTTATATTACCACTCACAGCACCTAGCCCGCTCAACTACCTTCACCCTTCCCCCCGGACACCAATGTATACATACGCGTATATCTCATCCCTCGCCCTCGTCGCTCGCTACACTCACCTCTCATTACTATCTAACTACCTTTCCTTTTCACCACTTACTTAAATTACACTACTTATATACCACAATTACAACTCTATCCCTTACATTACAACTACTTTAAATTCACCACACATTAATTAAATTACCACTTCTTTCAATTACCAATACATTAAATTACCTCTACATTCCCGTATTTACCATACCTATATTTCCTAATCACTTATATTCTCCAATACTATACTCTACCACTCCACATTCATACTCCCCCCCCCACCCCCCCACCCTCCACACACCTAACACTACAAATACCTATTCACACACTCACTCTCTCACACTCACCCAAACCCATACTTTAAAACAATCACCCAAATCAATATTCCCCACCTTAACATAATCAACTAAAAATATTCCCACTTAAAACACCACCCCCAAATAATATTTCCCCACTAACACATACCCCACATAATATACTTCCCACCTTAACACAATACCCACAATAAAATTCCCACTTAACACAAACCACCAATATAAATTACCTCATTTAATATCTACACCTCCACCCCTCTTCAACCTCCGCACCCCACCACACGCGTCACACTCTCACTAACTCCCCCACTCTTATATACTTCCCCATCCATGTCTAACACCTCCTCCCCCCATCTTCCACTTTCGCGCACAACCCACCATGTTATATCTCACACTATCCGAATTTGACCTAAAGGTTACTCACTCACCCTCCAACTATGTTGTGGACCTCAGTTTCTATCTCACTATTTTGATTGCCCTCTTTTATTTCACCTATGGTTCTGCCGACCCCCTCCGTTATATCTCACTATGTTTGATGGACCCTCAGGTTATATCTCACTATGTTGTGAACCCCTCAGGTTATATCTCACTATATGTGGACCCTCAGGTTATATCTCACTTGTTGTGGTCCCTCAGGTTATATCTCACTATGTTTTGGAACCTCAGTTTATATATCATATTGTTGTGGACCCTCAGGTTATATCTCACTATGTTGTGGACCCTCCACAGTTATATATTTTTTCACTATGTTGTGGCCCTCAGGTTATATCTCTCAATGTTGAGAACCTCAGTTTATATTCTCATATATGTGACCCTCCTGGTTATACCTCACTATGTTGTGACCCTCAGGTTATATCTCACTATGTTGTGGACCCTCGTTATATCAACCTTGTTTTAGACCCTATGTTTCACATCTCTGCCCCTCATCCGCCTCTGATGGACCCACAGTTTATATCTCATAATGTTGTCGGACTCAGGGTTATATCTCGCTATGTCTGTGGAAAACTCGGTTCCACTCTATTCTATCGCTTTGTCGTGGAACACTCCATGGCCGCTATATCACGCAATGTTCTGGAAAACTCAGGCTTATCTCCTATGTCGTGGATACTCAGGCAATATCTCGCTATGTCGTGCCCCCGATACTCGGGCTATATCTCGTTATTCGATGTTACCTCAGGCTATATCTCGTTATGTCGATTGATACTCAGGCTATATCTCGTTATGTCGTTGATACTCAGGCTATATCTGTTTATGTTGTTGATACTCAGGCTATATTCGTTATGTCACGTTGATACTCAGCGCTATATCTCGTTATTGTCGTTGATACTCAGGCTATATCTCGTTTGTCGTTGATACTCCGCTTATGGTATATCTCGTTACTGTTGTTGATACTAGGCTATATCTCGTTTATATGTCGTTGATCACTCAGGCATATATTCGTTATGTTGTTGAGTCTTTTTTTTTCAGGCTACTATCTCGTTATGACTGTTGATACTCAGGCTATATCTCGTTCTATGTCAGTTGATACTCCAGGACCCAATCATTCGCTAGTCGTGGATACTCAGGCAATATCTCGCTATGTCGTGGATACTCAGGTTAAATCTACGCTATGTGTGGAAACTCAGGCTATATATCGCATATGTCCGTGGAACTCAGGGCCTTTATCTCACTATGTCGTGGATACTCAGGGCTATATCTCGTTATGTCAGTTGATACTCAGGCTATATCTCGTTATGTCGGTTGATACTCAGGTATATCTCGTTATGTCGTTGATAACTCGGGCTATATATCTCGTTTTGTCGTTGATACTCTAGGTATATTCGTTATGTAGTTGATACTCAGGTTATATCTCGTTATGTCGTTGATACTCAGGCAATATCTCGCTATGTCCTGGATACTCAGGCTATATCTCGCTATGTCGTGGATCCTCCGATCACACTATGCGCTGCGAACTCCAATCCTCGGATCAAGGCTACATCATCAAGTTTTTTTTATTTCTCAAAGTTATACTTGGTTACTTTAATTTTGGCAGAGTGACTCAGAAATGTATAGATCCCGTTTCTCTAGTATCAAGGTTTTTAAGTTTATAATAGTCCTATTTCCTCGGATCAAATCTGCGTCATCAGGATTTTGTTATATGTTCTCAAGAGCGAGTTAAGTGATAATATGGAGTTTTGTTGTCCCTCCTAGGTTTATTACTCTAGTTATACATTATATTAAAGTTCTTATCTGTCATATACATTAAGGCAGCTTTGGGTCCCAAAGTTGATCCTCAAGGTGATAGCTACAGCTCTTGGTCTCATAGTTTACCAAAGGTAAGCTCAGCCGGACCCCCAACGGGGGTATAATTACCTGGATACCCTACCCAGAAGGACCAGGTAAAACAAGTGTTACTGCTCCTGACCCTTATTGAGAAAAGCTACAGCTCTGGGTTCCAGCATTTTAGAGGTTGTGCACTATCATAAATGGGGGGTAAATAATAATCCAATAGCGCTTTTACTATTTTTATCATAACATCTTCTTATTAGTAAAAACTAATATTCAGTATTACTGATACAAATTTGCTTCAATGAATATATAAGTGAGTGTAACCAGGTTTATTAGTAAAATTGCTTCTCTCTTGTTTTATCCTATAACATTTAAAACGCTGGGCGTTTGCATACTGTCGTCAGAGCGACCGATGGTTGACACATATTGAATGATGTGGGGGGAGGGGAGGTGATGTGATAACAGCACAATACTTTATTGAAGGTAATGTTGAGAGCAATGTGATGGTGTATGCAACACAATACTAGATGAAGATATGTTGAGGCAAGTGATGGTGTTGCAACCACAATATTTTATGAAGGTAATGGTTGAGAGCAAGTGTGGTGGTTGCAACACAATATTTTATCAGGTAATGATGAGAGCAAGTGATGGTGTGTTGCAACACAATACTTTATGAAGGTAATGTTGAGAGAAGTGATGGGTTGCTGACAATACTTTACGAAGGGTAATGTTGAAGCAATGTGATGGTGAAGCAGCACATTACTTTATGAGGATAATGTTGAGAGCAAGTGATGGTGAAGCCAGCACATTACTTTATGAAGATAATGTTGATGGAAGTGAGGTGAAGCAGCACATTACTTTTGAAGGGAATCTTGAGAGAAGTGATGGTTTGAAGACAGCACATTACTTTTATGAAGGTAATGTTGAGAGGGCAAGTGATGGTGTTGCAGCACAATACTTTATGAAGGTTATGTTGAGAAGCAAGTGATGGTGATGCAGCACATTACTTTATGAAGGTAATGTTGAGAGCCAGTGATGGTGAAGCGTTCGCTCCTGCGTCTCTTAGTATCCTGCTGGAATGTTCGCTGTGACTTTCTCTCGGAATTGAACATAAATAGTCTTCCCCTCCCCAACCGTGGCATGTGTTGTAATTAACAACTTCTTTGATATATAAGAGTGCGGTAGCAGTCTCTCCTACAGGGTGTGTGTATGGTCTCTACAGTAGCTGTGGCGTATGGTTTCTACAGGTTCTCGTGGGTGCTGGTCTTCTACAGGTGTGGTGCTGGTCTCTACAGTGTGAGGGTGCTGGTCTTACAGGTTGTGGGTACTGATCTCTACAAGTGGGGTGCTGGTCTCTACAGGTTTGTTGGGTGCTTGGTCTCCTACAGTGTGGGTGCTGGTCTCTACTCAGGTGATGGTGTGTGGTCTCTACAGGTGTGGGTGCTGTCTCTACAGGTTTGGGGATACTGATCTCTACAGGTGTGAGCGTGCTGGTCTCTAAGGTGTGGGTGTGGTTCTCTACACGTGTGGGTGCGTGCTGGTCTTCGACTGGGTGGGTTGCTATAGGTCTGTCATACAAGGTGTTGGTGCTGGTCTCTATACAGGTGTGGGTGGCTGGTCTCTCTAAGTGGTCGTGTTGGTACTGGTCCTTTAAGCTACAGGTGTGGATGCTTTTGTCCTCTGATCAGGTGTGGGTGCGTGGGTCTCGCTTACAGGTGTGGAGTGCTGGTTTTACAGTCGTGGGTGCTGGATTCTCTCTCTACAGGTGGGGTTACTTTCGTCTCTTACAGGGTGTGGATGCTTGGTTCCCTCTACGGGGTGTGTGTTAATTTGGTGCTCCTACAGGTATATGTGAGGTGCTGGTCTCTACAGGTGATGGTGGTGTGGTCTCTACAGCGTGTGGGGTGCTGGGTCTCTCTACAGGATGTGGGTGCGGTCTCTCAGGTGTGGGTGCTGGTCTCTTCTTAACAGGTGTGGGTGCTGGTCTCTCTACAGGTGTGGGTGCTGGTCTCTCTACAGGTGTGGGTGCTGGTCTCTCTACAGGTGTGGGTGCTGGTCTCTCTACAGGTGTGGGTGCTGGTCTCTCTACAGGTGTAGTTGCTGGTCTCTCTACAGGTGTGGGTGCTGGTCTCTTTCCAGCTATGTCAATGCTTGAGTCACTTTCAAAATCAGACATGAAAAGTCTGCAGATTTCCAACATTGAGCCCCTTGATGTCAACCCGTTAATAATTATCACTTCCTCAGATGAACTCCCACGCTTTCCCAGGTTCCCACACGCACGCACACACCCACGCACGCACTCACGCACGCACGCACTCACGCACTCACGCAAGCACTCACGCACACCATATTGAATGATGTGGGGGGAGGGGGAGGTGATGGTGTTACAGCACAATACTTTATGAAGGTAATGTTGAGAGCAAGTGATGGTGTTGCAACACAATACTTTATGAAGGTAATGTTGAGAGCAAGTGATGGTGTTGCAACACAATACTTTATGAAGGTAATGTTGAGAGCAAGTGATGGTGTTGCAACACAATATTTTATGAAGGTAATGTTGAGAGCAAGTGATGGTGTTGCAACACAATACTTTATGAAGGGTTATGTTGGAGCCAAGTGATGGTGTTTCAAACACAATACTTTATGAAGGTAATGTTGAGGAGCAATGTGATGTGTTGACAGCACTAACTTTATGAAGGCAATGTTGAGTTGTGAGATAGTGATGGTGAAAGCAGCACATTACTTTTGAAGGTAATGTGAGAGCAAGGTGATGGTGAAGCGTCGCTCCTGGTCTCTAATTAATCCTGCTGGAATTCGCCTGAATTGAACTTCTTCTTGGAATTGAACATAAATAATAGTCTTCCCCGCCCCCACGTAAATGTGTATGTAATAACAACTTCTAATGAAATATAAGAGTGGGTAGCAGTTCTCTTACAGGGTGTGTACTGGTCTCTACAGGTGTGGTATGGTTTTACAGGTGGGGTGCTGGTCTCCTACAGGTGTGGGTATGCTGGTCTCTACAGGTGCGGGTGCTGGTCTCTACAGGTCGTGCGGTTATGAATCTCTACAAATGTGTGTGATGGGTCTCTAAGGTGTGGGTGCTGGTCTTACACGTGTGGGGTTGCTGGTCTCTACAGGTGTGGGTGCTGTCTCTAAAGGTGTGGGTGCTGGTCTCTTAATGCGCCCAACCACCACAAAATAAAAACCCTGTGAGGTCACTCCGATCTCTCAGACCCCCCCGGTCCGTGGGTGCTGGTCACTCTACAGGTGTGGGTGCTGGTCTCTACACGGTGTGTGGGTGCTGGTCTCTACAGGTGTGGGTGCTGGTCTCTACGGTGTGGGTGCTGGGTCTCAACACGTGGTGGTTGATGGTCTCTACAGGTGTGGGTTGATGGTCTTCTACAGGTTGTGCGTACTGGTTTTCTACAGGTGTGGGTGCTGGTCTTCTATAAGGAGTGGGTTTTGGTCTCTACAGGTGTGGGTACTGGTCTATACAGGTGTGGGTTGCTGGTCTTACAGGTGTGGGTACTGGTTGATCTACTAGGTGTGGTGCTCAAGGCCCCGTCTATCTAAAGGTGTGGGTTCATTGGTCTCTACAGGTGTGGGTACTGGTCTCTACAGGTGTGGGTGCTGGTCTCTTCAGGTGTGGGACTGGTCTCTACAGGGGTGGTGTGCTGGTCTCTACAGTGTGGGTGTGGTTTCTAAAGGTGTGGGTGCTGGTCTCCTTACAGGTTGTGGGTACTTGTCTCTCTACAGGTGTGGAGATGCTGGGGTCTCTACAGGTGTGGGTGCTGGTCTCTACAGGTGCGGGTGCTAGTATCTACAGGTGTGGGTGCTGGTCTCTTCTGGTGAGGGAGCTGCTCTCTACAGGTGTGGGTGCTGGTCTCCACAAGCGTGGGCGCTGGTCTCTACAGGTGTGGGTGCTGGTATCTACAGGTGTGGGTGCTGGTATCTACAGGTGTGGGTGCTGGTCTTTATAGGTGTGGGTGCTAGTATCTAAAGGTGTGGGTGCTGGTCTCTATAGGTGTGGGTGCTGGTCTCTACAGATGTGGGTGCTGGTCTCTACAGGTGTGGCTGCTGGTCTCTACAGGTGTGGCTGCTGGTCTCTACAGGTGTGGCTGCCGGTCTATACAGGTGTGGGCGCTGGTCTCTACAGGAGTGGGTGCTGATCTCTACAGGTGTGGGTGCTGATCTCTACAGGTGTGAGTGTCGATCTCTACAGGTGTGGTTGCTGGTCTCTACAGGTGTGGGTGTTGGTCCCTACAGGTGTGGGTGCTGGTCTCTACAGGTGTGGGTGATGGTATCTACAGGTGTGGCTGCTGGTATCTACAGGTGTGGCTGCTGGTCTCTACAGGTGTGGGTGCTAGTATCTACAGGTGTGGGTGCTGGGCACTACAGGTGTGGGTGCTAGTATCTACAGGTGTGGGTGCTGGCCTCTTCAGGTGGGGGGAACTGGTCCCCAAAAGGTGTTGGTGCTGGGCTCTAACAGGCGTGGGCGCTTTGGCTCGTACAGGTGGGCTGCTGGACTGTACAGGTTGGGGGGTTGCTATATCTACAGGTGTGGGTGCGGTCCTCATAGTGGGGTGCTGGTCTCTACAGGTGTGGGTGCTGGTCTCTGCAGGTGTGGGCGCTGGTCTCTACAGGTGTGGGCGCTGGTCTCTACAGGTGTGGGCGCTGGCCTCTACTGGTGCGGGTGCTGGTCTCTACAGGTTTGGCTGCTGGTATCTACAGGTGCGGTGCTGGTCTCTACAGGTGTGGGTGCTGGTCTCTACAGGTGTGGGTGCTGGTCTCTATAGGTGTGGGTGCTGCACTCTACAGGTGTGGGTGCTGGTCTCTATAGGTGCGGGTGCTGATCTCTACAGGTGTGGGTGCTGGTCTCTGCAGGTGTGGGCGCTGGTCTCTACAGGTGTGGGCGCTGGTCTCTACAGGTGTGGGCGCTGGCCTCTACTGGTGCGGGTGCTGGTCTCTACAGGTTTGGCTGCTGGTATCTACAGGTGCGGTGCTGGTCTCTACAGGTGTGGGTGCTGGTCTCTACAGGTGTGGGTGCTGGTCTCTACAGGTGTGGGTGCTGCTCTCTACAGGTGTGGGTGCTGGTCTCTACACGTCTGGGCGCTGGTCTCTACGGGTATGGGCGCTGGTCTCTACAGGTGTTAGCGCTGGTCTCACTGTGTGGCCTGGTCCTACAGGTGGGGCGCGGTTCCCCTCAGGTGTGCTCTGGATCTACAGGTGGGTGCTAGTAACAAGTGTGGG
>NC_069463.1:29828017-29849206 GCF_026875155.1 Cherax quadricarinatus
GCTTTTATGCTGGGATGTCTCCTTGATTCTTTCATGCCACTCCTCATACTTATTTGTTATTCCATCTGCATTTGTATACCATACCTTCAACTTCTTTTCTAAGACTGTGGTCTGGGAGGTGTATTGGGTTGGGGAAGTGGGAGACCTGATAAGGAACTATGGGTGGTTGCTGTGGGGGTGGAGTTTGTAATGTAGTGGGTGGGGGCATTGGATATGACATGGGTGTTTTGGTTTAGAGTGTTTGGCTGCACTGGGGTTGACCTGGTTGGGAGGCTTCTATAGGAAGCTGTGAGGGAGGTTGTATTTGATCTTCTTCCTGTGTCTGGGATCTCCTGTCTGTCTTCTCCATCCCCTCTCTTTCCTCCTTTCGCCTTTGTATCATCTCTCTCAGTTTCCGCCTTTCGTCTTGTGTTCTGTCGCGGTCGAGATACACCTTCCTGTATTCCGGCATGTCCCTTAATCGTGCTTTCTCCCAAAGTATCCTGTTCCGAGTCGATTCTGCCTTGAAGGTCACTTTCACTGGCCGGGTTTTTTTTTTTACAAACCCCCCTATTCTCCGAAAATTTTCCAGCTGGGTCATGTCATCTTCTCTCGATTACTTTCATGATGCTTTCAATTGCTTTTTTTCCCCTTGTTTTCTTGCTTCATATGTTTCCCCTTCAACTTCCTGTAGCCCATACACAAAGACTGACCTCACCCTTTCATTCTCCCACTGCATATCCCTGTGTATCCCCTCATTCAATTTGATTTCCTCCATTGCAGCTTTCCTTTCTTCAGTTTCACTAGCTACTGTACATGGGCTCAGTGGCCTGTCATTTTCCCTTCTCGGCTTTCCCTGGGCTCTGTTGTGGTCTTTTAGGGCCTCCACATATAGCTTAGCTCTTTCATTTACCACAGTCTCCACTGATAGAGCTTCTACATGCAGTTTTTGCTCCTTCTGTCCCTACAGTCCCCTTATTTGTGGCTGAGGTAGCGGTCTCTGTTGTCAATCCCAAAATGTTCTTTAGTTCTTTAGGCTGTTTCAGATTTTCCAGTTCCTCTTCTAAGCTCTGTATCCTGGCCTCTGCTGCTTTGACTTTCACCTCCCACTTCCTGCTTTCCATGTCTATCCTCTCTTCCATTCTCATGATAAGTTCTTCTAGTTTCTTTTCCCATTCTTGTTCCCTTTTTGTGAGCTCTGCTGCCCAATCTTCCTTTGCAGTTCCCTCCTCCTGTCCCTTGGGTTTTCTTGTTGCTCTCTGGCAACCCATTTTTTTTATCCTGATTGCCTCAGAGTGGGAAACCTATGTAATTCTGTATGTTAGGTTAGTATTGTATATGTCAGAGTGTGGGGGGGGAGGTAGAGGAGGAACTGTGGCTATATGGGAGAGTAGTGGGGAGGGGGAGTGGGAAGGAGAGTGAAGCAAGTGGGTAAGTGGGTGAGTGGGAGAGGGAGAGGTGGGGAGGGGGAGGGTGAAAGAGGGAGGGGAGGGATCAGGTGAAGGAGTGAGATGTCGGTGGGGGAGGGGGGGAGTGTATGTGTGGGGTCTGGCAATATGTGTGTGTGTGTGTGTGTGTGTGTGTGTGTGTGTATTGTGTGTGTGTTGTGTGTGTGTTGCGTGTGTGTGTGGGGGGGGGGTGTGGGGGGGTGTGGGGGGGTGGGGGTGAGTGTGTGGGTGAGTGTGTGGGTGGGTGTGTGGGTGGGTGTGTGGGTGGGTGTGTGTGGGTGTGTGTGGGTGTGTGGGTGTGTGTGTGGGTGTGTGTGTGGGTGTGTGTGTGGGTGTGTGTGTGGGTGTGTGTGTGGGTGTGTGTGTGGGGGTGTGTGGGTGAGTGTGTGGGTGGGTGGGTGTGTGGGTGGGTGTGTGTGGGTGTGGGGGGGTGTGTGTGTGTGTGTGTGGGTGTGTGGGTGTGTGTGGGTGGGTGTGGGTGGTGTGGGTGGGTGTGTGTGGGGGTGTGTGGGGGTGTGTGGGGGGTGTGGGGGGTGTGGGGGGGGTGTGGGGGGGTGTGTGGTGTGTGGGTGTGTGGGGTGTGTGGGTGTGTGGGTGTGTGTGTGGGTGTGGGTGTGTGTGGGGTGTGTATGGATGTGTGGGTGTGTGTGGGTGTGTGTGGGTGTGTGTGGGTGTGTGGGGGGTGTGTGGGTGTGTGTGGGTGTGTGGGTGTGTGTGGGTGTGTGGGTGTGTGGGTGTGGTGTGGGTGTGTGGGTGTGTGTGGGTGTGTATGGATGTGTGGGTGTGTGTGGGTGTGTATGGATGTGTGGGTGTGTGTGGGTGTGTGTGGGTGTGTGGGTGTGTGGGTGGGTGTGGGTGTGTGTGGGTGTGTGGGTGGGTTGTGGGTGTGTGTGGGTGTGTATGGATGTGTGGGTGTGTGTGGGTGTGTTGGGTGTGGGTGTGTGTGGTGTGTGTGGGTGTGTGGGGTGTGGTGTGTGTGGGTGTGTGGGTGTGGGGTGTGGGGGTGTGGGTGTGTGTGGGTGTGTGGGTGTGTGTGGGTGTGTGGGGTGTGTGGGTGTGCGTGCGCACACTAGGCTACGCTACTCTTTTGAAGATTATAAAAAAAATTTTCACAATCAAATTTCTTATTAATATGCACTAATATATACTATATAATATTAATTGCGTACACTTGTGTTTGTGTGTGTGTGTGTTTACTAGCTTGTCGTTCTTTGAAAAAGAGGGGGGGGGGGTCACGTTAACACTATTTGTTATTGTTGTTGTTTCACCGGTACTCTCCCGCCCAGATCTCCGCACACTACGCTACTTTACTTTTTGAAGATTATAGGATTATTTTTTCTCACTCAATTCCTTATTAATATATACTGTTTATTATAACAATAATTACGGGTGCACACGTGTGTTTGTATGTGCGTACTTGTTTACTAGCTTGCCCCTCAAAAAAACGGGGGGGGGGTCATAGGTACACAACTCTTTGGAGTTTACCTGGCATTTTTAGATAATTTACAAACCACAAATTCCCGGGTACTAAAATAGGGGAGAGAGATGGTATAGTACAACCAGCAGGGCGAGACACTTGAGACTTTAGACAAAACCCAAAAATTTAAACCCAAAAAATAGGCAAGTGATGCTCTGCACAACAAGGAGGTTCCGCGGGTGGGCTATTAAACCCCTTATTTGAAAACTCCTTCAGGAACTTTACAGCATTAAAGTTTTTTTTTTTTTTCTTTTAAGACTTGGTTTCCCTCTTTTTCTTTTGGGACCCTATTTTGGTCAAACAAGTCTGTGATGTTAGCTACTTCCCAAAACCCAAAATTGGGGGTTGACTAATTTTTTTACTTTCATATTACTTATCACTCTTTTTTACCCTTTTCACTACACTGCTGCTATAAACAACCAACATTTTATTTGTTAATATTTCAAAAACACGTTTAACCCAATTAACGTTTGGTTAAAATTGTTTCAACATGCGGCCAGTAGCCTGTCAGCTGTCCCCGACCCTCCCACTAAATTTCATCAAATTAAATTGTAAAATTCTTGATCCCATCCATTATTTTGCACTCTTAAAGTTTACACTCTTGTGGTTGTTTTACTGATTCACCACGTACGATGACCGCTATTTAATTCTTGGACAGCCCCTAAAAAGCTAAACCTGGGGGCACTATTTAGCGATACTGCTTCACTGTGTGTTGTGTTGTGTGTGTGTGGTGTGTGTGTATGTATGTGTGTGTGTGTGTAGTTGTGTGTGTGTGTGTGTGTGTGTGGGTATGTGTGTTGTTTGTGTGTGGTGTGTTTGTTGTGGGGCGTGTGTGGGGGTATAGTGGTGTGTGTGTGTGTGTTGTGTGTGGTGGGTGCGCGCGCGCGCGCAGGATTGTACATTACCATAACACAGTAAGTAACATGAACCCCTACACACACGTATTTAACACCTGACACATAACACACGTATTTGTACACCCGACACATGGGCCCAAAAAAAACTACACAACCACCCACACACCACACATACCCATACACAGGACGCCCCCACAAAAATTCACACACACACACACACAACAACCCCCAACCCCACAACACCACACACACACACCACACACCACACACACAGCACAAACCTCGCTCAAAGAGAAAAATCTTGGGGTGAAAACACCAGGCACATCTCCTGAAGCGCACATCAACCAAATAACTGCTGCAGCATATGGGCGCCTAGCAAACCTCAGAACAGCATTCCGACATCTTAATAAGGAATTGTTCAGGACCCTGTACACCGTGTACGTTAGTCCCATATTGGAGTATGCGGCACCAGTTTGGAACCCACACCTAGCAAAGCACGTAAAAAAACTAGAGAAAGTGCAAAGGTTTGCAACAAGACTAGTCCCAGAGCTAAGAGGTATGTCCTACGAGGTGAGGTTAAGGGAAATCAACCTGACGACACTGGAGGACAGGAGAGATTCCTGGAGTTTACCTGGAGAGAGTTCCGGGAGTCAACGCCCCCGCGGCCCGGTCTGTGACCAGGCCTCCTGGTGGATCAGAGCCTGATCAACCAGGCTGTTACTGCTGGCTGCACGCAAACCAACGTACGAGCCACAGCCCGGCTGGTCAGGTACCGACTTTAGGTGCTTGTCCAGTGCCAGCTTGAAGACTGCCAGGGGTCTATTGGTAATCCCCCTTATATATGCTGGGAGGCAGTTGAACAGTCTCGGGCCCCTGACACTTATTGTATGGTCTCTTAACGTGCTTGTGACACCCCTGCTTTTCATTGGGGGGATGTTGCATCGTCTGCTAAGTCTTTTGCTTTCGTTGTGAGTGATTCTCGCGTGCAAGTTCGGTACTAGTCCCTCAAGGATTTTCCAGGTGTATATAATCATGCATCTCTCCCGCCTGCGTTCCAGGGAATACCGGTTCAGGAACTTCAAGCGCTCCCAGTAATTGAGGTGTTTTATCTCTGTAATGCGCGCCGTGAAGTTTCTCTGTACATTTTCTAGGTCAGCAATTTCACCTGCCTTGCTCCTGTTAGTGTGCAGTAATATTCCAGCCTAGATAGAACAAGTGACCTGAAGAGTGTCATCAATGGGCTTGGCATCCCTAGTTTTGAAGGTTTTCATTATCCATCCTGTTATTTTTTCTAGCAGCTGCGATTGATACAATGTTATGGTCCTTGAAGGTGAGATCCTCTGACATGATCACTCCCAGGTCTATGACGTTGGTGTTTCGCTCCATTTTGTGGCCAGAATTTGTTTTGTACTCTGATGAAGATTTAATTTCCTCGTGTTTACCATATCTGAGTAATTGAAATTTCTCATCGTTGAACTTCATATTGTTTTCTGCAGCCCATTGAAAGATTTGGTTGATGTCCGCCTGGAGCCTTGCAGTGTCTGCAATGGAAGACAATGCAGATTCGGGTGTCATCTGCAAAGGAAGACACGGTGCTGTGGCTGACATCCTTGTCTATGTCAGATATGAGGATGAGAAACAAGATGGGAGCGAGTACTGTGCCTTGTGGAACAGAGCTTTTCACTGTAGCTGCCTCGGACTTTACTCTGTTGACTACTACTCTTTGTGTTCTGTTTGTGAGGAAATTATAGATCCATCTTCCAACTTTTCCTGTTATTCCTTTAGCACGCATTTTGTGCGCTATTACGCCATGGTAACACTTGTCAAAGGCTTTTGCAAAGTCTGTATATATTACATCTGCATTCTTTTTGTCTTCTAGTGCATCTAGGACCTTGTAGTGATCCAATAGTTGAGACAGAAAGGAGCGACCTGTTCTAAACCCATGTTTCCCTGGGTTGTGTAATTGATGGGTTTCTAGATGGGTGGCAATCTTGCTTCTTAGGACCCTTTCAAAGATTTTCATGATATGGGATGTCTGAAGTTACTGCCCCCTTTGTGAAGTGGGGCTATGTCTGTTGTTTTTAGTAACTGTGGGTCGACCCCCGTGACCATGCTCCCTCTCCATAGGACGGTAAAAGCTCGTGATAGCGGCTTCTTGCAGTTGTTGATGAACACGGAGTTCCATGAGTCTGACCCTGGGGCAGAGTGCATGGGTATGTCATTTATCGCCTGTTCGAAGTCATTTGACGTCAGGATAACATCAGATAGGCGTGTGTTAACCAAATTCTGTGGCTCTCTCATAAAAAAAAATTCATTTTGATCTTCGACTCTCAGTCTGGTTAGCGGCTTGCTAAAAACTGAGTCATATTGGGACTTGAGTACTCACTCTTTTCCCCTTGATTCATCTTTGGGACCCATCTTTTTTTTAAAAGTAAGGGCCCAATACGGGACGTGTTCTCGACTTTGATTTGGCATGGAAAAGAAAGTTTGGGTTTTTTTTCGATTCTTTTATGGCTTTTAGTTTTTCCCGCGATTCCTGACTCCTATAAATTCCTTTATTTAAGTTCATGTTTGCTATTTCTCTCCCATGACTCCCTACGCATTTCGATATTTGGCCTTTTTTACCGCCTGTTTTTTCTTTTCCGCCGCCTGTAAAGGGAGCCCTGTCTTTTTCTATTTACATCACTCCCCTTTTTCAGAGAATAACCCTTTGGGGCATACATCGAGTGCCACCGAGTTAATCTGTTCTGGGCAAAATTTTGGGGTCTTTGTTACTTATCTATCTTCCCCCAGTTTATATCGGTTAGGACTTGATTTACTTGTCCCACTTTAATTTTTTTTTATTGAAGTTGAATTTGGGGGAATGCTCCCTCGTGACTAATCTCATTTTGTAGTCTGGGGCTCCGCGCATACTGTCTGAACCTCGATTATTTTTATCTGATATATTTTTTTGATATGGTGTCATTTTTTATCAATCATCATTGTTAGTGAAGAAGGTCTATGTATTTCCATCATAGGCTCATTATTTGCTATTTAAATTTAATTTTTCAAAGATTTAAAAACTCGTGTGTGTTGAGTTCTCGTCAGAGCTGCCCCTGGGGTTATCACTGCAACAAAATTATTTGCTATATTCCTCCATTTTAGGGGCCCTAAGTTGAAATCCCTCAGGAGCAATGTTGGGGGCAACTGGCGATTTTTCCAACAGGGTCAATTTTTAAAAAACTGTTCCTGGAATTTCTGGGACGTTGCTCCGGGGGCTTGTAGACTACCACAATGACTAGGTTTTGGTTTTCGTCTTTTCTGCTAAAACTTTCCCCTACATCATTTGAGGCATTAACATTCTGTGCAAACAAGTGACTCGCGATGTACAGGCCAACCCCCCCCCCCCCTTTTGCCCGTTTCCCCCTCTGTCCATCTGTATAGGTTGCAACCTGGGTCCATATTTCGTTGCCCAAGTGGGGTTTTTTGGGTCCTTGAAAGCCGCGAATTTGCATTTGCCTCGCAAGCAGTCCGCGGATGAAAGGTATTTTTTTGTTCGTTGCTGGCTTTAGACCCTTTTTTTGCAAAGAAGAAGTCACGGGCGGGGGGTATTGTTTTGGTACGGGGGGGGGATTTTTTTCCGACATTAGTATCTGTATCTGTTGGTTTGGAGTGGAGGCCATCGACTGTGGTTCCACCCCAAAGGAATGACTGGATTTGGTGAAACCGATTTCCCCCAATTTCCTGCCAGTTTTTTTCCTTCCTGTATTCCCTGGAACGCAGGAGGGAGAGATACATGATTATATACACCTGGAAAATCCTAGAGGGACTAGTACCGAACTTGCACACGAAATCACTCACTACGAAAAAAAAGACTTGGGCAGACGATGCACCTTTCCCCCCAATAAAAAAGCAGGGGTGTCACTAGCACGTTAAAAAGACCATACAATAAGTGTCAGGGGCCCGAGACTGTTCAACTGCCTACCAGCACACATAAGGGGGATTACCAACAGACCCCTGGCAGTCTTCAAGCTGGCACTGGACAAGCACCTAAAGTCAGTTCCTGATCAGCCGGGCTGTGGCTCGTACGTTGGTTTGCGTGCAGCCAGCAGCAACAGCCTGGTTGATCAGGCTCTGATTCACCAGGAGGCCTGGTCACAGACCGGGCCGCGGGGTCGTTGACCCCCGGAACTCTCTCCAGGTAAACTCCAGGTAAAAAACTTTTCCCTCTTGAGTGGCTGTGGCTACCCAAGTTTTCCCATGGCCTGGATGTTTTGTATCTTTTTGTCCCTTTTAGATGGTATGCCTGGCAATTTAAGGTTATAGCACAGTCTTTCCTGAACTGAAGAGGGACACATTTCAGGGTGAAAAAGCTTACAGGAAGGGAGTTTGCAGTTTCCTGTTGTCATATGGGCACGGCATTTTCTAGGGTGGTCATAGTTGCACGTCCCATCTGTTTTTCCAGATTTCCCATGCCTGCAGATACCAGGTGCATAGTATGTGCACAGGCTTGGTTTCCGTTTGCCTTGGGTTTCTGTGACTATTCTGTTGGTGCATGTTTACCTGTTTTATTCCTATCCTCACTAGCACTAACAACGGAGCTCTCACCAGTTGTTTTTGGTAATATATCCTCACTATTGCTAGTGGAGTCCTCTTGTTTGCTATTTCCTGTGGTATTACTAGTTTGTATTATTGGTTTTATCTTGTCCTTTGACTACACTTGTTTCCCCACTACAGCTCCTGTCTCCCATGAGGTCATTTATATGCATTCCCTCCTGCGTATATTTCCTGACTACCTGGAAAAAATCTCCAGCTTCACCATTACTGTCTCCCAGGACAGCACCTCCAGCTTCACCATTACTGTCTTCCAGGGGGGGACATGATAACGACATACAAAATACTGAGAGGAATTGACAAGGAGGACAAAGACAGGATGTTCCAGAGATGGGACACAGCAACAAGGGGACACAGTTGGAAGCTGAAGACACAGATGAATTACAGGGATGTAATTCATCTGTGTCTTGTCGGGAAGTGGAATAGTTTGGGAAGCGATGTAGTGGAGGCAGGATCCACACATAGCTTTAAGCAGAGGTATGATAAAGCTCACGGCTCAGAGAGAGTGACCTAGTAGCGACCAGTGAAGAGGCAGGGCTAGGAGCTTGGACTCGACCCCTGCAGCCTCAACTAGAAGAGTACACACACACACACACACACACACACTCACAAACACACAACACACAACACACCCACACACACACACACACACACATACGCACACACATACACACACACTCAAACACACACACACACACACACACACACACACACACACTCACACACAGACACACATCACACACACACAAAACACACACACACACTCACACACAGACACACACACACACACAACACACACACACACACACACACACACACCCCTCACACACAGACAAAACGCACACACACCACACACACCACATGAACACAACACACACACACACAAAATACACACACACATGCACACACACATACCCCACACACACACACACACACACACACACACACACACAACACACATATATACACATACACATACGCACACACACACATACGCACACACACACACACTACACACACATACAAAACATGCACACACACACACACACACACACACACCACACAAAACACATACACACATACGCACACACACAAAAACCCACACATACACACACATACACACATGCACACACACATACACACACACACACACACACACATACACACATACGCCACAAAACACACACATACACACACATACACACATGCACACACACACACACACACAAAACACACATACACACACACACACACACACACATACACACATACCACACACACACACACATACACACACATACACACATGCACACACACACACACACACACACACAAAACACACACACACACACACACACACAACACACACACACCACCACAGGATGTGGAAGATGATGGAAGAAACTTCGCTCACAATGTATACATAAAACGTAAATGGTAAATTATATTTTGAATTTTGGAGAAGAATCTAAGAGATATGTCTAGCTACGGTGACTAAAGTGATTCCTGACCTTTAGTCAAGTAACCTTTAAAACTACACTAACTGATAAACCAGAACTGTGACTGACATGACTTATGTCAACAGATCCAGACTTTCGATCATCTGAGACCTTCCTCTGGCTTACCAGCTCACCCCTTTAAAAAAATATAATTAGTTTATTATATCTGTCTATTATTTGTATTAGTTTTGGAGAGGGATAGAAAAAGATTGTGGGAGACAATGATTTCAACATAGACATTATTGAGAGAGATGTAGCAGGTAAGTTTGTATTACTTGTAACCTTTATTATACATCATCATTATAACATTAAATACAGCATATGAATATGAACGGCAGAGTAACACACAACACGGTACAGTAAGTCGCAGAAAATATACAGTAACACGGTACAGTAAGTCGCAGAAAATATACAGTAACACGGTACAGTAAGTCGCAGAAAATATACAGTAACACGGTACAGTAAGTCGCAGAAAATATACAGTAACACGGTACAGTAAGTCGCAGAAAATATACAGTAACACGGTACAGTAAGTCGCAGAAAATATACCAGTACACGGTACAGTAAGTCGCAGAAAATATACAGTAACACGGTACAGTAAGTCGCAGAAAATATACAGTAACACGGTACAGTAAGTCGCAGAAAATATACAGAAACCCACGGTACAGTAAGTCGCAGAAAATATACAGTAACACGGTACAGTAAGTCGCAGAAAATATACAGTAACACGGTACAGTAAGTCGCAGAAAATATACAGTAACACGGTACAGTAAGTCGCAGAAAATATACAGTAACACGGTACAGTAAGTCGCAGAAATATACAGTAACACAGTACAGTAATCGCACAAAATATACAGTAAACGGTACAGTAGTCGCAGAAAATATACAGTAACACGGTACAGTAAGTCGCAGAAAATATACAGTAACACGGTACAGTAAGTCGCAGAAAATATACAGTAACACGGTACAGTAAGGCGCAAAAAAATATACAGTAACACGGTACAGTAAGTCGCAGAAAATATACAGTAACACGGTACAGTAAGTCGCAGAAAATATACAGTAACACGGTACAGTAAGTCGCAGAAAATATACAGTAACATGGTACAGTAAGTCGCAGAAAATATACAGTAACATGGTACAGTAAGTCGCAGAAAATATACAGTAACACGGTACAGTAAGTCGCAGAAAATATACAGTAACACGGTACAGTAAGTCGCAGAAAATATACAGTAACACGGTACAGTAAGTCGCAGAAAATATACAGTAACACGGTACAGTAAGTCGCAGAAAATATACAGTAACACGGTACAGTAAGTCGCAAAAATATACAGTAACATGGTACAGTAAGTCGCAGAAAATATACAGTCCCATGGTACGGGTAAGTCCCCAGAAAATATACAGTAACACGGTACAGTAAGTCGCAGAAAATATACAGTAACATGGTACAGTAAGTCGCAAAAAATATACAGTAACATGGTACAAGTAAGTCGCAGAAAATATACAGTAACATGGTACAGAAAGTCGCAGAAAATATACAGTAACACGGTACAGTAAGTCGCAGAAAATATACAGTAACTTTGGTACAGTAAGTCGCAGAAATATACAGTAACACGGTACGTAAGTCGCAGAAAATATACAGAACACGGTACAGTAAGTCGCAGAAAATATACAGTAACACGGTACAGTAAGTCGCAGAAAATATACAGTAACACGGTACAGTAAGTCGCAGAAAATATACAGAAAACACGGTACAGTAAGTCGCAGAAAATATACAGTAACACGGTACAGTAAGTCGCAGAAAATATACAGTAACATGGAAACAGTAAGTCGCAGAAAATATACAGTAACACGGTACAGTAAGTCGCAGAAAATATACATAACACGGTACAGTAAGTCGCAGAAAATATACAGTAACACGGTTACAGTAAGTCGCAGAAAATATACAGTAACACGGTACAGTAAGTCGCAGAAAATATACAGTAACACGGTACAGTAAGTCGCAGAAAATATACAGTAACACGGTACAGTAAGTCGCAGAAAATATACAGTAACACGGTACAGTAAGTCGCAGAAAATAACAGTAACACGGTACAGTAAGGAGAATTCCCGCCAGAAAATATACAGTAACACGGTACAGTAAGTCGCAGAAAATATACAGTAACACGGTACAGTAAGTCGCAGAAAATATACAGTAACATGATGCAGCGCTGTAACGTAGAAGAATAGTTCATTAATATGTAAAAACAGTAAACATAAAATATAAGTGAAGAACCAGGTTTGTGAGGTTTACAAGTGACGTCATCATTGTTCTGTCACAGTGGACCATAATGCTGTCTGGTTCTGGGAGGTTTACAAGTGACGTCATCATTGTTCTGTCACAGTGGACGATAATGCTGTCTGGTTCTGGGAGGTTTACAGTGACGTCCATCATTGTTTCCGTCACAGTGGACCATAATGCTGTCTGGTTCTGGAGGTTTACAAGTGACGTCATCATTGTTCTGTCACAGTGGACCATAATGCTGTCTGGTTCTGGGAGGTTTACAAGTGACGTCATCATTGTTCTGTCACAGTGGAGGATAATGCTGTCTGGTTCTGGGAGGTTTACAAGTGACGTCATCATTGTTCTGTCACAGTGGAGGATAATGCTGTCTGGTTCTGGGAGGTTTACAAGTGACGTCATCATTGTTCTGTCACAGTGGACCATAATGCTGTCTGGTTCTGGGAGGTTTACAAGTGACGTCATCATTGTTCTGTCACAGTGGACCATAATGCTGTCTGGTTCTGGGAGGTTTACAAGTGACGTCATCATTGTTCTGTCACAGTGGAGGATAATGCTGTCTGGTTCTGGGAGGTTTACAAGTGACGTCATCATTGTTCTGTCACAGTGGACGATAATGCTGTCTGGTTCTGGGAGGTTTACAAGTGACGTCATCATTGTTCTGTCACAGTGGGCGATAATGCTGTCTGGTTCTGGGAGGTTTACAAGTGACGTCATCATTGTTCTGTCACAGTGGAGGATAATGCTGTCTGGTTCTGGGAGGTTTACAAGTGACGTCATCATTGTTCTGTCACAGTGGACGATAATGCTGTCTGGTTCTGGGAGGTTTACAAGTGACGTCATCATTGTTCTGTCACAGTGGGCGATAATGCTGTCTGGTTCTGGGGGGTTTACAAGTGACGTCATCATTTTTTCTGTCACAGTGGAGGATAATGCTGTCTGGTTCTGGGGGGTTTTTACAAGTGACGTCATCATTGTTCTGTCACAGTGGACGATAATGCTGTCTGGTTCTGGGAGGTTTACAAGTGACGTCATCATTGTTCTGTCACAGTGGAGGATAATGCTGTCTGGTTCTGGGAGGTTTACAAGTGACGTCATCATTGTTCTGTCACAGTGGACGATAATGCCGTCTGGTTCTGGGAGGTTTACAAGTGACGTCATCATTGTTCTGACACAGTGGAGGATAATGCTGTCGGGTTTTCTGGGAGGTTTTACAAGTGACGTCATCATTGTTTCTGTCACAGTGGGATAATGCTGTCTGGTTCTGGGGGGTTTACAAGTAACGTCATCATTGTTCTGTCACAGTGGACGATAATGCTGTCTGGTTCTGGGAGGTTTACAAGTGACGTCATCATTGTTCTGTCACAGTGGAGGATAATGCTGTCTGGTTCTGGGAGGTTTACAAGTGACGTCATCATTGTTCTGTCACAGTGGACGATAATGCTGTCTGGTTCTGGGAGGTTTACAAGTGACGTCATCATTGTTCTGTCACAGGGGAGGATAATGCTTTCTGGTTCTGGGGTTTACAAGTGACGTCATCATTGTTCTGTCACAGTGGACGATAATGCTGTCTGGTTCTGGGAGGTTTACAAGTGACGTCATCATTGTTCTGTCACAGTGGACGATAATGCTGTCTGTTTCTGGGAGGTTTACAAGTGACGTCATCATTGTTCTGTCACAGTGGACGATAATGCTGTCTGTTTCTGGGAGGTTTACAAGTGACGTCATCATTGTTCTGTCACAGTGGAGGATAATGCTGTCTGGTTCTGGGAGGTGTACAAGTGACGTCATCATTGTTCTGACACAGTGGAGGAAAATTTGCTGTCGGGTTTCTGGGAGGTTTACAAGTGACGTCATCATTGTTCTGTCACAGTGGACGATAATGCTGTCTGGTTCTGGGGGGTTTTTACAAGTGACGTCATCATTTTCTGTCACAGGGGAAACGATAATGCTGTCGGGTTTTCTGGGAGGTTTACAATTTGACGTCATCATTTTCTGTCACAGGGGAAACGAAAAATGCCTGTCTGGTTCTGGGAGGTTTACAAGTGACGTCATCATTGTTCTGTCACAGTGGACGATAATGCTGTCTGGTTCTGGGAGGTTTACAAGTGACGTCATCATTGTTCTGTCACAGTGGACGATAATGCTGTCTGGTTCTGGGAGGTTTACAGTGACGTCATCATTGTTCTGTCACAGGGGGGGCCGATAATGCTGTCTTGTTCTGGGAGGTTTACAAGTGACGTCATCATTGTTCTGTCACAGTGGACGAAAATTTGGTGTCTGGTTCTGGAGGTTTACAAGGACGTCATCATTGTTCTGTTACAGTGGACGATAATGCTGTCTGGTTCTGGAGGGTTTACAAGTGACGTCACAATTGTTCCGTCACAGTGGACGATAATGCTGTCGGGTTTTCTGGGAGGTTTACAAGTGACGTCATCATTGTTCTGCCCACGTGGAGGATAATGCTGTCTTTTTTTCTGGGAGGTTACAAGTGACGTCATCATTTTTCCCTGTCACAGTGGAGGATAATGCTGTCGGGTTTCCCGGGGAGGTTACAAGTGACGTCATCATTGTTTCTGTCACAGTGGAGGATAATGCCTGTCTGGTTCTGGGAGGTTTACAAGTGACGCCCCATCATTGTTTCTGTCACAGTGGACGATAATGCTGTCTGGTTCTGGGAGGTTTACAAGTGACGTAAATCATTGTTCTGTCACAGTGGGACGATAATGCTGTCTGGTTCTGGGAGGGTTTACAAGTGACGTCATCATTGTTCTGACACAGTGGACGATAATGCTGTCTGGTTCTGGGAGGTTTACAAGTGACGTAAATCATTTTTTCTGTCACAGTGGACGATAATGCTGCCCTGGTTCTGGGAGGTTTACAAGTGACGTCATCATTGTTCTGTCACAGTGGACGATAATGCTGCCTGGTTTCTGGGAGGTTTACAAGTGACGTATCATTGTTCGGGTTACAGTGGATAATGCTGTCTGTTCTGCAGGTTTACAAGTGACGTCAATCATTGTTCTGTCACAGACGACGATAATGCTGTCTGGTTCTGGGAGGTTTACAAGTGACGTCATCATTGTTCTGACACAGTGGACGATAATGCTGTCTGGTTCTTGGAGGTTTACAAGTGACGTCATCATTGTTCTGACACAGTGGACGATAATGCTGTCCTGGTTCTGGGAGGTTTACAAGTGACGTCATCATTGTTCTGTCACAGTGGACGATAATGCTGTCTGGTTCTGGGAGGTTTACAAGTGACGTCATCATTGTTCTGTCACAGTGGACGATAATGCTGTCTGGTTCTGGGAGGTTTACAAGTGACGTCATCATTGTTCTGACACAGTGGACGATAATGCTGTCTGGTTCTGGGAGGTTTACAAGTGACGTCATCATTGTTCTGTCACAGTGGACGATAATGCTGTCTGGTTCTGGGAGGTTTACAAGTGACGCATCATTTTTTCTGTCACAGGGGAAACGATAATGCTGTCTGGTTCTGGGAGGTTTACAAGTGACGTCATCATTGTTCTGTCACAGTGGACGATAATGCTGTCTGGTTCTGGGAGGTTTACAAGTGACGTCATCATTGTTCTGTCACAGTGGACGATAATGCTGTCTGGTTCTGGGAGGTTTACAAGTGACGTCATCTTTGGGTTCTGTCACAGTGGACGATAAGGGCTGTCTGGTTCTGGAGGTTTACAAGTGACGTCATCATTGTTCTGTCACAGTGGACGATAATGCTGTCTGGTTCTGGGAGGTTTACAAGTGACGTCATCATTGTTCTGACACCGTGGACGATAATGCTGTCTGGTTCTGACAATCGCTGCTTCACATTATATAACAAATGTTTTATGTTGACCACAACCAGATTTTTTTATATAAACAAATCACAGTGTGTAATACCAGTGATGTCAGATGTGAAGAGTATCTGTGACTTCTTGTATGTCACAGTTGATATACTGCACCAGACACATTATAACAGTGAAGTTAGTGGTAAACACTGGAGACAAAATAGGAACAGCAACGTGTTTTATACTTGTAGACAGTAACGATCCAACAAGAAATCTGCTACAAAAACAAGTATAAAACATGTTTTATACTTGCTGTTAGTGACGTCATGTCAGCGAAGAATGAAACAAAAGACAGCTAAAAGTTTTATATGCTGCCAAGACATCATTTTCTTCAATATATTTGTGGGACATCGCTGTCCCACAAATATCTTCCCTATGTTGAACAACAACTTCTTCCTTAGGTTGTTTCTTCAATAAACATACCCAAGAGTTGCACATGTGTCTAATTTATCAACGTGTCGGTTCTGTGAACCATTCATCTACAATCCTGTCAGACACTGCAACTTCTTGGGATCTTAATACTTGGGAATTCTTCGCTTGCCTAACACTTGGGCACGACCTACTTCCACATTGGACAAATGTGACACCACCTACATCTGCTGCACCTCTCCTGCCTACGGTTTATAAGCTGCTTCTCCGCTCATATGCCGTATTCTATTCAAGATTGATGGACTGACCACATCGACAGAAGATGAATGACCATACCGTCAAGAGCTTGGGCTGCCTTATTCACATCAGTAAAGGTGATCTTCAGCATTGACGAAGTATTAGGAATTTTGATGTGTTCCACAGTAACCCAGGAATTCTGAACTTCTATTGAAGTCCTGAGTTCATCGATGGGTTGAGTAGTAATCAGCATGTCACGTCGTTTGAGGAAGACGGTCCTCTTGGTCCCTCAGGGCTGGAGAAGACATAACTTGGAATCCCGTGCAGCAATAATAGTGATCAGTTTTTCGGGCCTCGATAGTGCCATTGCAGCAAATGAAGGCTTCATTTAGCGACAAAATCGCATTGAACTTGACATGTAAGCTACTCCTAGCAGCAGTTGCAAGTGATAGTTTGGATAGTGGTTTAAATGTCCCACTGCTGGTTTGGGGGTGGGGGTTGGGGTAGGGGGTTGGGTGGGGGTTGAAAGGGGGGTGGGGGGTTTTTGGGTGGGGGTTGGGGGGTGGGGGTTGGCGGGTGGGGAGGAGGAGGAGGAGGATTAGTGAGAGGAGAAAAGGAGAAGAAAGTAAAAAAAAGAGGAAGAGGTGGAGGAAGAGTAGAAAGCATTTGAGGAAGAGAGAGAGAGGAAAAGGAGGTGACAAGAATAGATCTACTGCTAAAGTTCCTGGGCCGAGGGAAGGAATTCATTTGGCTTACAGTTAGTACTCCTGACAGATTTCAGAATATATACTAATTCCGATTTCTGTTTACTATAGCCCCAGTGGCAGAGTCGGTAAAGCGTCTCACCTGCCAATTTACAGACGAGGGTTCGAATCCCTCGCCCAACCTTCAAAATGAAATTCCCCAAAGAACTGTTGTTGGTGAAGGATAAAGAGAGTGATCTACTGAAACTCAAGTGTAAACTTGGAAACAAGTACGTTTCCTTCATAGTGGACTCTGGATCTGAAACTACCCAGGTTTCACTTCAAACTGTCATGGAGTGTGGATTGGTTAACAGGATTGGTATATTGTCTGAGGAAGACGCCAAGGATTACAAGCCATCCTTGATAGGACTCCTGGATGCAGCTCTCGTGTGCCATGGTAATGTTGTCATTCATACCACCATGTTTGTCAATGAAAGCACCTTCCACTTCTGCTAGGTATGGATGTGCTCCACAATTACCATTGCTCTATCAGGATGTCAAACACCCCCTCCCACACTAGTAGTTTCGTCCCAGTTACATAGACAACATCTTCATGGGACCAACCCCAACAATGATTTTGTCAGGTGGGACAGAATTAGTTTAAAGTGATCATTGATTCTGGAAGCACCTGCCCCCACCATGAACCCAAAAATTCAGAACCATCTGAATATCAAGGTTCAGGAGATGGAGCCTATCACAATCATCAATCCCGGAACCAATGGAAAAATACATACACAAATTAAATATAAAATCGAAAATGCACCAGTCACCCTCAGCGGAACACAAAACTAATAGACATCTTCCTTCACGACTGGCATGAGGACTTACTCCTCGGGTTGGATTTCCTGACTGGAATGGAACTGACATTCGTTGACCTCGACACAGTCATAGTAAGAAAACTCAGAAAAATGAACCACACAAGCCAGATCGGACGAGCTACTACTGGAAAAAAAGAGAGTCGGACTGTAAAAAAAAAAAAAGAAAATTTTTTCTTAGGGACATTTCCATTCTATGTGAAGCTACTTTCAGGTCATCAGAGGTCAGTCGCCATCATAGGATTTTGCAGTCCACATCCTCCGTAGGCGAACAAAACATATTAGTTTTTAAGGTCCACGAGCACCTGTTTTTATAAAGTTTTATATTCTTGGATACAGTCATCATCTATATAACAATTCCTTTTCAACTATGAATCCATGTTCAGACATAAAGGCAGCGGGATTATTATCAAGACGTCTCATCTCAGGGATGGGGAAAACAAGTGACCACCCTTGGGCACCTGATCCAGCATGCTCGTGCATTGCATATCACAGCTGGTGGAAGCAGTGTGAATGAGAGTAGTGATGATAGTAATGGTGGTGATAAGTGGTGTTGGTAGTAGGTGGTGATGATAAGTGGTAGTGGTAGTAGGTGGGATATAAGGTAGTGTTTATGATATGTGTGTTGATGGTTGTAGTGTTGATGGTAGTAGTGTTGACGGAGGTAGTAATTTTGGTGGTAGGTGTTGAAGGTAGTTCTGATCATAATAGTGGTGTTGATGGCAGTAGTAGTAGTAGTAGTGTTGATGGAAGTAGTGGTTATAGTAGGAGGAATTAAAGGTAGTGGTGATCATGATCGTGGTGTTGATGGTGGTAGTGTTGATGGTGACAGTAGTAGTAGTGGCAGTAGTAATAGTAGTACGTAGAGTTAATGGTAGTTGTGATATTTGTAGTGGTGATACTTGTAGTGGTGGTACCTGTGGTTGTAACACTTGTACTGGTGATACCTGTACTGGTGATACTTGTCATACTGGTATTCTGGTGATACTGTGAGTACTGATACTTGTAGTTTTTATGCATGTAATGGTAGTACTCATAGTAATGATACTTGAAGAGGTGATACTTGTAGTGTTGGTAGTGAAAATGCTGATACTTGTAGTGGTGATACTAGGAGTGGTGATACTAGGAGTGGTGATACTTGTAGATGAGATACTTGTAATGTTGACGTTTGCAATGGTGATACTTGTAATGATGGTACAAGAAGTGCTGATATTTGTAGTGGTGACATTTGAAGCTGTGGTACCGGAAGTACCGAGTCTTGTAGTGGTGGTGACATTTATAATGGTGATACGTGTTTTGGTGGTACTAGAAAAACTGAGACTTGTAGTGGTGATTCATTGTAGTGGTGATTCATTGTAGTGGTGGTATTGGAAGTACTGATACTTGTACTGGTGATACTTGATGTGGTGATACTCGTAGTGGTGATACTTGCTTTGATAATTCTTGCAGTAGTGGTACTCCTAGTAGTGATTCTTGTAGAGTTGATACTTGTAGAGACGATGTTTGCAGTGGTGATAATTTTAGTGTTGGTGTTAGAAGTGTTTCTACATGTAGTGGTGATATTCGTAGTAGTGAGACGTGTAATGGAGATACTTGCAGTAGTGGTAATGGAAGTGGAGATGCTTGTAGATGAGGTACTTACAGTGTTGAAGATTGCAGTGATAATATTTGTAGTGGTGGTAGCTGTAGTGGAGATACTTGTAGTGTTTATGTTTGTAGTGGTGATATTTATAGTGGTGGTACTTGTAGTAGTGGTACCCATAGTGGTGATACTTGTAGTGGTGATACTTGTGGTGGTGGCACTTGCAGTAGTGTTAACTTGTAGTAATGATACTTATATCATAGTGGTGATACAGTAGTGTTACAGTGGTGATACTGGAAGTACTGATATTTGAAGCGTTGATATTTGTAGTGTTGATACTTGTGGTGTTGGTACTTGATACTTGCAGTGTTGATACTTGCAGTGTTGTTATTTTGCAGTGTTGATACTTGCAGTGTTGATACTTGCAGTGTTGTTACTTGCAGTGTTGTTACTTGCAGTGTTGATACTTGCAGTGTTGATATTTTAGTGATACTTGTATTGGTGGTATTTGTAGTGGTGATATTGTAGTGGTAGTATTTGTAGTGGTGACACTTGTAATGATGGTATTTTTAGTGGTGACACCATCAGAGTTCATCGTTACTACACATCACTAACACCATCACAGTGTATCTTCACTACTCATCATCATCACAGTGTATCTTCACTACTCATCATCATCACTGTGGTTGGTTTAAGCTTTTAGGCTCATTGTTTAGTTACTAAATATATTTACATAGATTTTTCCCGCTTTACTTTCAATAAGGTAATATTTTTGTACTGTGTAAAATACAAGGCATCATTTAGATGTACTTTTTGAGATGTTTAGAGATGTTTACTACTTTATGTATTTGACATAGAACATAAGAATGGAGGAACACTGCAGAAGACCCATACAAGGCAGGTCCTTATCAAAATCATCCGTGCCTAAAGATATCCAAGAATTTACTCCCGTACCCAATGACTCCAATCAAACCCAGCCCCTCCCACTTATATATTTGTCCAATCTCTTTTTAAAGCTACTCAAGGTCCTAGTCTCGATCACCTTGCAGCAGCAGCAGCAGTTGCAAGTTGAACTGGCAAAGAGTCGGCATAATTAACAGTTCGATTAGGACAGGATACTTGAAGAGGTGTTGGTGACTTACAAGACTTGCAAGAATTACAATGATTCTCCCATTTTTCACCCTACCTACCTACCTAAATACCTACTAACTTGTCTACCTACCTGACTACCTACCAACCTACCTATTAACCTACCTACTAACCTACCTATTTACCTACCTACGTACTAACCTACCTACTTACCTACCTTCATACCTACTAACCTACTTAACTGCTACTAACCTACCTACTTACCTACCAACCCTTCTGACTACCTACCTACAAACCCTCCTGACTACCTACCTTTTACCTACCAACCCTCCTGACTACCTACCTAATAACCTCCACCAACCTTCTGAC
>NC_069463.1:29849706-29857206 GCF_026875155.1 Cherax quadricarinatus
ACCCCTTTTTTTCCCACCTTTGTCGGTTTATCGAACTGGGGACAATGATTTTACTCCCCTTTTTTCCCTACCTACAATGGCAGTGTGACTTCGATAAGTTTTTAAAAAGCCCCTAAATACTAGACTGGGAAATGTTAACGCAGCCACCAACTACCACATGAAAGGGTAATTTTTACAAATTTCTCAATTCACCACAAGAATCTAAAAACATAATTAAAAGTATTAACTTGTTTATGGATTGAAAGGGGGATCGAACAAGGAGTAACATCCATGGCCAGTGCCCCCAAAATCCATGAAATTTTTACAACTGTGTATTTTAGTTATTGGGTTTCCGTAAACACACACACACACACAACACACACACACACACACACGCACACAAAACGAATAAACACGAATCTCGTTTGGGGGAAAAGCGACAATGAGAGGTCCCCTCGATGCTAGTGACTACACAATAGAGTTTCAAGTAAACATGAAGGGAAGGGAGAAGTCAGACGTCAAAACAGGAGATTATTCAGAGATGATGGGATTTCCTGAATTAAGTGTAATATGACTGGAAGGAAATAAGCGACATGGAGAGAACGTAGCTGTAAATTAAAAAGGAGGCAGAGAAAAATTTTAAAGTTGAATTAAAATGACACGTGAAAAAGTACCGGCACATATTAAAAACATTTCGACACTGGTTTCTTGATCATTTCTCAGATCCCTGGTGATCATGGTCCCCCACCCAAATGTTCTTTAATACCTATATCCCCCTTTTTTGCTCGTGTGAGGGAAAAGTTCAATAGATAGGAGTAGAGATATAGTAACGATAGTTTTTATTGCCGGCTACTAAATTAAGGTAGGGTAAGTCACGCTCCCCTTTTTCCCGCCTTTTCTCCCACCCCTAAAGTGATAGTTTGATTGCCGGCTGCTTGTTAACGTAGGGTCAGTCTAGCTCCCGCTATCCCTTCTCTCTCCCTCTCCCCCCCCTCGAAAGGTGACGTGTGGGGCTTTTGGTCAAACAGTAAATCACTCGACTCACAGCTCCCAACACTACTGTAAGTAAAAATGCTGCCTTGTATTCTGTGGATTTATTGGTTTTAAAAGGGTTTACTTTGACCAAAATAAAATAGTTCTTTCAGCCTTGCTCTATGTTGACTGTTGTAATAATCCACCAAGTCTTTTGAGTAATGTACACTGCCATGGAGAGTGATTTTAAGCAGTGGGTAACCTGTCTATCTTTCCACTTGGATGTCAGAGAGGGTCACCTGGCAATCAACGAGCAGAAAAGGAGAAGACCAACGTCCAGAGATTTCCCCATTTTGGGATTTAAGTACCTGTGCACCTGTATGAAATTGCAGGGGCGTAACTCCACAGCATTGCAGCGGTAAAGACCTGCTTTCCTGTCAATCGGGATACTACTCACTGGTATACTGTGAAGAAACTAGCCAGTGGATGGTCACCAACACCTGCGACCCCACCCCCCCTATCATCAGCAACGGCACGATTTCAACAACAGTGTCACCAACACCAGACACCCCAGTAGATATTAGCGTTTTAGTTCAAATGTTATTTTATTCATTTAATTTTTCATTTTTTCTTTCAAATAGGATATACCTTTCATGTTTTATTGTTTTATGTTTGATTTAAAAAAAATAATAAATGTTTATTTTTGTGAATTATTATTTCTTTTTCTATTCATTAATTTCCTGAGGAGGAGCCAGCCTGAGTAATACTGTCTGAAGTTGTTACAGGGCTGAGTAAGCCTTCACATCGTGTCTTTTTTAACCACTTGTTGGTATCAACTGCTAGGTTTAAACAAGGTAATACATACCCGGGAGCAAAAGAAGTAACGGCAAGGAAAAGAGGTAGCATTTAGTTCACTTAGAAGTGCAGAGACGCATAAAACCAAACTCAAACCACCAATAGAGCAGACAGTAATGGGGAAGGACCTGGGAGTGATAAGGGTCGCTGCATCTCACTTTCAAAGATCACAATATCTCTATCACAGCTGCTAGTAAAACGATAGGATGGATAAGGAATGTAACAGTATGGGAACAGTTAAATAAGCAAAAAAACAGGGGGAAAAACAGGGAAAGCCAACACAACCAAAATCGAGAACAAATGTGATAAAAAGAGATACTGGGCTATAATAAAATATATGCCCATAGCGTCGAGATCTATATGTGAACCATATTTGCTACAGAGTCACAGCTGAAGGTAGACAGTAGTAAAGCCCTCGTAATAAGACTAATAAGGAAGGAAAGATGAAATGAAAAGAAATTCCCCAGAAGCTGATAAAAAAAATTAAAGTTGGTGTTCTCGGAAGAAATAAGGATATAACCAGAGATTGAAAGATAAAGAATACATCAAGAACTACGGGGACACAATACACACGATAGGAGAAGAGGTAAAGATATTTCTGAACTAGATACAACGAAAAAAAGGAACCATATTTTTCCATCTATGATTTCTGAAAGAAGGAGCACAAGGACAGTGGTGAACCGCTAGACAAAATCTTTTACAAGTTAAATGATAGGAGAAACTGCCAAAGGAGGGGAAAGGGAAGGCGGGGTAGGTGTTCTCCTAAAAAGGTTGGAGGGAGGGGGGTAAAAGAGGTTTTATATGCGAGAGGTTTAGACTTCTGGAAGCGTGGTGAGGTATTAGATAGGAGCAAGTGGAGGAAAATACTTTTTTCTAAGTTGACGTGCTGTTGGAGTTGTGAGCAAAGCAACATTTATTAAGATATTCAGGGAAATTGGTTAGCCGAACTTAAATCCCGGAGGAGGGGAAATACAGTACCTTTCATCTGAAGAAGAGGTGAAAAAAATGCTTGTTTTCGAACTTAGTATTGGCACGTCTCAGGCAAAACAGTGGTGGGAGTGAGTGATAATGAAAGTGTTTCCCTCTTTTTTCGGGTCATCCTGCCTCGGTAGGAAACGGCCGATCCGTTTTTTATATAACACTGCGACTAGCCCAAAGGGGTCAAAACCCATGTTGCTTTGGCCCTCCCCCTAGGTGAGCGAAAGACACGGATGCTCTAGTCCACGGGACCGCACAATTCTCAAGAATTACGCACCCAGCCAAGCTAGGTGCTGTACTCGTCATCCGAGAACATACGGTGATGTGGATGACTCTGAGGTATTTCATTCTTCTCCTGTTAGGTGTACTAGCCAAAGGCAGCATTTAATTATTGTTCCACGATAATATAGAAAGGTGTTATTGATAAATACCACTAGTCGTGGGTACAATATTATAAATACTGCTCGTTACACCAAAGAGGGAGTTGAATGAAATTAGTTCAGAGGTTATCCATACCACCGTTTGTGTTCGGATGACGAGAACAAACACCTAGCATGGCTGGGTGGCGTATACTTGAGAATTGCGTGCGTTCCCATGGACTAGAGCGAGGGTCTGCTTTGGCATACTATGAGGTGGGCCAAAGCAGCATAGTTCGATCCATGGCTAGTCGCAGTTGTTGATACGATCAATAACCTCTCGTTCGTGGGATTAATTATGGGGGGGAGTAAATACAAAATGGGAAATTGACAGAGTACTTTTTGCTGATGATACTGTGCTTATGGGGATGATTCTAAAGAAAGTTGCAAGGATTAATGGAGGAATTTCAGAGTGTGAGTAAAGTAGAAAGTTTTTGAAAGTAAAATAGAGAGAGTAGGTGATAGGGTATCAAATGATTTAGATAAAGAAATATGATATCAAACTGGAGAAGGTTATGGAAGAAGTGAATGTTTTCAGATATTTTGGTGTTGACGTTTCAGTGGTTGGATTTATGAAGGATGAGGTTTTAGCCATAGCATTTGTTGAAGGAAAAAAGGTGTATGGTCATTGCACGGCAATGTGGAAACAAAAAACGTTATCTACGGGAGGGAAAAAGAAGGGAATGTTTGAAATACAGTTGGTACCAACAACTCTTATATGGGTGTGGAAGCTTGGGTTGTAAATGCTGCAACGACGGAGTCGGTTGGACGGGTAGTGGAGATGTCCTGTCTCTAATGGGCGATGTGTGGTGAAATATTATGGAAGTGAATTTCGGATGGTGTGTGAAAATTGAAGGTGTGGATGTTAATAAAAGTATTAGAAGACTGAAGTGGGGTTGTTGAGGTGCGTTTGGTCATTTAGAGTGAATGGATCAAAGTTAGAATGACATTAAAGAGCGTAGTATCTTTAGGGGAAGGAAGGCGGCGTAGGGTTTCGTCCTCGCAATGGATGGGAGGGAAGGGTGGTAAAGGAGGTTTTTGCGGGCGAGGGGCTTGGACTTCAGCAAGCGTGCATGAGCGTGTTTGATAGGAGTGAATGGATACGAATGGTATTTGGGACCTGACGAGCGGTTGGAGTGTGAACAGGGTAACATTTAGTGAAGGGGATTCAGGGAAATCGCTTATTTTTGGGTGCTGGAATGTGAAGTAAATGCCTGAACTTAAAGAGAGGGGTTTGCGGATTTTGGCAGTTTGGGAGGGATAGGTTGTGTATCTTTATACAGTATATGATTCTAAGCTGTTGTTATCTGAGCACTCTGCAAAAAACAGTTGATTATGTGTGTGTGTGTTGTGTGTTGAATGATTAGCTAGTGAAAGTATTTTCTTTTTGGCATTTTCTCTGTTTGGATCACCGTGCCTTGTGACAGTGGACACCAAGGCACGGAGGCCTACATATATATATATATATATTTCATATATATATTATATTTATATATAGTTATATTTTTATATTTATATATATATATTTTATATTTATATATACTTTATATTTATATTTATATATATCATATATATATATATATATATATATATATATATATGTTTTAATTTTATTAACACATCGGCCGATTCCCACCAAGGCAGGGTGGCCCGAAAAAGAAAAACTTTCATCATCATTCACTCCATCATTGTCTTACCAGAGGGGTGCTTTACACTACAGTTTTTAAACTGCAACAATAACACCCCTCCTTCAGAGTGTAGACACTGTACTTCCCATCTCCAGGACTCACGTCCGTCCTGCCGGTTTCCCTGAATCCCTTCATATATGTTATTTTGCTCACATTCCAACAGCACGTCAAGTATTAAAAACCATTTGTCTCCATTCACTCCTCTCAAATACGCTTGCCGGAAGTCCAAGCCCCTCGCACACAAAACCTCCTTTACCCCCTCCCTCCAACCCTTCCTAGGCCGACCCCTACCCCGCCTTCCCTCCACAACAGATTTATACACTCTCGAAGTCATTCTGTTTTGTTCCATTCTCTCTACATGTCCGAACCACCTCAACAACCCCTCCTCTGCCTCTGGATAACAGTTTTGGTAATCCCACACCTCCTAATTTCCAAACTACGATTTCTCTGCATTATAGTCACACTACACATTGCCCTCAGACATGACATCTCCACTGCCTCCAGCCTTCTCCTCGTTGCAACATTCATCACCCATGCTTCACACCAATACAAGAGTGTTGGTGCAACTATATTCTCATACATTCCCCTATTTCCTTCCACGGACAAAGTTCTTTGTCTCCACAGACTCCTAAGTGCACCAACTCACCCTTTTACCCTCATCAATTTTTGATTCACCTCATCCTTCCATAGACCCAACTGCTGACAGTCCACTCCTAAATATCTGAATACTTCACCTCCTCATACTCTCTCCTCCAATCTGATATTCCAATCTTTCATCACCTAATCTTTTTGTTATCCTCATCACCTTACTCTTTCCTTATTCACTTTAATTTTCTCTTTTACACCCATACCAAATTCATCCACCCCCCCTCTGCAACTTCTTTTTCAGAATCTCCCAAAAGCACAGTGTCATCGGCAAAGGCAACTGTGACAACTGCACTTTGTGTTGTGTTTTTATCTTTTAACTCCACACCCCTTGCCAAGACCTGCATTCACTTCTCTTACAACTCCATCTATAAATATTTCTGAACAAACCCCGGTGACATCACACATCCTTGTCTAAGGCTACTTTAATTGGAAATAATCTCCCTCCTACATACCTAACCTGCGCCTCACTATGTCGTAAAAAAACTCTTCATGCTTTCAGTAACCTACCTCCTATACCATACACCTGCAAAATCTGCCACATTGCCCCCCTATCCACCCTGTCTACGCCCTTTTCCAAATCCATAAATTTCCACAAAAACCTCTTTACCCTTATCTAAATACAGTTCACCTAATGTTTCACTGTAAAAACACAATAAGAGGTTTTCTTCATTCTGCGTCTTATTCATATTGTGTTGCTCATAAAAGTTTCCAGTGTTCATGATGGATGTACATTCTGGAAAGTCATTCTGTGGCTTGGTGTTTAACCCCTCTCGCTTCAAGGTGAGGGCCCTTTTTGGTTCCCCCGATTTAAAAAAAATTAATTTTTTTTCCAAAATTTTTTTCCCCAATTGGGGTTTGGGGGTTTCACTGAGGCCACAACATAGTGAATATAACCGAGGGTCCAACAGTATAGTGGGAGATTATAACTGAGGTTCCACAACATAGTGAGATATATCCTGAGGTCCACAACATAGTGAGATATAACCTAACCTGAGGTTCCACAACATAGTGAGATATAACCGAGGGTCCACACATAGTGAGATATAGCCTGAGGGTCCACAACATAGTGAGATATAAACTGGGGTCAACAACTATAGTGAATATAACCTGAAGGGTCCACAACATTGTGGAGATAATAACCTGAGGGGTCCACAACATAGTGACATATAACCTGAGGGGTCCACAACATAGTGAGATATAACCTGAGGGTCCACAACATGAGTGAGATATACCCTGAGGGTCCACAACATAGTGAGATATACCGGAGGGCCCACTATATAGTGAGATATAACCTGAGGGTTCACAACATAGTGAAGAAATAACCAGAGGGTCCTCAACCATAGTGAGATATAATAACCTGAGGGTTCCACACCATAGTGAGATATAACCTGAGGGTCCACAACATAGTGAGAATAAAACCTGAGGGCCACACATAGTGAGTATAACATGAGGGTCTACAACATAGTGAGATATAACCTGAAGGGTCCACAACATAGTGAGATATAAGCTGAGTGGACCACAACATAGTGAATATAACCTGAGGGTCCACAATATAGTGAGATATACCTGAGGGTCCACAACATAGTGAATAATAACCTGAGGTCCACAACCATAGTGAGATAGAACCTGACGGGAAAATGTGTCATGGAATGAAGGCCGAATTTCATTAGGTAATTTTTTTTGATGGGGGCGCACCATAGCGAGTTATTCGCTAACAACTACGACTATGACCACACTGACTATACCACAAACCCTGAACTATGACCAAACCTGACTATACAACACCTGATCTGACCACACTGAACTAGACCAAACTGACGATGACCACACCTGACTAGACCAAACCTGACTATGACCACACCTGACTATGGACCACACCTACTATGACCACACCTGACTATGACCAAACCAGAGACTATGACCAAAACCTGACTATGACCAACCTGACTATGACCAAACCTGAA
>NC_069463.1:29859706-29953155 GCF_026875155.1 Cherax quadricarinatus
GAAGAATAAATATTCCGTGTAAGTTAGATAGCGATGATTTTGTTTGTTGTGTGTGTGTGTGTTTGGCTTTATTCGTGCTTCTGTATGTATGATTGTGTGTAGATTGTATGTGAAATCCAGAATTTAGTGTATAGAAATGTGGTGGCTTTGAGAACCTTAGTGTACCATCCAATAAAAAGGATTCAACATGCAAGAAAAAAAACGATAACTAATACATTCAATTACAGTTTACCGTGCAGGGACCACACAGGTTCACAACACCCACCCAAATTTAACGCACATAAAAACGGCTAACCAATACCTTATTCGAATAAATAATTGAATAATGTAATAACGACGTAGGTACAATATTAAACAATAAATAATGTTCCAATTTTCATTTAGTGGCCAGTTCTTGGTGGACGAACTGTGATAGAGATCGCTCTTGTCTCAGGTAGTTCGACGTTCGGTCTGTCCAGGAGGATATCATTACAGAGCGCAGATTTTTCTGCGTTCTCCGTCCTCTGTAATAACATCACCTTCGTATACTGATATAAATATCACTTGTGTAGTAGTATCATAAATGGACAGTACGTCAAGGCTGGCTAAACTGCTGACCTCAGGGAAGTGGTGAAGGGTGAATACCTGGAACCACGGAACCTGGGGTGGACTTGCTGACCTCAGGGAAGTGTGACAAGGGTGGATGGATGAACACTTGGAACCACGGACCTGGTGGGACCACAAAGGCTGACCCTCTGGAAGTGGTAAGGGTGTTATGGGAGGGAATGAACACTTGGAACCACGGACCTGGGGTGGGACTGCTGACCTCAGGGAAGTTGAAGGGTGCATGAAGAACACTTGGAACCACGACCTGGGGTGGACGACAGATCATTGGGGTGGGACTGGTTAGGCTATCAAAAATACGAAAAAAGTTTTCCAGAGCTCAAGGAAGGGAAGCCATCCGGGGCCCACGATAGATTCCTGGACTCATAAACCTTGGAAGGTAGGATAGTGGGAGATAGGAAGTGGGGACGGAGAATATCTGAGGAACACCTGATGGACTCCTGGGGAGGTAAGGAATAGCAAGGGCAGGAAGTGGGAAAGGGAGAATATCTGAGGGGACACATGAACCTGAGGAAGGTAGGATAGTATAGGACAGGAAGTGGGAAGGGAAATATCTGAGGGACACAGAGGACTCCTGCACACATGACCGGGGAAGGTAGTCTAGTAGGACAGAAGTGGGGAAGGGAAATATCTGAGAGGACACAGATGGGACTCCTGACACATGAACCAGGGGAAGGTAGGATAGAATAGGACAGGAAGTGGGGAAGGGAGAATATCTGAGGGGACACAGATGGACTCCTGGACACATGAACCTGGGGAATGTAGGATAATATAGGACAGGAAGTGGGGAAGGAGATATCTGTAGAGGGACACAGATGGACTCCTGAACCACATGAACCTGGGAAGGGTAGATTAGTATAGGACAGGAAGTGGGGAAGGGAGAATATCTAGAGGACAACAGAATGGACTCCTGGACACAGGAACCGGAAGTAGGCTAGAATAGACAGAAGTGGGGAAGGTAGAATATCTAGGGGAACACAGATGGACTCCTGGACAAACGAACCTGGGGAAAGGTAGTATAATATAGGACAGGAAGAGAGAAGGGAGAATATCTGAGGGGACACAGATCGACTCTGGACACATGAACCTTGGGAAGGAAGGATAGTATTAGAACAGGAAGTGGGAGAACAACAGATGGACTGCTGGACACTAATTCTGGGATGGTAGGGTAGTATAGGACAGGAAGTGGGAAAGGGAAATATCTAGGGTACACCAGATGGACTCCTGGACACATGAACCTGGAAGTAGGATAATATAAAAAAAAAAAGGACATTGAAGTGGGAAGGGGAGAAATCTGAGGGACACAGATTGACTCCTGGACACATGAACCTGGGAAGGTAGGATAGTATAGGACAGGAAGTGGGGAAGAGAAAATATCTGAGAGGACACAGAATGGATTCCTGACACAGAAATCGGGGGAAAGTAGCTACTACTAATAATATAATTAAAATAATAATTATATAATTGCGGAGATCGATCCGTGAGAAACGTTTTCATTACACCTGCTGTTCCTGTTCAGTAGCTTAAGTAGGTACCTGGGTGTTCTACATAGTATGTGTTTCCATTCAGTATGTCAGCTAGGTCTGTTCAAACATAATGACTTACACATCGTTATCAAAGACACACACATCACTGTCTAAACTCATGACAATCACTCATCATTATCTAAGACACAGTTGACATCAACTCAGCGTTATTTTAAAGACTTCAATGACATCACTCGATAGTTATCTAATACTCATGATATTACATCATCGTTACTGAGACTCAAGTGACAAAATCCCCAATACACATCGTTATCTAAGACTCAGTGACAATCACTCGGCTTAAGGCTCATGACATCACTCATGCGTTATCTAAGACTCTGTGACAATCGTTGTGTAAATATATCATAAAAATTATACTTTAGTTATGGAACTGATCCCAACGATTACAAGTGTTTAACTATTTTACTATAGAGACAAGTTTGCCTGCACACAGTCTATACTTAATGGTAATAATTAAATGGTAATATCCTGTTCCTAAGATGCAATCAACCATTAACTGTATTGACGCCCTTCAGAAGAAAGGAAGACTTTAATTATATTTAAAGTACAAGCACTTAAAGGTTTCCTCTTCAGGAAATCCTGAAAGTAACTGGAGAGTGGACCGTAAAGAGACGGCCACTGATTTGGCTGGGTCTGGTAACCCAAGAACTAACTTTGACGTTGACTATAGCACAAACTCTATTTTTTTTATGCCACAGTGTGGCCTTGTTTCTACAGCGCAGTAACAACAAATATCGAAAATATTTGAGTGGGCATTGGTACTAGTAATTAAATAAACCCAAAGAACATCAGTCTGAATGCATAAAATACACAATTTACCTCCTGATGATCCAACCTTGACCACCAACCTTCGACCTCTTTCATACTGTTTTTTTTTTGTTTTTTTGTCTGGGAGAGAGGTTGCATTGTGTTGCTATATTTTTTTTGTCATACAATTTATTATGTAATATGTTACATTATGTTATTAAACTAATTACCAAACATGGAATAAATGCTATACAATAACCGACAAAATGGAAAATATACTCCAGGCAATATAATGCGATTTTATTGACAACGATTCGCCCCACATTATAAGCTAAATTGGAAATCACGTCCTTGTATTTATTATTGCTTGTTTTACAATTAATTCTGTAATTGACCTAATATGTATTATACTGGCTGTTTATGTGTTGTTTATATTATGTGTTCTGTTTATTTAAGGACGTAGATTAATATAGAATAATCCAATCATCCAAAAGTATGGCTAAACAATATTTTTTTACTGTTTTGACCCCCACTGTGTTACCTCCCCACTGTTGTTACCCCCGGCCCCACTTTGTTAACCCCCCCCCCCCCACGATGTAGTTGGTTAGGTGTTTGGCGGTCAGTGTCACGAGACCTACCCCAACGTCAAGCTAGGTGTTCGTCTTGAGCAGAGTAGAATTTTACCAGCCCCGACTAGTTAAACACTAGCTTCACTGGTCTTATTAGAACAGTTTGTTAATTTGCTACTTCCTCACCATAGTATATTCTGGACTATACTTACTCTACTGATACCTCTAGTTAAAAACATTCATTATAAGAAGAAGATGGTATTTATGTGTTTTTAGTCCTGATCTATAGTCTCTTGTGAAAACAAAGCATTAAGACATCAATACGGGAAATACGGTAAAAGATTCCCTGTGTCTATACTTCTTATCAGTATAAACAGAAATGTATAAAGTTACATGCCTGACATTTTTATAATATCTATGAAATTAACTTTCACTAAACTGAGATTGTACTTGAAGGTTATTTCCATCCCAAACTCGCTTCCCCTAAATTGTTACTCCGGAATCCCACATGATGGTAATATTGACTGACTTATAAGCTTAAGTTAACACCCCACATAGACTTTATCAACTCACAAAAACTTTACCTGAGCAGACCTATGTGATATGTAATAGAGGGAACATAGTGACGTGATGGTCAGGGAGAGAGTTGTTCGCTGAAAGTTGGATTTTGAGTAAGACCTAACCCGCAATAGGCCAATAGGTTGTTGCTGTTTAGGACAACGTTGAAGAAATTTCTGGCAAAGAGATATAGTTTTTTTTTATATTTTTCTATGTCGTTTAAGCTTCGTTGTTTAAAGTCTAACCGAAACCTGACCAACCAGCATGATCTTCTCAACTTCTACTCTCAACCACAACCACCAAAATTAAACTTGACGTAATCATAGAAGCTTCTTGATTCTGCTCTTCTCATCCGCTGTCGTAGTGAATTCTGAGAAGAATGCCTTTTCACATCGAACAAGTATTTTCTAAACTTCACTATTCTCTTCACTTCTATAGACTGTAGACACTGTAGACACTGTAGACACTGGGCATATAACATCAACTTATACACAGATAACCCGCCCGTAGGAGAGAGAAAAACTTATGAAGAGAGTGAGTAAAAAATATAGTGAGGACAGCGACGGGAGAAAGAGAGGAGGAAAGAGAAATAGTGGAAGTTGTAATGATTAGTTGTAGTAGTAGAAGTGGGAGTAATTTGTGCCACAAGAGAAAGGGGAGTGAAGGGAGACAATAGTAGTAGTAATAGAAAATAGAAGCAAATATAATAGTAAAGGAGTGATAGTCGTAGTACAAGTAGAAGTGGGTTCAGTCTAAGGACAAGAAAAAGAAGCACTGCAGGAGAGCTTAGGACCCACTAGGGGTACTGCAGGAGAGCTTAGGATCCACTAGGGGTAGGCCCAAAAACGCGGGACAGTGGGAAACTGAAGGACAGAGCACACTGGCAGAAAAATAAAAAAAAGGGGAATATGAAAAAGATGAAAGAAAGAGGTAGGGAGAAAAGAAAGGATCATGTCAAGTCACGAGTGTTCTGAAGTTTGGAACATTTGACAATGTAACGAGAAACGAAGACATCTACAGAGACAAAACCAGCATTAAGATTCATACATGGAAAACTGTGTATATAGAGATGCTTCAACAAGACGACGGTTGTGAAGGCTAGAAGTAAAGAAACACTTTGTAGAGGACCATCGTAGGATGACTGTGATGTCTAACTTGACAAGAAAGAGCATTATTAGCATCGGCGAGTCCTAACACTTTTTGTACACTAAAATTAAGTCCCTGTCAGAAAGAGAGGCCCGTTTCTTCCATTTTTCTCCCGAGTGTGTTCTGGGTTGTGACACTAATTACCAACCACTGTTTCTGTTTATGACACCCACTACATCACTGTTCTGTGTTGTTGTCCCCCACTACATCACGGTTCTGTGTTGTGACAACCACTACACAACTGTTCGGTGTTGTGACACCACTACATCACTGTTCTGTGTTGCGTGACACCACTACATCACTGTTCCTGTGTTGTGACAAGCCACTACAATCACTGTTCCTGTGTTGTGACACCACTACACACTGTTCTGAGTTGTGACAACCTACACCACGGGTTCTGTGTTGTGACACCACTACACCACTGTTCTGTGTTGTGACACCACTACATCACTGTTCTGTGTTGTGACACCACTACACCACTGTTCTGTGTTGTGACACCACTACATCACTGTTGTCTGTGTTTGTGACAACGCCACTACATCACTGTTTCGTGTGTGACATCCACTACAACCACAGATCAGTGTTGTGACAACCACTACGTCACGTGCTGTGTTTGTGACAACCACAACAAACCACTGCTCTTTTGTGACACCACTACATCACGGTTCTGTGTTGTGACAACACTACATCACTGTCTGTGTTGTGACACCTCTACTTCACTGTTCTGTTTGTGACACCACGACATCACTGTCTGTGTTGTGACACCACTTCATCACTGTTCTGTGTTGTGACACCACGTACACCACTGTTCTTGTTGTGACACCACTACATCCACTGTTTCTGGGTTTGTGACACCACTACATCACTGTTTCTTGTTGGACACACCACTACATCCTGTCGTGTTTGTACACACTACATCACTGTTACTGTGTTGTGACACCACTACAGCACTGTCTGTGTGTGACACCACTACACACTGTTCTGTGTTTGTGACACCACGACATCACCGGTTCTGTGTTGTGACACCACACACACTGATCTGGTTTTGACACCATAAATCACTGTTCCTGTGTTGTGACACCACTACATCACTGTTCTGTGTTGTGGACACCACTACAATCACTGTGCTGTTGTGACACCACTACATCACTGTTCTTGTTGTGACACCTCTACCTCACTGTTCTGTGTTGTGACCCCACGACATCACTGTGCTGGTTTGTGTACCACCACTACATCACTGTTCTGGTGGTTGTACACCATTACATCACTGTTCGTGTTGTGACACCACTACTACACTGTTCTGGTTGTGGACAACCACTACACACAATGCTTGTTGTGACACCACTACACACTGTTCTGTGTGTGACACCACTACATCACTGTTTTGTGAGTGTGACACCACCTACACCACGTTCTTGTGTTGTGACACCACTACATCACTGTTCTGTGTTGTGACACCACTACAGGCACTGTTCTGTTGGGACACCCACTACATCACTGTTCTGTGTGTGACACCACTACAATCATCTGGTCTGTGTTGTGACAACCACTACATTCACTGTTCTGGTTGTGACTCCACTACATCACTGTCTGTGTTGTGACCCACTACATCACTGTTCTGTGTTGTGACACCACGACATCACTGTTCGTTGTTGTGACATACCACTACATCACTTGCTTGTGGTGACATGACACCACTACAAGCCCTGTTCTGTGTTTGCCCACCACTACATCCCTGTTCTGTGTTTGTGACACCACGACATCACTGTATCTGTGTTTGTGACACCCTCTACATCACTGTTTCTGTGTTTGGTGACAACCACACATCACTGTTCTGTGTTTGTGACACCACTACATCACTGTTCTGTGGTTGTGACATCCACCTAACATCACTGTTCTGTGTTTGTACACCACTACATCCCTGTTCCTTTTGTGACAACCAACTACATCACTGTTCTGTGGTGTGACACCACTACATCTATCCTCTGTGCTGTGTTGTGACACACTACATCACTGTTCTGTGTTTGTGACTCCACTACATCACTGTTCGGTGTTGTGACACCACTACTCACTGTTCTGTGTTGTACACCACTACATCACTGTTCACTGTGTGTGGACACCACTACATCACGTTTTCTGTTGTGACACCATCTACATCACTGTTCTGTGTTGTGACACCACTACATCACTGTCTGGTTGTGGACACACCACTACATCACTGTTTCTGTGTTGTGACACCACTACATCACTGTTCGGTGTTGTACTCATCCACTACATCCACTGTTCTGTGTGTGACACCACTAACATCACTTTCTGTGTGTGACACCACTAACTTCACTGTTCTGTGTTGTACAACCACTACATCACTGTTTTCTGTGTTGTAACACCACTACATCACTGTTCCTTGTATGTGGACAATACACTAGAATACATCTACTGTTCTGTGTAGTGACACCACTACATCACTGTTCTGTGTTTGGCACCACTACTCACTTCCACAGTGTTCCACTTACTGATAGCCTCTGTCACTGAAGAAATACTTCTTAACATCCCTGTGATTCATACTGAGTCTTCAGCTTTCCGGTTGTGACCCCTGTTGGTGTGTCGACCCCCCATCTCTGGAACATTCGGCCATGTCCACTTTGTCCAAATTCCTATCATATTCTATATGTCGTTATTATATGACCCTGTGTCTCTTGTCCTCCAGTGTCGTCCGGTCGACCTTCCCGTAACCTCTCTCGCAGGCCATGTCCCTTTAGCTCCGCCGACTAGTTTGTTATCTATTTGGCTAGAGTGGGTTCCAAATGTGGTGTGTGAGTGTGTGTGTGTGTGGCGTTGTGTGTTTGTGTGTGTGTTGTGTGTGTGTGTGTGTGTGTGTGTGTTGTGTGTGTGTTTGTGCGCGTGGTGTGTGTGTGCGTGTGTGCGTGAGTGCGTGAGTGCTTGCGTGAGTGCGTGAATGCGTGCGTGCGTGAGTGCGTGCGTGCGTGTGTGCGTGCGTGTGGGAACCTGGTAAAGCGTGGGAGTTCATCTGAGGAAGTGATAATTATTAACGGGTTGACATCAAGGGGCTCAATGTTGGAAATCTGGAGACTTTTCACGTCTGATTTTGAAAGTGACTCAAGCATTGTCATAGCTGGAAAGAGACCAGCACCCACACCTGTAGAGAGACCAGCAACCACACCTGTAAGAGACCAGCAGCAACCACACCTGTAGAGAGACCAGCACCCACACCTGTAGAGAGACCAGCACCCACACCTGTAGAGAGACCAGCACCCACACCTGTAGAGAGACCAGCACCCACCCCGGTAGAGAGACCACAGCACTCACGACCTGTAGAGAGACAGCACCCCACACTAGAAACCAGCACCCACACCTTAGAGAGACCACACCCACACCTTAAGAGACCAGCACCCACACCTGTAAGAGGGACCAGCATCCACACCTGTAGAGGGACCACACCCACACCTGTAGAGAGACCAGCACCCACACCTGTAGAAGACCACACCCACACCTTATAGAGACCAGCACCCACACCTTAGAAGACCACACCCACACCTGTAGAGAGACCAGCACCCCACACCTGTAAGAGAGAACCCAGCACCCACACCTTGTAGAGAGACCAGCACTCACTCCAGAAGAGACCACGCACCCACACCGTAGAGGACCAGCATCCACACCTGTAGAGAGACCAGTACCCACACCTGTAAAGACCACACCCAAACCTGTAGAAAAACCAGCACCCACACCTGTAGAGAGACCAGCACCCACACATGTAGAGGGACCAGCATCCCCACACCTGTAAGAGAGACCAGTACCCACACCTGTAGAGAGACCAGCACCCACACAGTAGAAACCTGCACCCAACCTGTAGAGAACAGCACCCACACCCTGTAAGAGAGGTTGACCTCACACCATAAGAGACCAGCACCACACCTGTAAACCAGTACCCACACCTGTAAGACCACTCCCACACCTGTAGACACCAGCACCCCACACCTGTAAGAAATCCACATCCACAACCTGTAGAGACCAGCACCCAACCTGTAGAGACCAGTACCCTCACCTGTAGAGACCATACCCACACCTGAAGAGACCAGCACCCACACCAGAAGAGACCACACCCACACTTGAGAGATCAGCACCCACATCAGTAGAGACCATACCCACTCCTGTAGAGCCCTGCACTCCACTGGGTAGAGAGAACCACACCCACCACCTGTAGAACCAGCACCCACACCCGTAGAGACCAGCACCCACACCCTGTAGGGATCAGTACCCACACCTTAGAGATCAGTAACCCACACCTGTAGAGAGACCAACACCCACACCTGTAGAGAGACCCACCCCCACACCTGTAGAGAGACCAGCACCCCCACCTGTAGAAGACAGCACCCACACTTAGAGGACCAGCATCCACAACCTTAGAGAGATCAGTACCACACCTGTAAAAACCAGGCACGCCACACCTAGTAGAGACCAGCAACCCAAACCTGTGAGACCAGCATCCCACACACCTTAGAGACAAGCACCCACACCTGAGAGACCAGCACCCTCACCTGTAAGTCCTGTACCCACACCGTGAGCCAAGCACTCACACCTGTAGAGAGACCAGCACCCACAACCTGAGAGACCAGCACCAAACACCTGAAGACCAGCACCCAAACCTGTAGGGACCAGTACCCACCCCTGTAGAGATCAGTACCCAACCTTAGAGACCAGCACCCACACCTTAGAGACCAGCACCCACACACACCTTAGAGACCAGCACCCACACCTGTAAGCCGCACCCACACCTGAAGAACCAGCACCCCCCAACTGTAGAGACCATAACCCACACCTGTAGAGACCAGCACCCACACCTATAAGAACCAGAGCACCTCACACTTTTAGAACCACACCCACACCTGTAGAGACCAGCACCCATACCTGTAAGGACCAGCACCCACACCTGTAGAGACCAGCACCCACACCTGTAGAGTACCAGCACCCACACCTGAAGACGCCCCCACACATGTAGAACCAGCACCCACACCAGTAGAGACCAGCAACCCACAACGTGTAAGACAGCACCCCCACTGTAAGACCAGCACCCACCACCTGTAAGAGTTCAGTACCCACACCTGTAGAGGACCAGCACCCACACCTGAGAGACAACACCCACACCGGTAGAGACCACACCCACACGTTAGAGACCAGCACCCACACCTGTAAGACCAGCACCACCACACTTTGTGAGATCAGTCTCCACACCGTTAGAGACCAGCACCCACACCTGTAGAGACCAGCAACCCACACCTGTAGAGACCAGCACCCACACCTGGTAGAGACCAGCACCCACTACCTGTAAAACCATTACGCACACCTGTAGAGACCATAACCACACTGTAGAGAGACTGCTACCCACTCTTATATAGCTGAGAATTGTTATACAATAATGGCACGTGGGGGCGGGGAAAGACATTTTATGTTCAATTCCAAAAGAAAGTTCATCAGGCGAAATTCAGCAGATACATTAGAGACGCAGGACCGACGCTTCACCATCACTTGCTCTCAACATTACCTACAATAAAGTAATGTGCTGCTTCACCATCACTTGCTCTCAACATTACCTTCATAAAGTATTGGCTGCACACCACACTTTGCTCTCAACATTACCTGCATAAGTATTGTGTGCAACTACCATTCACCTGCCTCTCAACCTTACCTTCATAAAGTATTGGTTGCAAACCATCACTTGCTCTCTACATACCTTCATAAAGTAGTGTGCTGTAAACACCATCACCTCCCCTCTCCCACCACATCATTCAATATGGTGTCACCATGTCGACGCTGACGACAGTATCAAACGCCCAGCGTTTTAAATGTAGTAAGGATAAAAAAGAGCAGAGAGATGAAAATAAACGCTGGTTACACTCACTTAGATATTCTGCGGAACTTTTGAATAATGTATATACTGTATTTTATTTATTTTTACTAATAAGAGATTAATGAATAAAATAGTAAAAGCCTATTGATTATTATTTACCAACCATTTGTTTTATAGTGCATCACCTCTAAAATGTTGGGAACCAGAGCCTGTAGCTTTTCTCATGAAGGGGTCAGGAGCGTAACACTTGTACCCCTTTGGGTAGGTTATCTAGGTTATTTTACCCCCGTTGGGTCCAGGAAGCTTACCTTTGTTAAACTATGAGACCAAGAGCTGTAGCTTACTCACCTTGAGGGAATCAACTTGTGGGACCTCAGAAGCTCCTTTGCATATGACAGATAAGAACTTAAATATAATGTAACTAGAAGTAATAAACTCTAGGGACAAACAAACTCCAGAGTTCACTTACTCGCTCTTGAGAAAATATAACAACAAAATCCTGATGACGCAGTTTTTGATCCGAGGAAATAGGACTATTATCAAACCTTTAAAACCTTGATACCTAGGAACGGATCAATACAGTTTCTATCACTCAGTGCCAAAAGTAAAGAGTAAAAAAGTATGACTTTGAGAAAATAAAAAATATAATCTTGATGTTTCGCCTTGTCCCGAGGAATTGGGATTCGCGCGTATAGTGTGATCGGAGGATCCACGACATAGAGAGATAGAACCTGAGTAATCCCCGACATAGCGAGATAGAACCTGAGTAGCCACGACATTCGAGATATGGCCTGAGTACCACGACATAGCGAGAATATTGCCTGAGTATCAACGACATAACGAGATATAGCCTGAGGACCAACGACATAACAGATATTAGCCGAGTATCAACGACATAACGAGATATAGCCTGAGTATCAAACGATCAATCACGAGACATAAGCCGAGTATCAACGACATAACGAGATATTGCCTGAGTAATCAACGACATAAACGAGATATAGCCTGAGTCAACGACAAAACGAGACATAGCCGTAGTAACAACGACATAACGAGATATCGCCTGAGTATCAACGACATAACGAGATATAGCCTAGTAATCACGACAAACTAGATAAGCCTGAGTATCCACGACATAGTGAGAATATCGCCTGAGTTATCCACGACATACGAGATATAGCCCTGAGTTTCCACGACATAGCGAGAATAACCTGATTACACGACATAAATAGCGAGATATAGCCTGAGTATCCACGTCCATAGCGAGATATTGCCTGAGATCCACGACATAGCTAGATATTGCCTGAGTATCAAACCCCGACAAACGAGATATAGCCTGAGTATCAACGACATAACGAGATATAGCCCTGAGTATCCACGAATAGTGAGATATACCTAGTACCACGACATAGCGAGAGATAGCCTGAGTTCCCACGACATAGCGAGATATTCCTGAGTATTCCACGACATGCGAGATATTGCCTGAGTATCAACGACATAACGAGATTAATAGCCGAGTATCAACGACATAACGAGATATAGCCTGATATCAACGACATAACGGATATAGCCTGAGTATCAACGACATAAACGAGATATAGCCTGAGTATCCACGACAGAGCGAGTTATGCCTGAGTTTCCCACGACATAGCGAGATATAACCTGAGGGTCCCACAACATAGTGAATATAAACCTGAGGTCCACAACATAGTGAGATATAACCTGAGGGTCCCACAACATAAGTGAGATATAACCTGAGGCCACAACATAGTGAATATAACCGAGGGTCCAACAGTATAGTGGGAGATTATAACTGAGGTTCCACAACATAGTGAGATATATCCTGAGGTCCACAACATAGTGAGATATAACCTAACCTGAGGTTCCACAACATAGTGAGATATAACCGAGGGTCCACACATAGTGAGATATAGCCTGAGGGTCCACAACATAGTGAGATATAAACTGGGGTCAACAACTATAGTGAATATAACCTGAAGGGTCCACAACATTGTGGAGATAATAACCTGAGGGGTCCACAACATAGTGACATATAACCTGAGGGGTCCACAACATAGTGAGATATAACCTGAGGGTCCACAACATGAGTGAGATATACCCTGAGGGTCCACAACATAGTGAGATATACCGGAGGGCCCACTATATAGTGAGATATAACCTGAGGGTTCACAACATAGTGAAGAAATAACCAGAGGGTCCTCAACCATAGTGAGATATAATAACCTGAGGGTTCCACACCATAGTGAGATATAACCTGAGGGTCCACAACATAGTGAGAATAAAACCTGAGGGCCACACATAGTGAGTATAACATGAGGGTCTACAACATAGTGAGATATAACCTGAAGGGTCCACAACATAGTGAGATATAAGCTGAGTGGACCACAACATAGTGAATATAACCTGAGGGTCCACAATATAGTGAGATATACCTGAGGGTCCACAACATAGTGAATAATAACCTGAGGTCCACAACCATAGTGAGATAGAACCTGACGGGAAAATGTGTCATGGAATGAAGGCCGAATTTCATTAGGTAATTTTTTTTGATGGGGGCGCACCATAGCGAGTTATTCGCTAACAACTACGACTATGACCACACTGACTATACCACAAACCCTGAACTATGACCAAACCTGACTATACAACACCTGATCTGACCACACTGAACTAGACCAAACTGACGATGACCACACCTGACTAGACCAAACCTGACTATGACCACACCTGACTATGGACCACACCTACTATGACCACACCTGACTATGACCAAACCAGAGACTATGACCAAAACCTGACTATGACCAACCTGACTATGACCAAACCTGAACTATGACCACACTGACTAGGACCACACCTGACTATGACCCACACCTGACTATGACGCACAACCTGACTATGACCACACTGACTATGACCACACCTGACTATGACCACACCTGACTATGACCACGCCTGACTATGACCACACCTGACTATGACCACACCTGACTATGACCACACCTATCACCGTCCCACACTGACTAGACACACCCTGACATGAACCACACCTGACTATGACCACACCTCACTGTGACCACACCTGACTATCACTACACCTCATTATGACCACACCTGGCTATGATCACACCTCAGTATAACCACACCTGACTATGACCACACCTGACTATGACCACAACTTACTATGACCACACCTGACTATGACCCACACTTGACTATGACCATACCCTTACTATGACCACACCCTGACTATGACCACACCGGACTATAACCACACCCTGACTAATGGCCACACCTGAATATGGACCACACCTGACCTTTGACCACACCTCAGGATGACCACACTGACTAAAAGACCACAACTGACTATGACTATACCTGACTTTGGACCACCACCTGACTATGACCACACCTCACTATGACCACACCTCATTTAAGACCACTCCTGACTCTGGCCACCCCTGCCTATGGCCACCCCTACTTAGGCCACCAATCACTATGCCACACTTAACTATGACAACGACAGAAAATATATATTGTGACAAACGTGAGATTTTTTGTTGTGTGTATGTGTGTTTTGGGGGTTGTGTGTGGTGTGTGTGTGTGTGGTGGGTGTGGTGGTGTGTGTGTGGTGTGTGGTAGGTGTGGTGTGTGGTGTATGTGTTGTGTGTGTGTGTTTTGTGGTGTGTATTTGTGGTGATGGTTGTGGTTTTTGGGTGTGTGTAGGGGTGGTGGGGTGTGGTGATTGGGTGGTTTTGGTGTGGAGTGTTTGGGGTTTGTGTTTGGTGTTATGTAAGGGGGTGTGGGTTTTTTGTTTTGTTGGTATTTTATTGGGGGAGTTGTGGGTTTTATATAATATATATATATTAATAGTGGTGTTTGTTTTTTTTTTTTTTGGGTTTTTGTTTTTGGTTTTTAAATTTTATTATTTTTTTTTATTTTTTTTTTTGGGTTTTTTTATTTTTTTTTTTTTAATGTTTTTTTTTTTTATTTTTTTGGGGTTTTTTTTTATTTTTTTTTTTTTTTTGTTTTTTTTGGTTTTTTTTATTTTTGGATTGTTTGTTTATTGTGTTTTTTTGTTTTTTTTATTTTTTTTATTTTTTTTTTTTTTTTTGTAATTTGTTTATTTGTTTTTTTTTTTTTTTTTTTTTTTTTTTTTTTTCCGGCATTTGTACACTGACCATACACAGACTATTTGTACACCTGCACAACACACACTATTGAACCCGACCAAACACCACGTGTTTGTACACCTGACACACCACACACACACAAACATACCCCCCACCACACACACACCACCCCACACACCCCCCACACCACAAACACAAACTTTCACACACACACACCCCACAACACCCCCAAACCCCACCACAAAAACACCCCCAAAAACCCCACACCACCCACACCCCAAAACCCGCCAAATGAAAAAGATCGGGGGGTGAGTATAACCCGGGCGCATCCCTAAGTGCACACAACCAAAAACTGTTGCGCATAGGGCGAATAGCAACCTCAGAACAGCTTTTCCACATCTTAAAAAGGGAAAATCGTTCAGGACCCGTACACCGGTACTTTTGGGGCCCATATTGGAGTATGGGGCACCATTTGGAACCCCACACCTAGCCAAGCACGTAAAGAAACTAGAGAAAAGGTGCAAAGGTTTTGCAACAAGACTAGTCCCAAGCTAAAAGGTTATGTCCTACGTGAGAGGTTAAGGGAAATCAACCTGACGAACACTGGAGAGACAAAGATAGGTGGGACGTGATACGACATACAACATACTGAGAAGGAATTGACAAGGTAAACAAAGACAAGGATGTTCCAGAGATTGGACCAATCAGTAACATGGGGAAACAATTGGAAGTTGAAGACACAGAATGAATCGCAGGTAATGTTAGGAAGTATTTCTTCATCCACAGAGTAATCATAAGTGGAACATTTTTTGGGAAGCGATGTAGCGTGGCAGGATCCATATATAGCTTTAAGCATAGGTATGATAAAGCTCACGGTTCAGGGAGAGTGAACTTAATAGCGATCCAGTGAAGAGAGCGGGGCAGGAGCATGGCTCGACCCCTCAATCCCAACTAGGTGAGTAAAACTAGGTGAGTACACACACACACACGAGCGCACACTATAAACACACGCTCACACACACACACACACACAAACACAAACACACACACACACACACATTCAAGCATCACACACACACACACCACATACACACACACCAACACACACACACACACACACACACACACACACACCCACACACACACACACACACAAACACCACACACAAACCAGGCACAATCCGAAGCGCAACATCAATCAAATAACTGCTGCACAGCAATGGGCCGCCTAGCAAACCTCAGAACAGCATTCCGACATCTTAATAAGGAATTGTTCAGGACCCTGTTATCAGACCGGTTTTTTGGGGGGGGTACGTTAGTCCCATATTGGAGTATGCGGCAACCAAGTTTGGAACCACACCTAGACCAAGCACGTGAAGAAACTAGAGAACGTGTAAAGGTTTGCAACAAGATCTAGTTCCCAGAGCTAAGAGGTATGTCCTACGAGGAGAGTAAGGGAAATCAACCGACGGACACTGAGGACAGGAGAGATTCCTGGAGTTTACCTGGTGAGAGTTATCCGGAATCAACGCCCCCGCGGGCCGGTCTGGTGACCAGGCCTACGGTGGATCAACCTGATCAACCAGGCTTGTTACTTGCTGGCTGCAGGCAAACCAACGTACGAAGCCACAGCCCGGCTGGTCAGGTACCGACTTTAGGTGCTTGTCCAGTGCCATCTTGCAGAACTGCAGGGGTCTATTGTAATCCCCTTATAGATGCTGGGAGGCAGTTGAAGGTCTCGGGCCCCTGACACTTATTGTATGGTCTCTTAAACGTACTTGTGACACCCCTGCTTTTTCATTGGGGGAGTTGCATCGTCTGCCAGTCCTTTTGCTTTCGTTGTGAGTGAATTCTCGCGTGCAAGAGTTCGTACTAGTCCCTCAAGGATTTTTCCAGGTGTATATAATCATGTATCCTTTCCCCGCCTGCGTTCCAGGGAATACCTGTTCAGAACTTCAAGCGCTCCCAATAATTGAGGTGTTTATATCTCCGTAATGCGCGCCGTGAGTTTCTCTGGTATGTTTTCTAGGTCAGCAATTTCACCTGCCTTGCACCTGTTTAGTGTGCAGTAATATTCCAGCCTAGATAAACAGTGACCTGAAGAGTGTCATCCATGGGCTTGGCACCCCAGTTTTGAAGGTTCCTCATTTATCCATCCTGTTATTTTTTCTAGCAGAGCTGCAGGATTGATAACAATGTTATGGGTCCTTGAAGGTGAGATCCTCCGACATGATCACATCCCAGGTCTTTGACTGGGGGGGGGGGGGGGGGGGGGGGGGGGGGGGTTTCGCTCAATTTTGGCCAGAAATTTGTTTGTACTCTGATGAAGATTTAATTACCTCCGTGTTTACCATATCTGAGTAATTGAAATTTCTCATCGTTGAACTTCATATAGTTTTCTCTGCGCCCATTTGAAAAGATTTTGGTTGATGTCCGCCTGGGAGCCTTGCAGTGTCCTGCAATGGAGACAATGGCAGATTCGGGTGTCATCTGCAAAGGAAGACACGTGCTGTGCTGACATCCTGTCTATGTCAGATATGAGATGAGAAACAAGATGGAGCGAGTACTGTGCCTTGTGGAACAGAGCTATTTTTCACTGTAGCTGCCTCGGACTTTACTCTGTTGACTACTACTCTTTGTGTTCTGTTTGTGAGGAAATTAATAGATCCATCTACCAACTTTTCCTGTTTATTCCCTTTAGCAAGCATCTGCATTTTGTGCCGCTATTACGCCATGGTAACAACTTGTCAAGGCTTTTGCCAAAGTACTGTATATATTACATCTGCATTCTTTTTTTGTCTTCTATGCATCTAGGAACCTTTGTCGTAGTGATCCAATAGTTGAGACAGAAAGTGAGCGACCTGTTCTAACCCCATGTGCCCTGGGTTGTTTGTATTTGATGGGTTTTCTAGATGGGTGGCGATCTTGCTTCTTAGACCCTTTCAAAGATTTTCATAACAGGGATTCTGGAATTACTGCCCCCTTTGTGGAGGTGGGGCTATGCTGTTGTTTTTAGTAACTGAGGGACGACCCCCGTGTCCATGCTTCCCTTCTCCATAGGACGGTAAAAGCTCGTGAATAGCGCATCTTGCAGTGTTGATGAACACGGAGTTCCAATGAGTCTGGCCCTGGGCAGAGTGCATGGTAGTCATTTATCGCCTGTTCGAAGTCATTTTGACGTCAGGATAAGCATCAGATAGGCTTGTGTTAACCAAATTCTGTGGCTCTCTAATAAGAAAATTCAATTTTGATCTTCGACTCTCAGTCTGGTTAGCGGCTTGCTAAAAACGAGTCCATATTGGGACTTGAGTACTCACTCCATTTCCTTGATATCATCTGTGTGGAACCCATCTTGTTTAAGTAAGGGCCCAATACTGGGAGACGTTGTTCTCACGATTGATTTGGCAATAGGAAAAGAAATACTTTGGGTTTCTTCGATTTCATTTAGGCGTTTAGGTTCTTTCCCGCGATTCCCTGACCTCCTATACGATTCCTTTAGTTTAAAAGTCGATGTTTGCTATTGCTCTGCCCATGACTCCCCTACCGCATTTTCGGATATATGGCCTCTTTAGCCGCTCTGTTATTCTTTCCGCCGCCTTGGTAAAGAGCGCCGTCTCTTTCTATTTTACATCTACTCCTCCTTTTTTTCAGAGGAATAAGCCTTTGGAGCATACATCGAGTGCCACCGGAGTTAATCTGTTCTAGGCATAAGTTTGGGGTCTTTGTTACTTTTAGTCTAACTTCCCAGCTTATATCGGTTAGGACTTGATTACTTAGTCCCACTTTATGTTTTTGTTATTGAAGTTGAATTTGGTGAATGCTCCCCTCGTGACTAATCTCATTAGTCCGGTCTGGGACTTCCGCGCATAACATGTCTGAAAACCTCGATTATGTTGTGATCTGAGTATTTTATTTTTGATATGGTGACTTTCGAACCAGATTCATCATTGTTAGTGAAGATGTGGTCTAGTGTATTCTCCAGTCTAGTAGGCTCTAATTATTTGCTGATTTAAATTAATTTTGTGGCAGGATTTAAAAGCTCGTGGTGTTGTGAGTTTTCATCAAGGCTGCCTCCTGTTGTTATTACTGCAACAACATTATTTGCTATATTCCTCCATTTAGGTGCCCAAGTTTGAAATCCTCAGGAGCAAGATTGATTGGGGGCAGGAGCTGCAGATTTTCCAGACAGTGTAAATTTTTAACAGCTGAGGTCTGGAATTGCTGGGATGTTGCATCCGAGGCTTGTAGACTACCACAATGACTAGGTTTTCGTTCCCGACTTTAAACCGCTAAAAATTTTCCACTACAATCATTGAGGCATTAAGCAGATCTGTGCAAACAAGTGACTCTGCGATGTACAGGCCAATCCCCCCCCCCCCCTTTTGCCTGTCACTCTGTCGCATCTGTATATGGTTGCAACCTGGGATCCATATTTTGTTGTCCAAGTGTCTTTTTATAGTGGGTCTCTGTGAAAGAGCCGCGAATATTGCAATTTGCCCTCTGCAAGCATCCACGGATGAAGGGAATTTTGTTTGTTGTTGCCTGGCTTTAGACCCCTGTATATTTGCAAAGAAGAATGTCATACGGAATGGTGTAAATGTTGGTACGGGGGAAGGGATTTTTTTTTCCGCATTAGTATCTTGTATCTGACAAGATGAACACAAAATGGTATACAATACCGACAGGTTGTTAGGTAACGAACATATATGCAAACAGTTCGACAACTTATGGCGGGCGGGGCCGAAACGTTTTCGCCTACACAGTAGGCTTCTTCAGTCGAATACAGAAAGTAGGCAGGAAACAGTAGAGATGTGAAGACGATGTATCAGTCCACAGCCCTGTGTAGTCCGTAGAATTTGAGGTTGTCCAGTCCCTTCGGCCTGGAGAAGTTCAGTTTCCATAGTCAGAACTATCTGAGATCAAGCGACAGTGCGGAGACTTCTAAATATGTCGGAAGGAGGGTGGCATGAGTAGTAGTAGTATAGTAGTAGTAGTAGTAGTAGTGATATGTAGCCACTCAACTAAAGTTGTCTAACTGTTGCATATATGTCTTACCTAACAACCTGACGGTATTGTAATACCATTTTGATGTCCATCTTGTCAGACACTGCAACACATGGCATCTTGGTACAGAAAAAACACCTTGGACAAGCTTTTCAAGTGAGAAATGTTGGATCTTAGAAGTACATGAACCTCTCAAGTGGCTACATTCTCACTACTACTAACTACTACTACTACTACTACTCTACTACTACTCTACTACTACTCTGCAACCTCTCCTTCCGACAGTATTTAAGTCCTCCCGCAACTGTCCGCTTGATCTTCAGATAGTTTCTGACTATGGAACCTGAACTTCTCCATGCCGAAGGGACTGCAACCTCAAATTTCTACGAATACAAGGGTGATGGACTGATGTACATCGCTATCACATCCTACTGTTCCTGCCTATTTTCTGTATTCGCTGAAGAAGACCTACTGTGTAGGAAACGTTTTTCGGAATAAAGTTGTCTAACTGTTGCATAAATGTCTTACCTAACAACCTGTCGGTATTGATAACCATTTTGATGTTCATCTTGTCAGACACTGCAACACATGGCAGACTTTGGTACAGAAACACCTTGGACAACTTTCCAAAGTGAGAAATGTTGGATCTGAGAGGGACCATGACCTCTCAGTAGCTCCATTCTCACTACTACTACTACACTACTACTACTACTACTACTACTACTACTACTAACTACTACTACTATACTACTACTACTACTACTACTCTGCACCTCTCCTTCCGACAGATTTAAGTCTCTCTTCGAGCACTGTCGCTTGATCTCAAATCGTTCCTGACAATGGACTGAACTTCTCCCAGGCCGAGGACTGACAACCTCAAATTCCGACGACTACAAGGGTGATTGGACTATTACATCGTCTTCACAATCACTACTGTTCCTGCCTACTTCTGTATTCGACTGAAGAAGCCCTACTGTGTAGGCGAAACGTATTCGGAATAAAAGTGTCTACTGTTCATATATGTCTTACCTAACAACCTGTCGGTTTGTATAACCATTTTGATGTTCATCTTGTCAGACACTGCAACAACGTGGCATCTTGGTACAGAAAACTCAACCTTGGACAAGCTTTTTCAAGTGAGAAATGTTGGATCTGAGAGGGACATGACCTCTCAGTGAGCTACATTCTCACTACTACTACTACTACACTACTACTACTACTACTACTACTACTACTACTACTACTCTGCACCTCTCCTTTCCGACAGTATTGAAGTCTCCGCACTGTTCGCTTGATCTCAGATAGTTCCTGACTAAGGAAATGAACTTCTCCATGCCGAGGGGACGTGACAACCCTCAAATTCTACGACTACAAGGGTGATGGACTGATTTAAATCGTCTTCACATCTCTACCTGTTCCTGCCTACTTTCTGTATTCGACTGAAGAAGCCTACTGTGTAGGCGAAACGTTTCGGAATAAAGTTTCTAACGTTGCAATAGGTTCTTACCTAACTATCTGTATCTGTTGTTTGGAGTGGAGCCATCGACGTGGTTCCACTCCAGGAATGACTGATTTGGTGAACGAATTTCCCCCATTTTCCTGCAGTTTTTTTCCTCCTGTTTTTTCCCTGGAAACGCAGGAGGGAGAGATACATGATTATATACACCTGGAAAATCCAGAGGGACTAGTTAACCGAACTTGCCACGAAAATCAAACTCACTACGAAGCAAAGACTTGCAGACGATGCACCATCACCCCAATGAAAAGGCAGGGGTTGTCACTAACACGTTTGAAGAGACCATACAATAAGTGTCAGGGCCCAAGACTGTCAACTGCCTCCCAGCACACATAAGGGGGATTACCAACAGACCCCTGGCAGTCTTCAAGCTGGCACTGGACAAGCACCTAAAGGTCAGTTCCTGATCAGCCGTGCTGTGGCTCGTACGCTGGTTTGCGTGCAGCCAGCAGCAACAGCCTGGTTGATCAGCTCTGATCCACCAGGAGGCCTGGTCACAGACCGGGCCGCGGGGGCGTTGACCCCCGGAACTCTCTCCAGGTAAACTCCAGGTAAAAAACCTCTCCCTCTTGAGTGGCTGTGGCTACCCAAGTTTTCCCATGGCCTGGATGTTTTGTATCTTTTTTTGTCCTTTAGATGGTGTGCCCTGGCAATTTTAAGTTACAGCACATCCTTTCCTGTACTGAAGCAGGGACACATTTTCATGGTGAAAAAGCTTACAGGAAGGGAGTTTGCAGTTTCCTGGCATTTTCTAGGGTGGTCATGAGTTGCACGTCCCCATCTGTTTTCCAGATTTCCCTTGCTGCAGATACGCAGGTCATAGTATGTGCACAGGCTTGATTTCCGTTTTGTTTGCCTTGGGTTTCTGTGACTGTATTCCCTGTTGGTGCATGTTTACCTGTTTTATTCCTATCCTCACTAGCACTAACAATGGAGCTCTCACCAGTTGTTTTTGGTAATATATCCTCACTATTGCTAGTGGAGTCCTCTTGTTTGCTATTTTCCGGTGGTAATTACTAGTTGTAATATTGGTTTTTATCTTGTCCCTTTGAACTACACTGTATTCCCCACTACAGCTCCTGTCTCCCATGAAGGTCATTATATGCATTCCCTCCTGCGTATATTTCCTGACTACCTGGAAAAAATCTCCAGCTTCACCATTACTGTCTTCCAGGGGGGGACATGATAACGACATACAAAATACTGAGAGAATTGATAAGGAGGACAAAGACAGGTTTCTAGAGATGGGACATACAGCACAAGGGGACAACAGTTGGAAGCTGAAGACACAGATGAATTACAGGGATGTAATTCATCTGTGTCCTGTCGGGAAGTGGAATAGTTTGGGAAGCGATGTAGTGGAGGCAGGATCCACACATAGCTTTAAGCAGAGGTATGATAAAGCTCACGGCTCAGAGAGAGTGACCTAGTAGCGCCAGGTGAAGAGGCGGGGCCAGGAGCATGGACTCGACCCCTGCAGCCTCAACTAGAAGAGTACACACACACACACACACACACACACACACACACACACACACACACACACACACACACACACACACACACACAGGATGTGGAAGATGATGGAAGAAACTTCGCATCACAATGTATACATAAAACGTAAATGATAAATTATATTTTGAGATGTGGAAAATAATCTAAGAGATATGTGTAGCTACGGTGACTAAAGTGATTGCTGACCTTTAGGCAAGTAACCTTTAAAACTACACTAACTGATAAACCAGAACTGTGACTGACATGACTTATGTCAACAGATCCAGACTTTCCATCATCTGAGACCTTCCTCTGGCTTAACAGCTCACCCCTTTAAAAAAATATAATTATTTTTATTATATCCTTGGGGGGTTCCCCCCCCCCTATTATTTGTATTAGTTTTGGAGAGGGATAGAAAAAGATTCTGGGAGACGATTATTTCAACATAGACATTATTGAGAGAGATGTAGCATATGAATATGAACGGCAGAGTAACACACAACACGGTACAGTAAGTCGCAGAAAATATACAGTAACGTGAAAAAGCGCAGTAACGTACAAGAATAGTTCATTAATATGTAAAAACAGTAAACACAAAATATAAGTGCAGAACAAACAACTAGGTTTGTGAGGTTTACAAGTGACGTCATCATTGTTCTGTCACAGTGGACGATAATGCTGTCTGGTTCTGGGAGGTTTACAAGTGACGTCATCATTGTTCTGTCACAGTGGACGATAATGCTGTCTGGTTCTGACAATCACTGCTTCACATTATATAGCAAATGTTTTAAGAACATAAGAACATAAGAAAGGAGGAACACTGCAGCAGGCCTGCTGGCCCATACTAGGCAGGTCCTTTACAATTCATCCCACTAACAAACATTTGACCTACCCAATTTTCAATGCTACCCAAGAAATAAGCTCTGATGTGCAAGTCCCACTCAAATCCATCCCATCCCACTCATGTATTTATCCAACCTAAATTTGAAACTACCTAAAGTCCTAGCCTCAATAACCCAACTAGGTAGACTGTTCCACTCATCTACTACCCTATTTCCAACCAATACTTTCCTATGTCCTTTTCTAAATCTAAACTATCTAAATTTAAATTCCATACTTTACTGCGGTTTCTCTCTTGGAGAGAATCCCTCAAGGACTTGTAAAATCCCCTTTATATTAATACCTATCATCTCACTTATACACTTCGATCAGGTCTCCCCTCATTCTTCGTCTAACAAGTGAATGTAACTTAAGAGTCTTCAATCTTTCTTCATAAGGAAGATTTCTAATGCTATGTATTAATTTAGTCATCCTACGCTGAATGTTTTCTAACGAATTTATGTCCATTCTGTAATATGGAGACCAGAATTGAGCTGCATAATCTAGGTGAGGCCTTACTAATGATGTATAATGCTGCAGTATGACCTCTGGACTTCTGTTGCTTACACTTCTTGATATAAATCCCAGTAATCTATTTGCCTTATTACGTACGCTCAGGCATTGCTGTCTTGGTTTAAGGTTGCTGCTTACCATAACCCCCAAGTCCTTTTCGCAATCTGTATGGCTAAGTTCTACATTATTTAACTTATAAGTGCTAGGGTTATGGACACTCCCGAGCTTCAAAAACCTTGCATTTATCTACATTGAACTGCATCTGCCACTTTTCTGACCAAGAGTAGAATTTGTCTAAATCCTCCTGAAGCTCCCTAACATCTACGTTTGAATCAATTATCCTACCTATCTTCGTGTCATCGGCGAATTTGCTCATATCACTAGTAATTCCTTCATCAAGATCATTGATATATATTATAAACAACACGGGCCCAAGACTGATCCCTGTGGAACGCCACTTGTTACTGATCCCCACTCGGATTTAACCCCATTTATGGACACTCTTTGCTTCCTGTCTGTGAGCCATGATTCGATCCACGAGAGCACCCTTTCCCCAATGCCATGAGCTGCTACTTTCTTCAACAGTCTTTGGTGCGGAACTCTATCAAATGCCTTACTAAAATCTAAGTAAATAATATCAAATTCTTTATCGTGGTCAACAGCCTCAAAAGCTTTACTGAAGAAAGTTAATAAATTAGTTAGACAAGACCGGCCTCTTGTGAATCCATGCTGAGTATCATTAATCAAGCTATGCTTATCGAGATGGCTTCTTATAATCTCAGCTATAATTGACTCTAGTAATTTGCCTACAATTGAGGTCAGCTTATTGGGCGGTAATTGACGGTAACGACTTGTCCCCTGTTTTAAAAATAGGAATTACATTAGCCATCTTCCACATATCAGACACTGCACCTGTTTGAAGAGATAAATTAAAAATATTAGTTAATAGTTCACAGACTTCCATTTTGCATTCCTTTAGAACCCTTGAAAAAACCTCATCAGGACCCGGTGACTTATTTTGCTTCAGTCTGTCTATCTGCTTCACAACCATTTCACTAGTGACTGTGATGTTACATAATTTATCTTCTTCGATCCACTATAAAAATTAATTACCGGAATATTATTAGTGTCTTCCTGTGTAAAAACCGAGAGAAATAATTATTTAAAATCGAGCACATTTCATTCTCTTTGTCAGTAAGATGCCCATAGTTATTTTTAAGGGGACCTATCTTATTCTCTGACTTTTGTTCTATAGACCTGGAAAAAAACTTTTTGGGTTAGTTTTAGAATCCCTAGCAACTTTAATTTCATAGTCCCTTTTAGCTTTTCTTATCCCCTTTTTAATGTCCCTCTTAATGTCAATATACTGATTCATAAGATGACCCTCGCCTCTTTTGATACGCCTATAAATTCCTTTTTTATGCCCTAGTAGATATTTCAGCCTATTATTCATCCATTTTGGGTCATTTCTATTTGATCTAATTTCCTTATAAGGGATAAACGTTCTTTGAGCAGCATGTATTGTGTTCAGAAAACTGTCATATTGATATCTCTCTTCGTTACCCCAGTCAACAGATGATAAGTGTTCTCTAAGCCCATCGTAATCTGCGAAGCGAAAATCTGGGACTGTTACTGAGTTATCCCTACTATCATACTTCCATTCAATTCTACATGTAATTGATTTGTGGTCGCTAGCACCCAGTTCCTCTGAAACTTCTAAATTATTAACAAGGGATTCATTGTTTGCCAGAACTAAGTCAAGCAGGTTATTACCCCTTGTAGGTTCTGTCACAAACTGCTTCAAAAAACAATCCTGAACTACTTCTAAGAAATCGTATGATTCTAAATTCCCAGTCAAGAAATTCCAATCAATATGACTAAAGTTAAAGTCTCCTAGAATTACTACATTATCGTGCCTTGTGGCCCTAACAATTTCCTCCCATAGTAGTCTCCCCTGTCCCTATCTAAATTTGGGGGACGGTATATCACACCTAAAATTAATTTTTCATGTCCCTCTGAAAATTCTATCCAAACAGACTCTGTATGTGTTACTTCAGACTTAATACCCGTTTTTATGCAACAGTTCAAGCGATCTCGGACATACAATGCCACCCCACCCCCCTTTCCCCGATACTTCTATCTACTTGGAACAATTTAAAACCCTGAATGTGACATTCTGCAGGCATGTCCCGACTTTTTGAATTAAACCACGTCCCAGTAATGGCAAATACATCTATGTTACCTGCACTAGCAACTAGTCTCAACTCGTCCATCTTATTCCTAGCACTGCGACTATTTGTGTAATAAATATTTAATGACCCTCCTATCTCTTTACCCTTTCTGCTCCTTTCTGTTATTCCACTAAACCTATTACTGTCATTGTCAATTAGTGCCACTGGCTTTCCAATATCCTCCTCATTTTGCCTATTACTAGTTCTCCTAGTATTCATGTTACTACCCTGTGACTTCACAGTTTTCCCGCCAAAACCCATACCACTAACTATTCCTAGTTCAAAGACCTAACAGCTCCCTCCACTGCGTTGGCCAGTGCTCCCACCCCACACCTAGACAAGTGAACCCCATCCCTGGCATACATGTCATTTCTGCCATAGAAGAGGTCCAGTTGTCAATGAATGTTACCGCATTTTCCTTACAGTATTTGTCCAGCCAGCAATTGACACCAATTGCTCTGGACAACCATTCATTTCCAACTCCTCTCCTTGGCAAAATGCTACATATGACAGGTTTCCCACCCTTCTTCCTAATTATCTCTATTGCTGACCTATACCTGCTAATCAGGTCCTCACTCCTACGTCTGCCAACATCGTTGCCTCCAGCACTGAGACAGATAATAGGATTGCTCCCATTACCTCTCATGATGTCATCCAGGCGGCTAACAATATCCTTCATCCCAGCCCCAGGAAAACATACTCTCTGCCTCCTACCCCCTATCCTTCAAACAGAATGCCCTATCCATGTACCTAATCTGGCTATCCCCAACAACAACAATGTTTTTACCTTCCTTGGCGTCGTCCGTAGTGATGCTCCGAGTAGTCGACTCACATTCGCCAGGTAGCATTACACCACTTGTAGAATTCGTCATGACGTTCTCGATGGTCTTCGTTGGGGTTTCTAGGGATGTCTCACTCACGTCTGCCAATGCTTCCTTGGTGCTCGTTGTGGCATTCCCAGTAGAACACTCACATTCGTCAGGTAGCACCGAGAATGAGTTGGAAGTTTCCACGGCAGTCTTCTGGTTTCTCGTTGTTTCTGCCTCTCCAACCAGATTTTTTTATATAAACAAATCACAGTGTGTAATACCAGTGATGTCAGATGTGAAGAGTATCTGTGACTTCTTGTATGTCACAGTTGATATACTGCACCAGACACATTATAACAGTGAAGTTAGTGGTAAACACTGGAGACAAAATAGGAACAGCAAAGTGTTTTATACTTGTAGACAGTAACGATCCAACAAGAAATCTGCTACAAAAACAAGTATAAAACATGTTTTATACTTGCTGTTAGTGACGTCATGTCAGCGAAGAATGAAACAAAAGACAGCTAAAAGTTTTATATGCTGCCAAGACATCATTTTCTTCAATATATTTGTGGGACATCGCTGTCCCACAAATATCTTCCCTATGTTGAACAACAACTTCTTCCTTAGGTTGTTTCTTCAATAAAGATACCCAAGAGTTGCACACGTGTCTAATTTATCAACGTGTCGGTTCTGTGAACCATTCATCTACAATCCTGTCAGACACTGCAACTTCTTGGGATCTTAATACTTGGGAATTCTTCGCTTGCCTAACATTTGGGGGCACGACCTACTTCCAAAATTGGGAAAAAAATTTGTGACACCACCTACATCTGCTGCACCTCTCCTGCCAACGGTTAAGCTGCTTCTCCGCTCATATGCCGTATTCTATTCAAGATTGATGGACTGACCACATCGACAGAAGATGAATGACCATACCGTCAAGAGCTTGGGCTGCCTTATTCACATCAGTAAAGGTGATCTTCAGCATTGACGAAGTATTAGGAATTTTGATGTGTTCCACAGTAGCCCAGGAATTCTGAACTTCTATTGAAGTCCTGAGTTCATCGATGGGTTGAGTAGTAATCAGCATGTCACGTCGTTTGAGGAAGACGGTCCTCTTGGCCCCTCAGGGCTGGAGAAGACATAACTTGGAATCCCGTGCAGCAATAATAGTGATCAGTTTTTCGGCCTCGATAGTGCCATTGCAGCAATGAAGGCTTCATTTAGCGACAAAATCGCATTGAACTTGACATGTAAGCTACCCCTAGCAGCAGTTGCAAGTGATAGTTTGGATGAGTGGTTTACTGTCCCACTGCTGGTTTGATCTTCACACGATTTGAGTAGCTCATCGTAGAGGACCACAGATGAAGGCGGAGCACAGAGGTATAAGATCCTCTCCCCAACGGGATCGTAGGAAGACGCTATAAACAACACTATAAACACCACAATCATCGCAATACCAGCACCATCGCTATACTATAATCATCATTACTCAAGAACCATCACTATACCACAACTTTCACTTCACAACAATCACTATACTATTAATCACAATACCACAACTATCACTGTACTATAACCATCACTACTCAAGAAAAAACAGTATACCACAAATATCACTACACCACAATCATCACTATACCACCACCATCACTATACAGGGAGGTGGACGAGGAAGAGGAGGAGGAAGAGGGAAACGAGGAGAATAAAGAGGTGGAACAAGAGGGGGAGAATGAAAATGAGGAGTTAAAGAAGGAAGATGGGAAGGAAAAGAAGGAAGAGGAAGAAGATACGGAGGAGGAGGAAAAGGAGGAGGTGGTGGTGGTTGGGGAGGAGGAGGGAAAGGGGGAGGTGGGGGGGGGTTTTTTGGAGGATGGGGTTGGGGGGTTGGGTGGATGGGGGGGGGGGGGGGTTGGGGTAGGGGGTTGGGGGGGGGGTGGGGGTTGAAGGGGGGTTGGGGGGGGTTGGGGGTGGGGGGGGGGGTGGCGGGTGGAGAGGAGGAGGAGGATGATTAGTGAGAGGAGAAAAGGAGAAGAAAGTAAAAAAAAGAGGAAGAGGTGGAGGAAGAGTAGGAAGCATTTGAGGAAGAGAGAGAGAGGAAAAGGAGGTGACAAGAATAGATCTACTGCTAAAGTTCCTGGGCCGAGGGAAGGAATTCATTTGGCTTACAGTTAGTACTCCTGACAGATTTCAGAATATATACTAATTCCGATTTCTGTTTACTATAGCCCCCGTGGCAGAGTCGGTAAAGCGTCTCACCTGCCAATTTACAGACGAGGGTTCGAATCCCTCGCCCAACCTTCAAAATGAAATTCCCCAAAGAACTGTTGTTGGTGAAGGATAAAGAGAGTGATCTACTGAAACTCAAGTGTAAACTTGGAAACAAGTACGTTTCCTTCATAGTGGACTCTGGATCTGATACTACCCAGGTTTCACTTCAAACTGTCGTGGAGTGTGGATTGGTTAACAGGATTGGTATATTGTCTGAGGAAGACGCCAAGGATTACAAGCCATCCTTGATAGGACTCCTGATGCAGCTCTCGTGTGCCATGGTAATGTTGTCATTTATACCACCATGTTTGTCAATAAACACTCCAAATTCTGCTAGGTATGGATGTGCCCCCACAATTACCATTGCTCTATCAGGATGTCAAACACCCTCCCACACTAGTAGTTCGTCCCAGTTACATAGACAACATCTTCATGGGACCAAGCCCAACAATGATGTGTCAGGTGGGACAGAATGTAGTTAAAGTGATCATTGATTCTGGAAGCACCTGCTCCACCATGAACCCAAAAATTCAGAACCATCTGAATATCAAGGTTCGGGAGATGGAGCCTATCACAATCATCAATCCCCGGAACCAAGGGGAATATACATACACAAATTAAATATAAAATCGAAAATGCACCAGTCACCCTCAGCGGAACTACAAAACTAATAGACATCTTCCTTCACGACTGGCATGGGGATTTACTCCTCGGTTGGATTTCCTGACTGGAATGGAACTGACATTCTTGACCTCGACACAGTCCATAGTAAGAAAACTCAGAGAATGATCCACACAAGCCAGATTCGGACGAGCTACTACTGGAAAAACACAGAGTCGGACTGTAAAAAAAAAAAAAATCTTTCTTAGCACATTTCCAGTTCTATGTGAAGCTACTTTCATGGTCATCAGAGGACAGTCGCCATCATAGGATTTTGCAGTCCACATCCTCCGTAGGCGAACAAAACATATTAGTTCTTAAGGTCCACGAGCACCTGTTTTTGTACATAAAGTTTTATATTCTTGGATACAGTGATCATCTATATAACAATTCCTTTTCAACTATGAATCCATGTTCAGACATAAAGGCAGTGGGATTATTATCAAGACGTCTCATCTCAGGGATGGGGAAAACAACTGACCACCCTTGGGCACCTGATCCAGCATGCTCGTGCATTGCATATCACAGCTGGTGGAAGCAGTGTGAATGAGAGTAGTGATGATAGTAATGGTGGTGATAAGTGGTGTTGGTAGTAGGTGGTGATGATAAGTGGTAGTGGTAGTAGGTGGGATATAAGGCAGTGTTTATGATATGTGTTTTTTGATGGTTGTAGTGTTGATGTAGTAGTGTTGACAGAGGTAGTAATTTTGGTGGTAGGTGTTGAAGGTAGTTCTGATCATAATAGTGGTTTTAAAAGGAAAGTATTAGTAGTAGTAGAAAGAAAGTAGTTTTTGATGGAAGTAGTGGTGATAGTGGGAGGAATTAAAGGTAGTGGTGATCTGATCGTGGGTGGTTGGGGTAGTGTTGATGGTGCAGTAGTAGTAGTTGTAGTAGTAATAGTAGTACGTAGAGTTAATGGTAGTTTTGATATTTGGTAGTGGTGGATACTTGTAGTGGTGGTACTTGTGGTGTAACACTTGTACTGGTTTATACCTGTACTGGTGATACTTGTCATACTGGTATTCTGGTGTACTGTGAGTACTGATACTTGTATTTTTATGCATGTAATGGTAGTACTCATAGTAATGATACTTGAAGAGGTGATACTTGTAGTGTTGGTATTGAAAAAGCTGATACTTGTAGTGGTGATACTAGGAGTGGTGATACTAGGGGTGGTGATACTAGAGTGTGATACTGTAGATGAGATACTTGTAATGTTGACGTTTGCAATGGGGATACTTGTAATGATGGTACAAGAAAATGCGATATTTGTAGTGGTGACATTGAAGCTGTGGTAAACCCGGGAAATACCGAGTCTTGTAGTGGTGGTGACATTTAAGTGGTGAATCGTGTTTTGGTGGTACTAGAAAAACTGAGACTTAGGTGATTCATTGTAGTGGTGATTTATTGTACGGTGGTATTGGAAGAACTGATACTTGTACTGGTGATACTTGATGTGGTGATACCGTAGTGGGATACTTGCTTTGATAATTCTTGTAGTAGTGGTACTCCTAGTAGTGATTCTTGTAGAGTTGATACTTGTAGAATGATGTTTGCAGTGGTGATAATTTTAGTGTTGGTGTTAGAAGTGTTTCTACATGTAGTGGTGATATTCGTAGTAGTGAGACGTGAAAGGAGATCCTTTCAGTAGTGTAAGGAAGTGGAGATGCTTGTAGATGAGGTACTTACAGTGTTGAAGATTGCAGTGATAATATTTGTAGTGGTGGTAGCTGTAGTGGGAATACTTGTAGTGTTCATGTTTGTATGGTGATATTTATAGTGGTGGTACTTGTAGTAGTGGTACCCATAGGGTGATACTTGAGTGGGGGATACTTGTGGTGGGGCACTTGCAGTAGTGTTAACTTGTATAATGATACTTATATCATAGTGGTGATACAGTAGTGTTACAGTGGTGATACTGGAAGTACTGATATTTGAAGCGTTGATATTTGTAGTGTTGATACTTGTGGTGTTGGTACTTGATACTTGCAGTGTTGATACTTGCAGTGTTGTTACTTGCAGTGTTGATACTTGCAGTGTTGATACTTGCAGTGTTGATATTTGTAGTTGTGATACTTGTATTGGTGGTATTTGTAGTGGTGATATTGTAGTGGTAGTATTTGTAGTGGTGACACTTGTAGTGATGGTATTTTTAGTGGTGACACCATCAGAGTTCATCGTTACTACACATCACTAACATCATCAGTGTATCTTCACTACACATCACTAACACCATCACAGTGTATCTTCACTACTCATCATCATCACAGTGCATCTTCACTACTCATCATCATCACAGTGCATCTTCACTACTCATCATCATCACTGTGTAATAAAGTTGGTAGAATTACCGACAATATGTAAAGTAAAAGGACACAAGTGCAACTAATGTGACATTTATTGTGGCAACGTTTCGCTCTCCAGGAGCTTTATGAAGCCATTACAAACAATACATGGACACAGAGGGTATATAAAGGCTCAGAGTGAGGTGAATACTAGTGAGGTACCATTTCGATGTACACTAGTGGTAGTAGTGGTAGTAGTAGTAGTGGTAGTGACAAAAGTAATACAATATGGTAGAGCAATTAATTCGTACATGAGTAAAAGGATATAAAAGCTATTACTTGGGTAACATAAAAATAGGTTGGACAAATATAAGCTGGAATGAGGCAGCTTGTTTCAGTGTTCACTCTCTGTGCTTTGTGTAGTATAACAGGAGAGACTATGTGATGGCAGGGTTTACTGTTTTCAGGAGGATTCTTGCTAAGACTTCGGAGATGGTGAAGCTGCCGTTGTTTTGTTATATTGTATTCGAAACAGCGATCAGTGCTGATTCAAGGCACTTGCGTGTGCGGAAATTAGTTTCTTTTATCACTAATGGGCGTCTCTGAATTTCATAAGATGATTGGTGGAATTTCGGTGTTGTACACAGGCGTTGTTTAAGTTGTCGTTCCTACATGCGTATATGTGTTCATTGAGGCGGGTGTCGAGGTTTCTTGCTGTTTCACCTACGTAGATCTTGTCACAGCCTCCACAGGGTATAGTGTAAACTCCTGCATTGACTGGTTCGTGGTGCTTGGATTTTGTCCTGGTTAGATCCTTTATTGAAGTGGTAGAAGTGATGGCGACTCTGGTGTTAGCTTGTGAAAGTACTTTTGAGACGTTTAGTGCAACCTGGCTGTTGGGAAGAATTATAACTTTGTTGGGAGCGGTGTTGATGCGTGGAGAATTGATAAATGGCTTGATAAAGCTCCTGGAGAGCGAAACGTTGCCACAATAAATGTCACATTAGTTGCACTTGTGTCCTTTTACTTTACATCATCACTGTGGTTGGTTTATGTTTTTAGGCTCATTGTTTAGTTACTAACTATATTTACATAGATTTTTCCCGCTTTACTTTCAATAAGGTAATATTTTTGTACTGTGTAAAATACAAGGCATCATTTAGATGTACTTTTTGAGATGTTTAGAGATGTTTACTACTTTATGTATTTGACATAGAACATAAGAATGGAGGAACACTGCAGAAGGCCCCTACAAGGCAGGTCCTTATCAAAATCATCCGTGCCTAAAGACATCCAAGAATTTACTCCCGTACCCAATGACTCCAATCAAACCCAGCCCCTCCCACTTATATATTTGTCCAATCTCTTTTTAAAGCTACTCAAGGTCCTAGTCTCGATCACCTTGCAGTAGCAGCAGTGGTAAGTTGAACTGGCAAAGAGTTGGCATAATTAACAGTTCGAATAGGACAGGATACTTGAAGAGGTGTTGGTGACTTACAAGACTTGCAAGAATTACAATGATTCTCCCATTCTTCACCCTACCTACCTACCTAAATACCTACTAACTTGTCTACCTACCTGACCCCCTAACTACCTGACTACCTACCAACCTACCTATTAACCTACCTACTAACCTACCTATTTACCTACCTACGTACTAACCTACCTACTTACCTACCTTCATACCTACTAACCTACTTAACTGCCTACAAACCTACCTACTTACCTACCAACCCTTCTGACTACCTACCTACAAACCCTCCTGACTACCTACCTACCTACCTATTTACCTACCAACCCTCCTGACTACCTACCTAATAACCTACCTACCAACCTTCCTGACTACCTGCCTACCTTCCAAACTACCTACGTACCTTCCACTCTACCTACCAACTTACATAACTACCTACCTAACTTCCTAGCTAGCTACCTAACTTGCTATCCACCTACCTACCTATCAGTCAAACTCTCATATCAAAAACTGTTAGCAACAATGAGAAGTGTAATGACTTTGACACTGGAGTAAGTTGTTTTAATTATGTTCATATGTGAATGAGGGAATCATTGTGTGGAAGACCTGACTGTTTCCATCAATAGGTCTACTGCTCTGCTTCTTTTCCTTTGCTTTAACACTATAATTATTGAATGTGGAGAAATTACTCCTCGTTCCATTCTTGGCACTTGCCTTGTTGCTGATGGAAAGCTCTTGATCCGAGGAAACGAATTTTCTTTTGTGAAAATCAACTTAATTGGATATAAATAAAGCAATTTTTTCCTAACCAAACTAAATTGATCTTTATTACACAATTTTTATAATCTCTTTATAAAGAAATATATATATATATATATATATATATAATATATATTATATATATATATATATATATATATATATATATATATATATATATATGTCGTGCCGAATATGTAAAACTGGCCAATTAGCAAGAACTCATTTAAATTAAGTCCTTTCTAAAATTTTCTCTTATACGTTTAAAGATATATTTTTTTCATTAATGTTGACGTAAAAATTTTTAATTTTGCACCAGAAGAATCTTAGAGAACATACCTAACCTTATTATAACAAGAACAATTTATTTTAGCATAATCCAACTAAATGTATTTTAGATTTGTTTACAATAATTTAATACTAAACAAACACAGTGAAATACATTTTTTTCGTTAGGTTCAGAATGATTTTGGCGAAATTATTGCATACACAAATTTTCACTTGTCCTATATGGCAAGATGAACGTTGCTATTTAAGCCAAGATCGCAAGTTCTGCCTATTCGGCACGACATATATATATATATATTATATATATATATAATATATTATATATATATATATATATATATATATTTATATATATATATATATATATATATATATATATATATATATATATAATTGTGTGTGTGTGTGTGTGTGTGTGCGTGTGCGCAAGGAATTCGCAAGAGCAGGCGAAATATACAACAAACACTGATCTCTGCCAGAGATCGTGTTGGTGAGGGGCTCTTGATTTAGGGAATTGGAACTGTGCTCCAGTTCCCCGAAATTAAGCCTGAATGCCTTCCACATCCCCCCCAGGCGCTGTATAATCCTCCGGGTTTAGCGCTTCTTCTTTGGTTATAATAATAATAATAATAATGTGTATATTTTCCCTGCTCTTACGAATTCCTTGCATTGTTAAAATCTCTAGTTGGTCGATGCATGCAGGGGATGAGATGAAAAGATGTAAGCCTCCCACCTGAAAGCTGGCTGCCTTGGATCAACGTCTAGCGTGAGCTGGGCGCCTAGGTATTGGTCCAGTGTGGTGAGGATGGTAAAACACAGCGTACCTTGTTCCACGGTTCGTAGGTTCGAGTCTCCTTCGACCAGAGATCAGTGTTTGTATATATATATATATATATATATATATATATATATATAATATATACATACCCATGGAACAAGTGGTATTGATCAATAACAACACTGCAGTAGCCAAGGAGTCGAACCCATGCTGTTTTGGCCTGCCCCATGGCGCATGACGCTTTAGACCACTAGACCACACAATCCTTAACAATGGTGCATCCAGCCAAACTAGATGTTGTACCCACCATCGAAGTACATGCGGTGGTGTGGACGCCTCCGAGCTAATTTCATTCTACTCCCTGTTTGTGTACTAGCTCAACAAACAGTATATTATATTATTGCACCCACGGAACAAGTGATATTGATCAATAACAACACTGCACTAGCGAAGGAGCTAAGGAACAACACCTCCTCACCCCCCTGGATAATAGTTTTGGTAATCCCGCACCTCCTCCTAATTTTCAAACTATGAATTCTCTGCATCATATTCACTCTACACATTGCCCTCAGATACCACATCTCCATTGCCTCCAGCCTTCTCCTTGTTGCAACATTCACCACCCATGTTTCACACCCATATCAGAGCATTGGTATAACTATGCTGTCTTACATTCCCCTCTTTGCTTCCATGGAAAGTTCTTTGACTCCACAGACTCCTCGGTGTACCACTCACCTTTGTATCCTCGTCAGTGCTATGACTCACCTCATCTTTCATAGACCCATCTGCAGACACGTCTACTCCTAAATATCAGAATACATTCACCTCATCCATACTCTCCCCCCCCCAGTCTGATATCCAATTTTTCGTTACCTAATATTTTTTATCCTCATCACCAAACTCTTTCCAATACTCACTTTCAATTTTCTTCTTTTACATACCCTACCAAACTAATCCATCAAACTCTGCAACTTCTCTCCAAATCTCCCAAAAGCACAGTGTCATCAGCAAAGAGCAACTGTGGTAACTCCCACTTTGTGTTTGATTCTCTGTCTTTTAACCCCACACCTCTTGCCAACACCCGAACATCCACTTTTCTCACAACCCCATCTATAAATATATTGAACATCCATGGTGACATCACACATCCTTGTCTAAGGCCTACTTTTACTGGGAAATAATCTCCCTCTCTCCTACACACTAACCTGAGCCTCACTATCCTCATAAAAACTCGTCACTGCTTTCAATAACCTACCTCCTATCCCATTCATCTGCCACATTGCCTCTTCACTGGTCGCTACTAGGTCACTCTCCTTGAACCTTGAGCTTTATCATACCTCTGCTTAAAGCTATGTATGGATCCTGCCTCCACTACATCGCTTCCCAAACTATTCCACTTCCTGACTACTCTCTGGCTGAAGAAATACTTCCTAACATCCCTGTGATTCATCTGTGTCTTCAACTTCCAACTGTGTCCCCTTGTTGCTGTGTCCCATCTCTGGAACATCTTGTCTTTGTCCACTTTGTCAATTCCTCTCAGTATTTTGTATGTTATCTTGTCCCCTTATCTCTCCTGTCCTCCAGTGTCGTCAGGTTGATTTCCCTTAACCTCTCCTCATAGGACATACCTCTTAGCTCTGGGATTAGTCTTGTTGCAAACCTTTGCACTTTCTCTAGTTTCTTTCCGTGCTTGGCTAGGTAGGGTTCCAAACTGGTGCCGCATACTCCAATATGGGCCTAACGTACACGGTGTACAGGGTCCTGAACTATTCCTTATTGAGATGTCGGAATGCTGTTCTGAGGTTTGCTAGGCGCCCATATGCTGCAGCAGTTATTTGGTTGATGTGCGCTTCAGGAGATGTGACTGGTGTTATACTCACCCCAAGATCTTTTTCCTTGAGTGAGGTTTGTAGTCTCTGGCCCCCTAGACTGTACTCCGTCTGCGGTCTTCTTTGCCCTTCCCAAATCTTCATGACTTTGCACTTGGTGGGGTTGAACTCCAGGAGCCAATTGCTGGACCAGGTCTGCAGCCTGTCCATATCGCTTTGTAGTTCTGCCTGGGCTAAGATCGAATGAATTCTTCTCATCAACTTCACATCATCTGCAAACAGGGACACTTTGGAGTCTATTCCTTCCGTCATGTCGTTCATAAATACCAGAAACAGCACTGATCCTAGGACTGACCCCTGTGGGACCTCGCTGGTCACAGGTGCCCACTCTGACACCTCGCCACGTACCATGACTCACTGCTGTCTTCCTGACAAGTATTCCCTGATCCAATGTAGTGCCTTCCCTGTTATCCCTGCTTGGTCCTCCAGTTTTTGCACTAATTTCTTGTGTGGAACTGTGTCAAACGCCTTCTTGCAGTCCAAGAAAATGCAGTCCACCCATCCGTCTCTCTCTCTTGTCTTACTGCTGTCACCATGTCATAGAACTCCAGTAGGTTTGTGACACAGGATTTCCCGTCCCTGAAACCATGTTGGCTGCTGTTGATGAGATCATTCCTTTCTAGGTGTTCCACCACTCTTCTCTTGATAATCTTCTCCATGACTTTGCATACTATACATGTCAGTGACACTGGTCTGTAGTTTAGTGCTTCATGTCTGTCTCCTTTTTTAAAGATTGGGACTACATTTGCTGTCTACCATGCCTCAGGCAATCTCCCTGTTTCGATAGATGTATTGAATATTGTTGTTAGGGGGTACACATAGTGCCTCTACTCCCTCTCTCAGGACCCATGGAGAGATGTTATCCGGCCCCATTGCCTTTGAGGTATCTAGCTCACTCAGAAGCCTCTTCACACACACACACACACACACACACACACACACACATTTTTTTTTTTTTTTTTTTTTTTTTTTTTTTTTTTGTGTGTGTGTGTGTGTGTGTGTGTGTGTGTGTGTGTGTGTGTGTGTGTGTAAGTGTGGGTGTGTAAGTGTGGGTGTGTAAGTGTGGGTGTGTAAGTGTGTGTGTGTGTGCGTGTGTGTGGGTGTGTGTGTGGGTGTGTGTGCTTGTGTGTATGCATATATTTGTACGCTTATGTGCATATGTCTGTGCGTGCGCCCTGGTGTGTGTATGTGTGCGCACACGCGCTCGTGTGGGTGTATGACCCACTTAATATTTGTATTTATAACTCATTACAATTGTGACCAGGTGTGGACGTATCAGTGGTTCATTACTTTGTAATTTGTTCATGACTGTAACCATGTATAGGAGTGAAGCTGATTCATTACCTCTGTAACTTGCCATGATTGTGACCAGATCTACCTGGAGTTCATTACCTCTGTAACTTGTCATGATTGTGACCAGATCTACCTGGAGTTCATTACCTTTGTAACTTGTCATGATTGTGACCAGATCTACCTGGAGTTCATTACCTTTGTAACTTGTCATGATTGTGACCAGATCTACCTGGAGTTTATTACCTTTGTAACTTGTCATGATTGTGACCAGATCTACCTGGAGTTCATTACCTTTGTAACTAGTTCAGCTAACATAACTTTGGGGTCCAGTCCCTGGACCCATTATGTACCTTTGTAATCTTTTGACTACCGCCCACAGGATGGGTATGGGGTGCATAATAAACATATTAAACTAACTATGAAATCAGAAAGTCCCTTCAAAGAAATCTTAAAGAAATGTTTCTATGTGGACAATCTTCAAGGTACTGTGAATAAAGAAGAGGATTTGAAATCCTTATACAGAGAAGCTAACAAGGAGATGAAAGAAGCAAATATGCCTCTAAGGATGTGGCATACTAATTCAATGCAATTAAGGGAACTTATCAAAGAAGATTTCCCTGAAGCTGAAATTCCTAATTGCAACAATATGCTGGGACTTAATTGGAACACACAGGAAAATACTTTGAGTCTCAAAAGGATAAACAATAAATCATGCAGTACACTCACTAAACGTAGTTTACTGTCAGAGGTATCACAATGTTTTGATCCTCTAGGACTCGTCTCACCAATTACCATAAAAGGTAAAATGCTTAAACAAGATGCATGGAAACTCAAAATTGGATGGGATGAGAACTTGCCTCTAGAAATGAGTCAAGCATGGGATGAAATATCCAAGGAGCTTAAACTTCAAATTAAATTTCCCAGACAAATAAGTCAAGAGGGAAACAAGTACACATTCATGTGTTCTGTGATGCGTCAACCAGCGTACTCATGTACGCTGTAGCGTACATGAGTAATGTAGATGAATGGTTCAGAGAACCGACATGTTGATAAATTAGACACATGTGCAATTCTTGGGTATCTTTATTGAGGAAACGTTTCGCCACACAGTGGCTTCATCAGTCCATACAAAGGAGAAACATGAAGAACAGGAGTAGAATTAGGTAATCAGTCCCTCAACCTTGAGTCGATGTGGTCAGTCCATCAATCTTGAATAGAATACGGCATACGTGCTGAGAAGGAGCTTATAAACCGTTGGCAGGAGAGGTGCAGAAGTCATAGGTCATGTAACATTTGTTCAATGTTGAAGTAGGTCGTGCCCAAGAATTAGGCTAGCGAAGAATTCCCAAGTATTAAGATCCCAAGAAGTTGCAGTGTCTGACAGGTTTGTAGATGAATGGTTCAGAGAACCGACATGTTGATAAATTAGACACATGTGCAATTCTTGGGTATCTTTATTGAGGAAACGTTTCGCCACACAGTGGCTTCATCAGTCCATACAAAGGATGAAGCCACTGTGTGGCGAAACGTTTCCTCAATAAAGATACCCAAGAATTGCACATGTGTCTAATTTATCAACATGTCGGTTCTCTGAACCATTCATACTACAAACCTGTCAGACACTGCAACTTCTTGGGATCTTAATACTTGGGAATTCTTCGCTAGCCTAATTCTTGGGCACGACCTACTTCAACATTGAACAAATGTTACATGACCTATGACTTCTGCACCTCTCCTGCCAACGGTTTATAAGCTCCTTCTCAGCACGTATGCGTATTCTATTCAAGATTGATGGACTGACCACATCGACTCAAGGTTGAGGGACTGATTACCTCATTCTCCTCCTGTTCTTCATGATTCTCCTTTGTATGGACTGATGAAGCCACTGTGTGGCGAAACGTTTCCTCAATAAAGATACCCAAGAATTGCACATGTGTCTAATTTATCAACATGTCGGTTCTCTGAACCATTCATCTACAAACCTGTCAGACACTGCAACTTCTTGGGATCTTAATACTTGGGAATTCTTCGCTAGCCTAATTCTTGGGCACGACCTACTTCAACATTGAACAAATTTACATGACCTATGACTTCTGCACCTCTCCTGCCAACGGTTTATAAGCTCCTTCTCAGCACGTATGCCGTATTCTATTCAAGATTGATGGACTGACCACATCGACTCAAGGTTGAGGGACTGATTACCTCATTCTCCTCCTGTTCTTCATGATTCTCCTTTGTATGGACTGATGAAGCCACTGTGTGGCGAAAACGTTTCCTCAATAAAGATACCCAAGAATTGCACATGTGTCTAATTTATCAACATGTCGGTTCTCTGAACCATTCATCTACAAACCTGTCAGACACTGCAACTTCTTGGGATCTTAATACTTGGGAATTCTTCGCTAGCCTAATTCTTGGGCACGACCTACTTCAACATTGAACAAATGTTACATGACCTATGACTTCTGCACCTCTCCTGCCAACGGTTTATAAGCTCCTTCTCAGCACGTATGCCGTATTCTATTCAAGATTGATGGACTGACCACATCGACTCAAGGTTGAGGGACTGATTACCTCATTCTCCTCCTGTTCTTCATGATTCTCCTTTGTATGGACTGATGAAGCCACTGTGTGGCGAAACGTTTCCTCAATAAAGATACCCAAGAATTGCACATGTGTCTAATTTATCAACATGTCGGTTCTCTGAACCATTCATCTACAAACCTGTCAGACACTGCAACTTCTTGGGATCTTAATACTTGGGAATTCTTCGCTAGCCTAATTCTTGGGCACGACCTACTTCAACATTGAACAAATGTTACATGACCTATGACTTCTGCACCTCTCCTGCCAACGGTTTATAAGCTCCTTCTCAGCACGTATGCCGTATTCTATTCAGATTGATGGACTGACCACATCGACTCAAGGTTGAGGGACTGATTACCTCATTCTCCTCCTGTTCTCATGATTCTCCTTTGTATGGACTGATGAAGCCACTGTGTGGCGAAACGTTTCCTCATAAAGATACCCAAGAATTGCACATGTGTCTAATTTATCAACATGTCGGTTCTCTGAACCATTCATCTACAAACCTGTCAGACACTGCAACTTCTTGGGATCTTAATACTTGGGAATTCTTCGCTAGCCTAATTCTTGGGCACGACCTACTTCAACATTGAACAAATGTTACATGACCTATGACTTCTGCACCTCTCCTGCCAACGGTTTATAAGCTCCTTCTCAGCACGTATGCGATTCTATTCAAGATTGATGGACTGACCACATCGACTCAAGGTTGAGGGACTGATTACCTCATTCTCCTCCTGTTCTTCATGATTCTCCTTTGTATGGACTGATGAAGCCACTGTGTGGCGAAACGTTTCCTCAATAAAGATACCCAAGAATTGCACATGTGTCTAATTTATCAACATGTCGGTTCTCTGAACCATTCATCTACAAACCTGTCAGACACTGCAACTTCTTGGGATCTTAATACTTGGGAATCTTCGCTAGCCTAATTCTTGGGCACGACCTACTTCAACATTGAACAAATGTTACATGACCTATGACTTCTGCACCTCTCCTGCCAACGGTTTATAAGCTCCTTCTCAGCACGTATGCCGTATTCTATTCAAGATTGATGGACTGACCACATCGACTCAAGGTTGAGGGACTGATTACCTCATTCTCCTCCTGTTCTTCATGATTCTCCTTTGTATGGACTGATGAAAGCCACTGTGTGGCGAAACGTTTCCTCAATAAAGATACCCAAGAATTGCACATGTGTCTAATTTATCAACATGTCGGTTCTCTGAACCATTCATCTACAAACCTGTCAGACACTGCAACTTCTTGGGATCTTAATACTTGGGAATTCTTCGCTAGCCTAATTCTTGGGCACGACCTACTTCAACATTGAACAAATGTTACATGACCTATGACTTCTGCACCTCTCCTGCCAACGGTTTATAAGCTCCTTCTCAGCACGTATGCCGTATTCTATTCAAGATTGATGGACTGACCACATCGACTCAAGGTTGAGGGACTGATTACCTCATTCTCCTCCTGTTCTTCATGATTCTCCTTTGTATGGACTGATGAAGCCACTGTGTGGCGAAACGTTTCCTCAATAAAGATACCCAAGAATTGCACATGTGTCTAATTTATCAACATGTCGGTTCTCTGAACCATTCATCTACAAACCTGTCAGACACTGCAACTTCTTGGGATCTTAATACTTGGGAATTCTTCGCTAGCCTAATTCTTGGGCACGACCTACTTCAACATTGAACAAATGTTACATGACCTATGACTTCTGCACCTCTCCTGCCAACGGTTTATAAGCTCCTTCTCAGCACGTATGCCGTATTCTATTCAAGATTGATGGACTGACCACATCGACTCAAGGTTGAGGGACTGATTACCTCATTCTCCTCCTGTTCTTCATGATTCTCCTTTGTATGGACTGATGAAGCCACTGTGTGGCGAAACGTTTCCTCAATAAAGATACCCAAGAATTGCACATGTGTCTAATTTATCAACATGTCGGTTCTCTGAACCATTCATCTACAAACCTGTCAGACACTGCAACTTCTTGGGATCTTAATACTTGGGAATTCTTCGCTAGCCTAATTCTTGGGCACGACCTACTTCAACATTGAACAAATGTTACATGACCTATGACTTCTGCACCTCTCCTGCCAACGGTTTATAAGCTCCTTCTCAGCACGTATGCCGTATTCTATTCAAGATTGATGGACTGACCACATCGACTCAAGGTTGAGGGACTGATTACCTCATTCTCCTCCTGTTCTTCATGATTCTCCTTTGTATGGACTGATGAAGCCACTGTGTGGCGAACGTTTCCTCAATAAAGATACCCAAGAATTGCACATGTGTCTAATTTATCAACATGTCGGTTCTCTGAACCATTCATCTACAAACCTGTCAGACACTGCAACTTCTTGGGATCTTAATACTTGGGAATTCTTCGCTAGCTAATTCTTGGGCACGACCTACTTCAACATTGAACAAATGTTACATGACCTATGACTTCTGCACCTCTCCTGCCAACGGTTTATAAGCTCCTTCTCAGCACGTATGCCGTATTCTATTCAAGATTGATGGACTGACCACATCGACTCAAGGTTGAGGGACTGATTACCTCATTCTCCTCCTGTTCTTCATGATTCTCCTTTGTATGGACTGATGAAGCCACTGTGTGGCGAAACGTTTCCTCAATAAAGATACCCAAGAATTGCACATGTGTCTAATTTATCAACATGTCGGTTCTCTGAACCATTCATCTACAAACCTGTCAGACACTGCAACTTCTTGGGATCTTAATACTTGGGAATTCTTCGCTAGCCTAATTCTTGGGCACGACCTACTTCAACATTGAACAAAATGTTACATGACCTATGACTTCTGCACCTCTCCTGCCAACGGTTTATAAGCTCCTTCTCAGCACGTATGCCGTATTCTATTCAAGATTGATGGACTGACCACATCGACTCAAGGTTGAGGGACTGATTACCTCATTCTCCTCCTGTTCTTCATGATTCTCCTTTGTATGGACTGATGAAGCCACTGTGTGGCGAAACGTTTCCTCAATAAAGATACCCAAGAGTTGCACATGTGTCTAATTTATCAACATGTCGGTTCTCTGAACCATTCATCTACAAACCTGTCAGACACTGCAACTTCTTGGATCTAATACTTGGGAATTCTTCGCTAGCCTAATTCTTGGGCACGACCTACTTCAACATGAACAAATGTTACACGACCTATGACTGCTGCACCTCTCCTGCCAACGGTTTATAAGCTCCTCTCAGCACGTATGCCGTATTCTATTCAAGATTGATGGACTGACCACATCGACTCAAGGTTGAGGGACTGATTACCTCATTCTCCTCCTGTTCTTCATGATTCTCCTTTGTATGGACTGATGAAGCCACTGTGTGGCGAAACGTTTCCTCAATAAAGATACCCAAGAATTGCACATGTGTCTAATTTATCAACATGTCGGTTCTCTGAACCATTCATCTACAAACCTGTCAGACACTGCAACTTCTTGGGATCTTAATACTTGGGAATTCTTCGCTAGCCTAATTCTTGGGCACGACCTACTTCAACATTGAACAAATGTTACATGACCTATGACTTCTGCACCTCTCCTGCCAACGGTTTATAAGCTCCTTCTCAGCACGTATGCCGTATTCTATTCAAGATTGATGGACTGACCACATCGACTCAAGGTTGAGGGACTGATTACCTCATTCTCCTCCTGTTCTTCATGATTCTCCTTTGTATGGACTGATGAAGCCACTGTGTGGCGAAACGTTTCCTCAATAAAGATACCCAAGAATTGCACATGTGTCTAATTTATCAACATGTCGGTTCTCTGAACCATTCATCTACAAACCTGTCAGACACTGCAACTTCTTGGATCTTAAATACTTGGGAATTCTTCGCTAGCCTAATTCTTGGGCACGACCTACTTCAACATTGACAAATGTTACATGACCTATGACTTCTGCACCTCTCCTGCCAACGGTTTATAAGCTCCTTCTCAGCACGTAATGCCGTATTCTATTCAAGATTGATGGACTGACCACATCGACTCAAGGTTGAGGGACTGATTACCTCATTCTCCTCCTGTTCTTCATGATTCTCCTTTGTATGGACTGATGAAGCCACTGTGTGGCGAAACGTTTCCTCAATAAAGATACCCAAGAATTGCACATGTGTTCTAATTTATCAACATGTCGGTTCTCTGAACCATTCTCTACAAACCTGTCAGACACTGCAACTTCTTGGGATCTTAATACTTGGGAATTCTTCGCTAGCCTAATTCTTGGGCACGACTACTTCAACATTGAACAAATGTTACATGACCTATGACTTCTGCACCTCTCCTGCCAACGGTTTATAAGCTCCTTCTCAGCACGTATGCCGTATTCTATTCAAGATTGATGGACTGACCACATCGACTCAAGGTTGAGGGACTGATTACCTCATTCTCCTCCTGTTCTTCATGATTCTCCTTTGTATGGACTGATGAAGCCACTGTGTGGCGAAACGTTTCCTCAATAAAGATACCCAAGAATTGCACATGTGTCTAATTTATCAACATGTCGGTTCTCTGAACCATTCATCTACAAACCTGTCAGACACTGCAACTTCTTGGATCTTAATACTTGGGAATTCTTCGCTAGCCTAATTCTTGGGCACGACCTACTTCAACATTGAACAAATGTTACATGACCTATGACTTCTGCACCTCTCCTGCCAACGGTTTATAAGCTCCTTCTCAGCACGTATGCCGTATTCTATTCAAGATTGATGGACTGACCACATCGACTCAAGGTTGAGGGACTGATTACCTCATTCTCCTCCTGTTCTTCATGATTCTCCTTTGTATGGACTGATGAAGCCACTGTGTGGCGAAACGTTTCCTCAATAAAGATACCCAAGAATTGCACATGTGTCTAATTTATGTACATGAGTAATGTTGATGGAAGTACACTAATTACTTCAAAGGCCAGGGTAGCACCCTTGAAGGTCAGAACAGTACCACAATTGGAACTGACAGCACTATATGTACGTACAAAACTAGCTGTCTATCTCAGCAAAGTACTTGATCACCTCATTATTGAAAAAAACATGATCTGGAGTCATAATGAAGCAGTTCTCCAGTGGTTAAGAAATAATAAGAGTAAGTTGGTTTATGTACAGAATAGAGTAGCAGAAATAAAAGAGATGCTGAGAGATTATGTCTTTCTCCACGTCTCTACCCAAGAGAATCCAGCTGACATGTTGTCACGTGGTGTCCCACTCAAGAAATTTGTGGATAATAAATTATGGCTCCACGGACCGAACTGGCTCTCTAATGAAAATAACTGGTCTCAACAAAAAGCTCACATTATGCCAGAAGAAACAGTTTGCTTGAACGCTGCAGTAACAAGTTGTGTAAATACTGTAGACACAACAGATATAGTCATTGATGGATCTAAATACTCATCTTTGGGTAAACTTTTAAGAGTTACAGCTTTTGTCTTTAAATTCATTAAAGAAATAAAACCTAATTATGAATATCTTGAACCAATTAAATACCAAGTGAACCTAATGCAGAAAGATATTTTCTCTACAGAATATAAATTTCTGGAAACACAAGATAAATCCCCAAAGAAACCTGTCATGATTAATTCTTTAGGACTTTATCTCGACTCAGAAAAGATTATAAGATGTCGAGGAAGAATTCATAATTCTTCACTACCTAAAGAAGCCATACATCCAATATTGATCCCCAAGAATCATTGGCTAACAAAACTGATTGTGCAAAACGCCCACAGTAACGGGTTGCATGGTGGGGTAGCTGAAACACTTTGTCATATATGACAATCTTACTGGATATCTCAAGGTAGACAAAGTGTGAAAAAAACAAATAAAAGACGGTATTACTTGTTGTTACTACAATATGCGAGCATGTCAGTATCCAGGTCCACCTCTATATCCCTCTGAAAGAGTTTGTCATATCACTCCATTTGAGGTGACAGGTGTAGATTACACTGGACCAATAATTTTAACCAAAACAGTTGACAAAGTTCCCATCAAGGTGTACATCTGTTTGTTCATTGTGCCACAACTAGAAGTAGCCACTGACATGTCTGCTGAAACCTTTATGAAATTATTCAGACGGTTTGCAGCCAGAAGGGCATGTCCCAGACTGATGATTTCAGGTAATTCAACAAACTTTGTTGCTGGTGCTGCTTATATAAGCAAGATCTTTGATCAACCAGAAGTACAACAGATGCTGGTTCAACACAGTTGTCGTTGGAGATACATTCCTCCTAAATCTCCATGGCACGGCAGATTTTATGAAAGAATGATCGGCATTGTAAAACATTGTGTAAGGAAGACTCTTCATCGTCAGAGAATCGACTTAGAAGAATTCCGTACAGCTGTGACTGAAATTGAAAATAGTCAACAACAGACCTCTAACTTATGTTACCGATGATCTGGACAATTTAAAAGTGTTAAGTCCATCTCATTTACTCCATGGCAGAAGGCTCGAACCTGTTCCTCCCATGAATGATAAAGAAATCATAGAGGATCCTACTTATTTCAAACCTGAGCAACTCAGACGTAAATTCAAACACCTTAATAAAGTGATTGAATGTTGGGAGAAAATTTGGCGAGATGACTACCTCACCTCATTGAGAGAACACTTCTATGGAGCTGGTGTTCCTGAAAATCATAAGTCCTTAAGAACTGGTGACATAGTGATTATTGACAATGATGGTCCGAGGTCCCAATGGCCACTTGGAAAAATTGTGACCATATACCCTGATGCAAATGGAAACATCAGAACAGTTGATGTTTTGAGCAAAGGTATAGTGAATAAGCGGACAATAAATAAACTAGTACCGTTAGAATTACACAGTGTTGAAAATAAAAATAAGTGATTCTCCAGAAACCACACAGACTAAAGCTGTTCAGAAAAGACAAGCAGCAGTGGTGGCGAGTGAGAAAATCAATTTAATGTTAAGTAATGAATAGTTCACCTGCGGCGCACCTCCAATGCCCCCCAGTGTGGAGAAATTTTCTCCAGGATATTGATATTAGCCCCCTTCAGCCAGTTTCAGCCCCTTTCAGCCCTGAGGGTGCCAGCCCTCTCAGAAGGGGCAAGCATCTTGTTTACTGCTACAGCAAGTAATTGATCCCAGATGCAGTACGAGTATGTGACGTGGTCAAGCAACTGCCGATCCTTGCAAGAGTCCAGTGTTGCAAAGTGTAGTTTAATAAGAGACAGTCAATCTCTTACCTTAACAGGACAATTAAAGAAAATCCTGCTCCCACTTTATTACCATGGTAAAGATAGTGTACATTGTTGTCTATGCTTAAGACAGCAAGAATCAAGCATTCTGCTTTGCTTCATGGAGGAAGTTTGGCAAGGAAGCTAAAAGTACTAGATCAGCTTTTCCTTTATGTTCTAGGGGCATTGCAGTGGCATAGGACACTGTGAGGCAGATTACTTTTGACTCTACTGAGAGAGACATTGACGTGCTGGGATAACCAACGAAGAATACTGTTCTGCGCGTTTGTACAAAAGAATCTCAATAAACACTTACAGAAAAGTGTGATCAGCTTCTTTAATAACATTATGGTGTGAACAATTATTGATGAACAGTGTAACAACGAGTGTTGTGATCCAACAGAGTGTAGTGTGACATTCTTCAAAGAACACTATTCTTCAAACAACACATCGGATATCCGAGCATAACTACGGCCAGGTAAGTGTACTAACTCGTGATGTACTACTATTGACTGCACAGTTGAGTATAAGTTACGAGTTAGTCACTTATCATAAACCCCGGTGATAAGTGGACCTTTGAAAGTGTCGTCAGCCATCAGTGTCTGATATATGCTGACCTAACACCTCCTAGGGGTAATTTATAATCATACCTAATATACTTATTTCAGCCCGTTAAGAAGTGGATGAGACAGCTTCTCAAGACCTCACCTGCAGGGGCAGCTGTGTGGACGATAGCTGTCTTATCAGCTAAGTACTCCCTATATTTAAACTTTAACCCTAGCTTGTAAACCATTTCTCAACATCTATGATCTTAGCCTATTAACTTCAACTAGACATTTTATTCTAGTGTTTATATAGGATCATTTTGGTTTGATCTAGTTTTCCTAATTGAAATGTATGGCCTGGACAGCTTGACCTATGCACTGAAAAATGTCATTAGCAACCTTCTCGCCTATCTGCTCCATAGGATAATTGTTAGGTCACAGCAATTCAATCCACCTAGATAATTCCTCAATTAAACAGGGGCTGCAGTGCAGCCCCTTTTTAATTTACAAAGTTAGAACACCAAAATAGGCTGTCAAATTCTCACAAGGACACTCAGGCACTGCAGGAAGATCTGAATAGAATGATGCAATGGTCAGACATGTGGCAGATGCAGTTTAATAAAGACAAATGTACAGTTCTAAGAGTTGGAAAAGAAAATAACCATGACACTTTCTAAATTAAATAATGAACAAATTTAAAGGATTTTCACAACAAATATAAAACAATAAATGTTTTACAAGCTGGTAATGAAATTTTTTTAATATCCCAAATACTTTTTTATATGTGGGGGGGGGGTAAAAAGGCAGATATTTTGCTAAATGTCAAAAATTTATTAACTGTATTTTTGGGAGAATGAAGATAAGGTATACTACAGTATTTCTTATCAAGATAAAATCAAATTAGCAATGTTTTATCAGTAGAAAATGCCCCAAAATTTCCAACAATGATGCGCCACACTTATCGGCCAATTCACTTAACCCTTTCAGTGTTGGTCCCATTATATCACAGCTTTGAATCTAGTGTTGATTCCATAATACAACACAAAAATTCTAGAGGCTTCAAATCTAGTGGAAGAATGGGTCTGCGTAGTTAGTGCCCACAGTATAAAAAAATTGGAGAGCCTGCTGTACAGTGTTAGTTAGTTTAATACAGTGGACCCCCGCATAACGCTATTAATCCGTTCCTGAGAGCTCAATGTTATGCGAAATTATCGTTATGCGAATTAATTTTCCCCATAAGAAATAATGGAAATCAAATTAATCCATGCAAGACACCCATAAGTAAGAAAAAAATTTTTTTTACCACATGAAATATTAATTTTAATATACACAAACTTAAGAAAACATGCACAGTTACATGACACTTACCTTTATTGAAGATGTGGTGATGATTGATGGGATGGGAGGAGGGGAGACTGGATGGTTTTAGTGTTTAGAAGGGGAATCACCTTCCATTAGGACTTGAGGTGTCAAGTCCTTTTCCGGGGTTGCTTCCCTTCTTCTTTTAATGCCACTAGGACCAGCTTCAGAATCACTGGACTCCTGTCGCACAACATATCTGTCCATAGTGGCCTGTACCTCTCGTTCCTTTATGACTTTCCTAAAGTGTTTCACAACAGTGTCAGTGTAATAGTCACCAGCACGGCTTGCAATAGTTGTCTGAGGGTGATTTTCATCCATGAAGGTTTGCACTTCAAGCCACTTTGCACAGATTTCCTTAATCTTTGAAGTAGGCAACTTCTTCAATTTCTCTCTCCCCTCCTCCGAAGCAATTTCCTCAGGTGTGGCCTCTTGCTGTTGAAGTTGATCTAGCAGCTCATCAGTGGTTAGTTCTTCATTGTCCTCCTCCACCAACTCTTCCACATCCTCCCCACTAACCTCCAACCCCAAGGACTTCCCCAATGCCACAATTGATTCCTCAACGCTTCTCAGGGTTAGCCTCAAATCTTTCAAAATCCCTTTTGTCTACACATTCTGGCCACAGTTTCTTCCAAGCAGAGTTCAAGGTCCTCTTAGTCACTTCCTCCCAAGCCTTACCTATAAGGTTTACACAATTGAGGATATTAAAGTGCTCTCTCCAAAACTTTCTTAGAGTCAATTGAGTTTCTGTGGTCACTACAAAGCACCTTTCAAACAGAGCTTTTGTGTACAGTTTTTTGAAGTTTGCAATAACCTGCTGGTCCATGGGCTGCAGGACAGGAGTGGTATTAGGAGGCAAAAACTTCACCTTAATGAAGCTCATGTCCCCACAAAGTCGCTCTGCCAAGTCTGTAGGATGACCAGGGGCATTGTCTAACACCAGAAGGCACTTAAGGTCTAATTTCTTTTCAGTTAGGTAATTTTTCACAGTGGGGGCAAATGCTTGGTGTAACCAGTCATAGAAAAAGTCCCTAGTGACCCATGCCTTATTGTTTGCCCTCCACAGCACACACAAATTAGCCTTGAGGATATTCTTTTGCCTGAACGCTCTGGGAGTTTCAGAGTGATACACTAATAAAGGCTTCACTTTGCAATCACCACTAGCATTGGCACACATGAGAAGAGTAAGCCTGTCTTTCATAGGCTTATGTCCTGGGAGTGCCTTTTCCTCCTGAGTAATGTAGGTCCTGCTTGGCATTTTCTTCCAAAACAGGCCTGTTTCGTCACAAACACTTGTTCAGGTTTCAGTCCTTCACTGTCTATGTACTACTTGAATTCATGCACATATTTTTCAGCTGCTTTTTGGTCCGAACTGGCAGCCTCACCATGCCTTATCACACTATGTATGCCACTACGCCTCTTAAATCTCTCAAACCAACCTTTGCTGGCCTTAATTAAATTCACTCGCATCACCACTAGTTGTAGGAATTTTTCTGATTAAATCCTCGTGCAACTTCCTAGCCTTTTCACTTATGATCGCTTGAGAGATGCTATCGCCTGCTATCTGTTTTTCGTTTATCCACACCAATAACAGTCTCTCAACATCTTCTATCACTTGTGATCTCTGTTTCGAAAGCACAGTTAAACCTTTGGCAAGAACAGCTTCCTTGATTGCCGTTCTCTTGGACACAATAAAAGCAATGGTTGATTGGGGTTTACTATACAACCTGGCCAGCTCGGAGACACGCACTCCACTTTCATACTTAGCAATGATCTCTTTCTTCATCTCCATAGTAATTCTCACCCTTATTCCTGTAGGGTTGGCACTAGAAGCTTTCTTGGGGCCCATGGTCACTTATTTTTCAGGTGAAATCACTATAAAAAGGCTGTAATAATACGAAATGTTCCGATTGTATGCTTGAATGTTACCGCGGAGGCTGGCTTGGAAACAATGCCACTGGCAGAACAAGTGAGGCTGGCTCATGCCGCATGGACGTGTCTCGGCAAAATTATAGCGATAAAATGTATCGCTATGCGGATTTAACATTATGCGATGCCAACGTTATGCGGGGTTCCACTGTATGTTTATTATGCACCCGATACCCATCCTGTGGACGGTAGTCAAAAGATTACAGAGGTACATAACTGGTCCAGGACTGACTCCAAAAGTTTTGATAGCTGAGCAAGTTACAGAGGTAATGAACTCACAATTACAAAGGTAATGAACTCACAATTTACAAAGGTAATGAACTCACAATTTACAAAGGTTATGAACTCCAGTAGTCTGGTCACAATCATGACAAGTTACAAAGGTATTTACAGATTACAGAGGTACGTAAATGGGTCCAGAGACTGGGCCCCAAAATTTTGATAGCTGAACTAGGTACAAGGTAATGAACTCACAAGTTACAAAGGTAATGAATCCTGTAAGAATGGTTACTTAAGTTTATACATGGGCAGTACAGTGTAGGAATACTATTTCAGTATACCTTGTTTACCATGCCTCAATAAGAAATACCTCACTCCTGATGACTGGGAATTTTCTCTTCCCAACTCAGAGTTCTAACTCAGATGGAAATGTCATGGAAGATGAATTTCATGATTCTGAGGAGACTGTGACTGAAAGCAATTCTCAGGATACCTGAAATAGTGCTAAAAACCTGAAAACCCTCAACCTTCCACCTCTGGTGCTGGGCTATCTTGGTCATGCTCAGTTGTGCCACAGCAAAAGAGGAAACTCATATTTTCCCATATCCAGGACTCAGATGTGAGCAGTGGTGATGACAGTGATACCGATTGGGATTTCCAAGCTCTTGATTCAGTTCCATTAGTGACAGTGTAAAGCAATATTCTCCAGTGAAGTGCCAATTTATATGATGCCACATGTCCTCTGGTATTGTCCCATGTGGTATTCCAAGGGGAAGGAGTACATTTCAGAGTACATCCAGTGGCTCTACAAAAGGAACAGATAGTGAAAGTGACAATGATAATGTTACAACTAGGATGGATAATATATATGTGGCAGTAGGTGGTGGTGGTGGGCCATGCATCATGTGGCACCAGTGGCACCAGCAACACCCAAGGCTGGGAGCCACACCACTGACTCAGCACATCCACATTAAAGGCCAGCTTCAACAACCCACACACCACAACAACCTGCACAACCAGTCACAACAACCTGTGCAACGACAACCACTTGTCAATATCCAGTATCCACCAGTAGACCATATCTGGGATTGGCAGGAGGTTGCCAATTTTTGTTCCTAATCCCCATGACTTTGATTGTATTAATTTATAGCCTTAAATGAGTTTTATATATTATATTTTTGTAATGTCATGTTTTAAATAAAATATAAAAAAAAAAAAATTCTAACTATAGCCCAGCCGGAGTTAGACTGTCACATACGTGGGCATGTTGCCCTAATGAAATTCAAAGTTAATGACCTATGAGCAGCATGAAGAATGATCTTTAAAGGTACTGACGTATAGGCGTCGACTACTCATAACTAACTCATTTTTGCCAGTAAATTTAATCCAACCTGCCAAACATTGCTCAGGAATGAGATGTCTTGACGCACGTCGTAAAAATACACAGAACCTGTCACTGGGATGCCTACATAGTTGTCTACCAATTATGGGGCTACCGATGGCCAAAGCAAGTAACTAACCAGTTGTCCAGCTGAGGCTGGGCCTAGTTTGCTGTGAACAAATCCTTACAGAAGTCACCAGGAAAAGTTGCTTTCACGGAGTAACCAGAAGGAGGAGGTAGGTGAATCGACAACAATAACTTTCGACAACAATAACAAGCTGTGCCACCTTTCCCAGGACTGTGTCCTACCTTACCTGGGTCATGGAACCAGCATTGCCCGCTCAGAACTTGCAGCTTTTTGCTAGTAATGAGCGAGGGCGAACTTGATTAAACACCAAAAATTATGCATATTCAGTCACCACTCTTGAACCTGCAGGCGGCCTCAAGCAGCACTTCTGCTGCTAGACACCCACTAGATGTGTCACGTGATGGGCCACCAGATGTCTCATCTGACTGATTCCCTTCAGATGTTGTGAAGCACTTCACCCCTGTAACTAATAGAAGAACAAGGGAGTTAACAGACGACGATCCTTTACATACTTCCCCAGAACGAGACTGTACGGACAGAGAAATGTTTGATGGGTTCAAATGCAACAGAATTAGAGAATGGAAAAGCAAAAATTCTTGTTCACCTGGACATGGAGAAGTTCCTGTGACCATTGCACAGTGAAGACCCTGTCAAACCATAACACGGGGGAGGACTGAGCTTGTGGTGAGTGAGTCGTAAAATTCCAGGCCAGTGCGTATACCGCTGGGCTAGTTGGCTGTTGTAGCCAGCTGGCCCAGGGGCTTACGAGCTGGCCTGGAGTTTAATGACTCACTCGCCGTAAGTTCAGTCCCCACCTGTAATATGGACTGGAAGTAAATGGCATAAAATACCGACACAATGGAAAAAAATCACAGACCCCGTGGTATGTATTGTGTGCAATCGTGTCATTACGATTTAGTGAGTCAAGACCGTGTCACTGGTACAGGAAGAATATCTTGTCAACGGTGCATAGAACGGTTCCTGTTACCTGTCCATGAAAAAATTACTGTTCCTAGTTCATGGAGAAATTCTAATCACATGTGTACGGAGAAATTCCTGCCAACTGTGCACAGATATGTTCCTGTTTCCGGACCATGAAAAAGTTACTACCACTGGTGCGCGAAGAAAATTCTGTGGTGAGACGATGGAGAGGTTTCTATGACCGGTGCATGAAGAAGTTCCGGTCGTTGGTGCATGGGGAATTATAATTGTTTTGTTCAGTGGGAAGCGGTAAACTAGTAGGAGGCATGCAGCGTTTATGGGATAGAGAGATAATCAGGTTTGATGAAAGAAGACAGTAGCTCCAATTCCCTGAATCAAGAGCCCTTCACCAGCATCAAGGAACTCCTGATATGCCTGCATGCAGAAGTTATTATGACATGCATTATCTACTTTTTTGGTTTCTTGCTCCTGCACTCTCTCTCTCTCTCTCTCTCTCTCTCTCTCTCTCTCTCTCTCTCTCTCTCTCTCTCTCTCTCTCTCTCTCTCTCTCTCTATCTCTCTCTCTCTCTCTCTCTCTCTCTCTCTCTCACACACATTCACTTTCCCACTCAGTTACTTTTTCTTTCGGCATTTGAGACTTTTTTTACTTTCGGTTTTTTATTAGTCTCCCATTCCCCTTTCGTGTAATTTTCATGGTATTCGTGTTTTTCTTATCCTTCCTGCTGCTTCTTTTCCCTTCTCTCCCTCAGCTTCCACAGCTACTGAACCCACAGTAGATTACTTAACAATACTGACGTTCCTCATTACCTAATATATACAACCCATCCTGTGGGGGAAAAAGTATCCAGGACACCAATAGATTTTGTTCCTATTATGAAGTTCTCGTACAGAATAATGTAGCTGCACACTACGGATGTACCCAAGATGTAAGGGACCTGGGAGTAGTAATGTCTGAGGATCTCACTTTCAAGGATCACAACAGTGCCACGATCGCACGTGCAAAGAAAATGATAGGATGGATAACGAGAACGTTCAAAACGAGAGATGCCAAGCCAATGATGATCCTTTTCAAATCACTTGTTCTCTCTAGGCTGGAATACTGCTGTACATTAACATCTCCATTCAAAGCAGGTGAAATCGCAGATCTAGAGAGTGTACAGAGATCCTTTACTGCACGTATAAGTTCTGTAAAGCACCTTAACTACTGGGAACGCTTGGAAGCACTTGACTTGTACTCGTTGGAACGCAGGAGGGAGAGATATATCATAATTTACACTTGGAAAATCTTGGAAGGAATGGTCCTAAATCTGCACACAGAAATCACTCCCTACGAAAGTAAAAGACTGGGCAGGCGGTGCAAAATGCCCCCAATAAAAAGTAGGGTCGCCATTGGTACACTAAGAGAAAACACCATAAGTGTCCGGGGCCCAAGACTGTTCAACAGCCTCCCATCAAGCATTAGGGGAATTGCCAATAAACCCCTGGCTGCCTTCAGGAGAGAGCTGGACAGATACCTAAAGTCAGTGCCGGATCAGCCGGGCTGTGGCTCGTACGTTGGACTGCGTGCGGCCAGCAGTAGCAGCCTAGTTGATCAGGCCCTGATCCATCGGGAGGCCTGGTCATGGACCGGGCCGCGGGGGCGTTGATCCCCGAAATAACCTCCAGGTAACCTCCAGGTATCCAGGCAAGATTGCTAAGAAAAAAAAGAATGCTGTTGTGGGGAGGGGAGAGGTGGTGACAGGGTGTAGGTAGTAGGGAGAGCAGTTGGGAGTGGGATGGGGAGATGTGGTGACAGGGTGTAGGTAGTAGGGAGAGCAGTTGGGGGTGGGATGGGGAGGTGTGGTGACAGGGTGTAGGTAGTAGGGAGAGCAGTTGGGGGTGGGATGGGGAGATGTGGTGACAGGGTGCAGGTAGTAGGGAGAGCAGTTGGGGGTGGGATGGGGAGATGTGGTGACAGGGTGTAGGTAGTAGGGAGAGCAGTTGGGGGGGGGATGAGGAGATGTGGTGACAGGGGGTAGGTAGTAGGGAGAGCAGTTGGGGTGGGATGGGGAGATGTAGTGACAGTGTTTAGGAAGTAGGGAGAGGGGAGTTGGGGGTGGGATGGGGAGATGTGGTGGACAGGTGTAGGTAGTAGGAGAGCAGTTGGGGGTGGGATGGGGAGATGTGGTGACAGGGTGTAGGTAGTATTGAGAGCAGTTGGGGTGGGATGGGGAGAGGTGGTGACAGGGTGTAGGTAGTAGGGAAAGCAGTTGGGGTGGGATGGGGAGATGTGGTGACAGTGTGTAGGAAGTAGGGAAAACAGTTGGGGGTGGGATGGGGAGATGTGGTGACAGGGTGTAGGTAGTAGGGAGAGCAGTTGGGGTGGGGAGGGGAGAGTGTGGTGACAGGGTGTAGGTAATAGGGAGAGCAGTTGGGGGTGGGATGGGGAGATGTGGTGACAGGGTGTAGGTAGTAGGGAGAGCAGTTGGGGTGGGATGGGGAGAGGTGGTGACAGGGTGCAGGGAGTAGGAAAGCAGTTGGGGGTGGGATGGGGAAAGGTGGTGACAGGTGCAGGGAGTAGGAAGAGCAGTTGGTGGCGGGATGGGGAGATGTGGTGACAGGGTGTAGTAGTAGGGAGAGCAGTTGGGGGTGGGATGGGAGATGTGGTGACAGGGTGCAGGAGTAGGGAGAGCAGTTGGGGGTGGGATGGGGAGATGTGGTGACAGGGTGTAGGTAGTAGGTAGAGCAGTTGGGGTGGGATGGGGAGAGGTGGTGACAGGGTGTAGGTAGTAGGGAGAACAGTTGGGGGTGGGATGGGGAGGGGTGGTGAAAGGGTGCAGGGAGTAGGAGAGCAGTTGGGGTGGGATGGGGAGAGGTGGTGACAGGAGTAGGGAGAGCAGTTGGGGTGGGATGGGGAGAGGTGGCGACAGGGTGTAGGTAGTAGGGAGAGCAGTTGGGGGTGGGATGGGGAGAGGTGGTGACAGGGTGTAGGTAGTAGGGAGAGCAGTTGGGGGTGGGATGGGGAGAGGGAGGTCAGACTAGAGCGTGGCTAAGAGCCGTGTCACGGCTGTATAATCCATCACGTTCCCAGATGCACTCGCATACCTGTGCCTAATGAAGATACTTGACTCCACTTCCTCTATATTCAGCTCCAACTCTAGATTCCGGAGTCTCGTCAACATGCGGGTGTGAGCTGGTATAGACATTATGCCTTCTCTGGGGCCTCATCAACATGTGGTTCTCAGCTGGTGTAGACCACATAGCTAGACTTTGGAGTTTCGCTAACAAGTTGTTCTGAGTTGTATTTGAGTCCTGTGTTTTATAAACACAATCATGGCTTGTAGCACAACTTTCACCTATAGTTCAGAATGACCATAGAATATACACAAATAACCCGCACATAAAAGAGAGAAGCTTACGACGACGTTTCGGTCCGACTTGGACCATTTACAAAGTCACACTAACCAGAGGTGGAGCAGGACGGCTATGTATAGGCAGGAAGAGGTGGTGGTAGTAGTAGTAGTAGTAGTAGTAGTAGTGGTACAAGAATGATATATAATGAAATTAAGACACATGTGCAACATCTGGGTATCTTTATTGTAGACGTTTCGCCATCCAGTGGCTTTATCAATACAAATTCTAGGACATAACTTGAAGACAGTAGAACAATGTACAGAAGAAGAGGTAATCAGTCCCTCAACCTAGGAGTAGGTGCGAAGAGCACCATAGTCGTGGAGATTCTGAAGCAGAAGAAAGGAGCCTGGCGCTTATATAGTAACGTCAGGTGTAGCAGACGTGGGCATAGTCACTGGTAGGCGGGATTCCCCAGTGGAAGTAGGTCCTTCCCAAAGAGATGGGTTAGTTGTAGTAGTAGTTGTCGTAGCCTTGAAGGTTATGTACATGTCATCTTGTCGGTATTATATACCATTCTTACACAACTTGTCAGACACTGCAACATCATGGAATCTTGATTCTGAGGACATGTACATAACCTTCAAGGCTACGACAACTACTACTACAACTAACCCATCTCTTTGGGAAGGACCTACTTCCACTGGGGAATCCCGCCTACCAGTGACTATGCCCTCGTCTGCTACACCTGACGTTACTATATAAGCGCCAGGCTCCTTTCTTCTGCTTCAGAATCTCCACGACTATGGTGCTCTTCGCACCTACTCCTAGGTTGAGGGACTGATTACCTCTTCTTCTGTACATTGTTCTACTGTCTTCAAGTTATGTCCTAGAATTTGTATTGATAAAGCCACTGGATGGCGAAACGTCTACAATAAAGATACCCAGATGTTGCACATGTGTCTTAATTTCATCTTGTCGGTATTATATACCATTCTTACACAACAATGGTATATAATACCGACAAGATGAGTTATTCCTGGGATTAAGTAGATAAGTGCACTCTTTCTAAATTTATTGTGTAGCTCCAGGATAACCTTAGATAACTTAACTAATTGCTTTCTTAAATATTTGCCTTACCAATGCTCCTCATGTTTGAAGGGCACTGGACCTGGGCTTTTACACGGAAATCAGGTATCAAATACCAACGACTGATGTCATCCGATCAATTTTGTCTCAACATTAATGACTTTGTTATGGAGAATATTTTTACAACTGTCATATATAGCAGATCTCGATGTTCCTAAATATATATGACGATTTCTGTTTGTTTACTCAGTATTTCTGGTGTCTGCTTTAACGCCGACGACATCGATTTATTAGTTAAATATCTGCATTTTTATGAGACTATCTTTAAACAGATACATTATTAATATATTGATATAAAGCACTGAATAAGTTTTGGTCATTCAGGTCAGGGAGCAGTGGGGAACGATTCTCCTCCTGCTAAGTGCAAAACTGATGCGGTCTAACACAGCGTGTTCGACGGCTCTCGGGCACGTTGTGGCAGCTAATCTTGGTTCTTTCTGAAGCTCCTTGACCAGGCTGCCCGAATGTGTGGTAGCTGATCTGGGCTTATTATAACTCTGTTTGACCAGGATGCCCAAGTATGTGTGTGGCATCTGAGCTTAGGCTCGTCTTGAAGCTGCTTTACTAAATAGAGCACTAGTTTGCCTGATGTACGCTTCTGTAGTTGGTTGCTGATAGCTAGCTTAGCGTGTGATCGAAGCCCAATCTCTCTAGACACGAAAGCAGTAGAGGTTGGCGCCTCTACTGTTTTTTGCATTCATAGCAGACAGGTAAAAAAAAACACTTGCCTCTTTCTCGTGTCGGATACCATAATAAGCATGGAAATTGTCATGTAGGGGGGATAATGATTAGGGGAATAATCGGGGAATATGGGGGTAAGCGGAGGGAGTCAGTAGGTAGGGGACAGGCGAGGCAGTAGGAGGGATGAGTGCAGAGGTAGGTAGGTAATGTGAGGTCACTGGTGACTACAACTTCACCTCTCATTACTGTACCCACCACTCCACACTACTCACCCTCTCACTACTTTAACTAAACATAAATAAATGGAAATAAGAATAAATAACGGGGACAGTGAATATTACTATTCTACTCAAACACAGTTTATTATTAAGTCCTTGTACAATAATATATTTGGGAACAGGAGTACATCATTGGGATTTAGATAAATGGGGTGGTACACATAAGCAGTGAGACAGAGAACACAATCAACTTGACGAAAATGAATATAACTTACAATATAGTACAGAGAACAGTTCACTACAGGAACTAAGCCACAGGTCCCAAGACCTACACAGCACGAGTACTGCTCCAAGCCAGTACTCTGCCCAGTGCCTCCAACAGTCACCTCCAGAGACTTCAGCAGCCTTCTCCCGTGCCCTGCACCACAGCAGCAGCTCCGCTCGAAGTCTCTGCTCAGGAGCTCTGCACCCCAGCAGCAGCTCCGCTCGAATCTCCTGATCATGCTCTTCCTTGGGCTTTTATGGTGGTCCAAGCACCCTCCACAACCACGCCTAGGTCTGACGCTATCAAGAACAAAAGACCTCAGACGTGGGCGTGGCTACAGGCGTTTGCCAAGGCAAGGTGTGACCATATAATTGGTTGAATTAGGTCTCCCCAGAAACCTCACAAACCCAGCTGAACTACATCACAAGATCACCTAGGCAGAAGAACAGAACAACTGCAGGAATATATAAGGAAATTGATAACATGACGTTCAATACACGAAGAATAATAAGGCACAATACCGTGACTGGAACAATGCACAGATAACCCGCACATGGGAGAAAGAAACTTATGACGACGTTTCGGTCCGACTTGGACATTCAGTGAAGAACTCAAAAAGGACACTGTATACGAAATCCAGGAACATCATCAAATAGAACAAAAGGAACACGTGAAAAGCCTGGGAAATAGTGAAAATGGTGACACTAGTCAAATCTCTTGTGCTCTCTTAACCAGAGAGCACATGAAGTCCCGTTCAGGGTAGGAGAGATATCAATGATGGAACAAATACAGAAATTATTTATATTTCTCACAGAGAAATAAAGCAAAGGGACTACATCAGAGGCTTAAATATGTACTTGTTTAAGGAAAGGAGAGAGAGATACATGATAATATATATATATATATATATATATATATATATATATATATATATATATATATATATATAATATATATATATATATATATATATATAATATATATATATATAATATATATATATATATAATATAAAGAAAGTACTTGAGGATCTAGTCTAAAATCGGCACACTGGTATAACATACTGAAGCGAGAGATATGGGAGAAAGTGTAAAATAAACCCAGTGAAAAGCAGGAGCGCCTTGGGCACGATAAGAGAACACTGTATTAATATCCATGGTCCCAGGCTATTCAACATTTTACCAGCAGCTATCAGAAGCACTGTTGAGACAAGTGAAGAAGTCTTCACGAGGAAACTGGACAAGCCTCTTCTCCAAGTGTCAGGTCAACCAAGCTGTCACTGATATGTTGGCTAACGGGCCGCCAGCAGCAACAGCCTGGTTGACCAGGTAAGAACCAGATAAGCCTGGCCCAGGGCCGCTCTCCAAGAGTAAAAAAAACTCGAAAGTCATCAACGGTATAAAGATGTATATGATTTTTCCCAAATCTGAGCTATTAGTGGTGCTCGAGTCTAAGTAAAGGTGAATCTTGTTACTTTAGCTTCTTCTTCGTTGAACTGCTTAATATCCTTCTTGAATTTGACCAAGACATGCACACCGAGTCAATGAAGAAGTGAGGGCAATCACAGGGCAGCAAGCATTCAGCATGGAAATGTCCAGAAGATGGAAAAAGAGTTTTATGTACCACTTATAACTCTTGCGAACACAATCAGCAAACCCAATCTACATGTCACATTTGTCCACTGAATGTATATTGAGGGTGTAATCAACCACAGCTGCAGGTTTTAGAATGGGTTCATTGCTCTCTCTATGCTGCCTGCCAGTGTCTGCCATTTCATTAGGGTGAACTGTTGACAACAGTGTGACATCCCGTTTGTCATGCCACCGAAATGCCATGATGTCATTGGCAGCAAACGCCTGCACCTCACCTCTACAAATGCCAGCGTCAAACCTGGGCATATGTTTCCGATTTACACGCACTATGCCACACATATCTGTCATGTTCACTCGCAAAAAATCACTGAGTGAGGGGCTTGTGTACCAGTTATCAGTATATAATATATGCCCCTTACCAAGGTATGGTTCTACAATTGTTCTAACCACAACACCAGAGATTCCCAATAACTTCCTGGTATTTTGCAATGTATAACTTCCAGTGTACACAATAATATCCAATACCAGACCACTGTAACAATCACAAAGCACAAACAACTTTATACCAAAGCGTTTCCTCTTGCTTGGTATGTACTGCTTGAAAGAGAGTCTTCCTTTGAACAGAATCAAAGACTCGTCAATTAAAAGCTTCCTAAAGGGATAAAAATACATACTGAATTTCTCTTTCAGATACACAAACACATGCCTAATCTTATATAACCTGTCATTTCTGTCAGGCCTGGTTTTGTCTGTGAAGTGAAGCATACGTAACATTAGCACAAATCGATTCACTGGCATTATATCACTGAAACCTGGGGTTGCAATCAGGCGGTCTGTTGACCAGTATGATTTCACTTTGTGCTTATACACATGTGGCATAAGCATTATTGTGGCAAAGAAAAGATACATCTCAGCCACAGTTGCCTCCTTCCACTGGTGTAGACGTGATTTTGGTGAAAGTATTGTTTGCCATAGTGTACTCGTAGTATGTGTTGCTTTCCATGACAATACTTTCGATCAGGGGTTCGTCAAAGAATGACTCGAAACATTCCAGTTCAGTGGCATTGTTCCCAAGTGAACAAGATGGCCGTATTCCACTTTGGCTGTCATCAAACTGGTGGGCATTTTGAACAAAATTGCTAGCTTCCTGCCAATCCCAGGTGCGGTCTGCTGGTGGGTACTGGACAATGACAGGTGGTTGTGGTTGTGGAGGTTGTGGTTGTGGAGGTTGTGGTTGTGGAGGTTGTGGTTGTGGAGGTTGTGGTTGTGGAGGTTGTGGTTGTGGAGGTTGTGGTTGTGGAGGTTGTGGTTGTGGAGGCTGGTGTGGTGGGTGGGTGGGGGATGGTGGCCTTTGTTGTAGATCAGCTGAGGCAGCGGCGTGGGTGGCAGCGTGGGAGGCAGCATGGCCCACTGCTGATGCCTCACGGCCGTCACAACCACTACCACCACAATGCACATTTTCCATCCCAATTGCAACACTATCATCATCGTTTTCACTGTCTGTTCCTCTTGTACAGCCACGGGATGTACTCCGAGATGTACTCCTTCCAATTGGAATAGCATATGGCACACTACCAAAGCGCATATATCTTCGTATATACTGACGCTTCACTGGGGAATATTGCACTTCACTATTGTGAAAATTTGTGTGGACTGCCTCCAAGTGAGTCGCCTACCCTGGCAAACTCCGTTGACACCGAGCTCTGAGGTGGGTACCTCAGCCTCACAAGTGGCTTATAGGACAGATTTTCACAAATGATTGGTGTTGCAAGAAACTCGCCTGCATGCACGTATAAAGGTCTAACTTACTTGGTGTTGCAGCATATAACTGATCTTCAACTTCCCTAAGCTTAGCCTTAGCCCCTTTGGACTTCCCCTCAGAAACCATGTGCATCTGGGAGCCTGAATTCCTGCAATATTCAATCGTTATTAGTGACCTGCCTGCACCTCAGAAATTCCTATATCCAAGAGGGTGTGCATCCCCTAGTATAACTATGCAGACATGGACACTAGCTTCCAGACTGACAAGAGACACTGGTACTTACTGGGCATGCACTTCCTGTACCTCAGAAATTCCTATATCCAAGAGGGTGTGCATCCCCTAGTATAACTATGCAGACATGGACACTAGCTTCCAGACTGACAAGAGACACTGGTACTTACTGGGCATGCACTGCCTGCTGCGCGAAGGGCCTACAGATCAACTCACTCACAATTCTTCCCAGACACTGGCCAGAAATCCTAAGAGAAAGTGGAGGTTTTGTCTTACTGTATGGGCCTGACAGAGGTCATCTACTGTACATTGAGGTGCCTCTACCAGATTTCCCTAGGTCTCAAATGTGAAGACACGTGGGGGGCGCCGTCTGCTGATCACGGCACATCTTGTCCAGTTGGTGTCTGTCTTAAGAAGAACGAGCTGATGTCTTCCAGACCCTCGTGTCTTCGTTCAAACTAGGGCTGCCAGTTCTCCCTAGCTAACTTAACCTAGTGTTTGCCTACATTATCGGCCTACTACTACCTATGTTAAGGTCTTAGGTCTACATTATTATTATCTACAGTTGCCTCAATGATCCTAATATTAGTGTACTACCAGTAAAACTACCTACTCCTTCCCTGAAGGGTAAATCTATAAATTAAATACGCTTACCAACCATGCCAACTCGGGGAGAACGCTTTTTGTTTGGGTGGGTTTAAGGGCCACCCAGCTCAGCCATTCCATTATGGCATTGCTGGAATCCCTGGGTACGCCGTATCTGTCCTGTGGAACTTTAGGGACCAAATAAATTTCCACATCCTCCCGCCGGCGAAGGTAGGCGCTAAGTCTAAATCAAGTTCACCTTACGCGAGCCCCCACGGCGGACCCTGGACACGAGTGCTGTCCGGCTACTCTCGTCAAGCAGACTCTGGTCTAACTTCAACCGTCCAGTTTCCCCTGCGTGGACCTCTGAGGGTGTAAACTTGTTGGTTCCGGTGGTCTTAGAACCCTTTCCTTTAACTTTAACAGTTTTTGTATGTCTAGCCTTGACTGAGTGGCTCTGTACTTTCCCACCCAGTGGCCCACATGCCCTGGTAGCCTTTCCTCCCACTGTTACGAGGTTCCCTGGATTTAATGGCAATCTATCTCCCTCTTTACGTACCCTGTAAAAGTGTTTTCCCAAGGTGGCCGAGTGTTCGTCACTCCCTACCTGGTTCAGCTTCCCTGGCGGTTCATCGTGTATACTGGTATTCATTATCACTACTCCCCCAGCTATCATGGCTACAGCTTCTCCTCTATCTGGCGTGGCAGGGAATTCAGGTGGAATCCTGCCGCCTATGATGTATCCTACTGGGGATCTGTATAAACCAATTCCTTCCTTAAACATCCGTCGTGTAGACAGGAAGTCATCTATATGATTGGCTCCCACCAGGATACCTACATTTCTGACTGTGTCAGTGGTAATTCCCTGGTCTGCCAGCTTCACGTCAAGGTCTTTCAATCGCTTAGCTGCTGCAGCAAGACCTCTCGCTGTAATTGCCCTGGGTAATGTCTCTACCACCAAGGCTGTAATGTCTCTGCGATGTCCACCTAATTTGACTGTGACATCCGCCACATCATAAGATTTGGGTGGGACCTGACTTATAGCCCCTCCCAACATCATACTAACTATCTTTGTGGCCTTCAACTTTAATTTAGCCACCAACTTCTTTGTTATCAAGGATACTTGTGCTCCTGGGTCAAAGAATAATCGGGTTGTTTTGGACCTGTGCCCATTCACAACCTTTGCCTTGACTGTAGGTAGGGCAGCACCTCCGTGATTCTCACTCGGATTAGAGATTTCACTCCCATTAATCACGCTGGCTACCATTTCAGGCTCAGACTCACTTTCTATCTCTAACTGAGAGATATCCCTACTAGCCTGGGGTTCCCTTAAATTATTGGGACATAGTGCAGTATGGTGCTTACCTTTGCAACAGAGTCGACACTCACTGAGCTGGGTGCCACAGTCTCTCGCAAAGTGTTCCCCACAACACTTGAAGCAGAGTCTCAACTCCCTTAGTCTCTGTTGCCTACTGCTCAGTGTTATATACTCCGAGCAACTTGTGCTAGTGTGTTTGCCTTCGCAGAACACTCATATTCTGGCATGAGTGCCTCTGAGGTTCTGCTTAGAGGTTCTTACCTTAGACACCTCTTTACCATAGTACACTCCAACGTTAGTTGTGCGAGCTTTACACTGATCTCTCGAGATCTTTGAGTGACTGTCTGGGTTTTTATGTGGTGATGGTGGTGACTCTTCTCTCACACCTATACTCAAATGAGAAACGAGATCTCCCAACCCCTTAACAATTTGTTTTATCGTGAACCTATTCGTCCGATATTTTAAGTGTAACTCATGCACTGTAGTGCTAGCCAGTTTCCTCTGAATTACCTGGCTAAGGACCCATTCTGAATCATCCTCATCATGCAAATCTCTGAAACTATTTGTCAAGCTCATAATTTCAATATGGAACTTCTCTAGGCTCTGACGGTCATGTCGGCAAGCCTCTAGATCCAACAACCGATAAAGTATGGCCACCTTTATCTCTTCAGTGTTGCCAAACATGTCTTCTAATTGGTCTTTGGCACGTTGGTAATTAGTGTCAGTAATCTGGTAGTGCCGGACCAAGCTGTGACCGCAAATGCTGCAATTTGACGGCATCTGACAAATCGTTCCTGTCATCTATCTGGGCTTTAAACTGATCCCAGAAAGCAATGTACTCAGTTAGGGTCCCGTCAAATGTCGGTAAATTCAACTGGGGCAACCTGGGCAACATATTGACAGGTGTGTGGCTGTTTGGGGTACCTGCGGTGTTCGACACCACCCTTGGAATACTAGCCTTTAATGTACTTAACTTATCTTTGTACGTATTCATCTCCTGACGACAATCTACATCATCCTTAGTGAATTCGTCCAGAGCCTGCTGAAGACTACCCTGGGATTCATTATCCTCAATAGCCTGTAGCTCATATGCTGAGAATGCTTGTTCATAGGCTTCCCATTTTTCCCCCAAATGCTTCAAGCAGTCTTGCAAATCATCGCATTCTACGTTACTGCGTTGGCAAGTAGCCTTGCACCTGTTACGCGTTCTGTTCAGATGCCCTTTGTATGCCGCCACTGATCGTTTTAATTTTGCTAACACTGAACCAGATTCTCCTGAACTCACATCTGCCATTGTCGAGGTTTAATGAGGAGTGTGACACTAATTGTACTTTACCCAGTCCACCCCACAGCACGTCACGGTGTTAGGTAAGAATGAACGAGTCTCAAGGCTTCTCAACAAGCTTAACAATTCCCTTTGTTATATTGACTCTACTCTGACTTAAAAATGTACACTGTTAGCTCTCAAATCCCAATCGAAATGTGTATCGGTGTGAAAGCTTAACTTAACAATTTCCTGTACAATGCCAGCAAATAATTACAGGACTTAACCTAGTCTCAGGTACAATTCACAAATCCCACATTAACATGAATCAAAGACAATGAAAATCACACAATAAAAAGTGCACTATACAAATTAAAAAATCAATTAATTAGCCCAAATAAATTCAACAGTTCAACTTGTGAAACAGTAAATTAATAATGTGTGTAAACAGCTTGACCTAGTTCATTCAGCCTAGCATGGATGGTTGGATAATGTAAATCCTAACCTAGCTAGTGTGCTATAGCTTAAACCTGGCTTTATAACTCCCTGTAAATAATAACTATGTTAAATCTGTCCTAGCTACTATAACTGTTGTAAATATTGCACAAGCCTAGCCTAACTGTGGCTACCTTGCAAATCCACTGTAAGTAATCAACACACAAGTCTCCTACTCTGGATTACTTGTAATCACTGTAAATAATTAAATTCACAAGCTTCTCTAGCCTATCTGGCCTGCCTGTAAATTACTGCAAATAACAACTTCTGTGTATAGTCAGCTTGGCCTAGCCTCTGTGTAACTCTGGGCCTAGGTGTGCTAACTTAACCTAACTCTGTTAAACTGGTTCCTAACTGTGGCCTAGCTATGATAGCTTAACCTATCTATTCCACAGCACGGTTTCGAATGACCACTTTTGTGAAAATTTGTGTGGACTACCTCCAAGTGAGTCGCCTACCCTGGCAAAGTCTGTTGACACCGAGCTCTGAGGTGGGTACCTCAGCCTCACAAGTGGCTTATAGGACAGATTTTCACAAATGATTGGTGTTGCAAGAAACTCGCCTGCATGCACGTATAAAGGACTAACTTGTTGTTGCAGCATATAACTGATCTTCAACTTCCCTAAGCTTAGCCTTAGCCCCTTTGTACTTCCCCTCAGAAACCATGTGCAACTGGGAGCCTGAATTCCTGCAATTTTCAATCGTTATTAGTGACCTGCCTGCACCTCAGAAATTCCTATATCCATGAGGGTGTGCATCCCCTAGTATAACTATGCAGACATGGACACTAGCTTCCAGACTGACAAGAGACACTGGTACTTACTGGGCATGCACTACCTGCTGCGCGAAGGGCCTACAGATCAACTCACTCACAATTCTCCCCAGACACTGGCCAGAAATCCTAAGAGAAAGCGGAGGTTTTGTCTTACTGTATGGGCCTGATGGAGGTCATCTACGGTACATCAAGGTGCCTCTACCAGATTTCCCTAGGTCTCAAATGTGAAGACATGTGGGGGGTGCCGTCTGCTGATCACGCCACTTCTTGTCCAGTTTAGTGTCTGTCTTAAGAAGAACATGCTGATGTCTTCCAGACCCTCGTCTCTTCATTCAAACTAGGGCTGCCAGTTCTCCCTAGCTAACTTAACCTAGTGTTTGCCTACATTATCGGCCTATTACTACCTATGTTAAGGTCTTAGGTCTACATTATTATTATCTACAGTTGCCTCAATGATCCTAATATTAGTGTACTACCAGTAAAACTACCTACTCCTTCCCTGAAGGGTAAATCTATAAATTAAATAAGCTTACCAAACACGCCAACTCGGGGAGAATGCTTTTTGTTTGGGTGGGTTTAAGGGCTACCCAGCTCAGCCGTTCCATTATGGCCTTGCTGGGATCCCTGGGTACGCCATATCTGTCCTGTGGAACTTTAGGGACCAAATAAATTTCCAAAACTATCACTACTGGAACTGTTTTCAAGAGCTTGTAGTTCATTATCACTATCACTCTCATCACAAATGCCCACATCTGAGTCTGGGATTTGGGAAAATAGGAGTTTTCTCTTTCATTCTGGTACAACTGAACGTGAACAAGATGGCCCAGCACCAGAGGTGGAAGGCTGAGGGTCGTCTGGGTTTTCCTCACTATTACCGATATTATGGTCATTAGTTTCGGTCAAATCCTCACCAAAACCTTGAAACTCATCTTCGCTGGCACTTCCATCTGTATTAGAACTGTCACTGGGGAACAAAAGTGTCCCAATTCGCCGAGGAGTGAGGAACTTCTTACCGCAAGGCATGGTGGACATTGTGTACTAAGATGGCATTCCCACAATGCACCACTGGGTCCCAGATTTTTTTTCTAACGCGCACACTGACCACACAGACCCATTCTCTCACATCTAGGCCTACCAGCCTTTTCCCGCAAGATTTGACGGCGCTAGAATTTATGTGTTCTAGTACGTCAAAAACCCCTGTGCGTAAGCGGTACTAGTACGTCCGAAACCCTCAAAGGGTTAAGGGAGGGGCGAGCATAATCACCAACTTTTTTTTTTTTTTGAGATTTCAATGGGATTTTGACAGTGGATTAATCAGCTTAAAAAAATGTATAGGCTGTGTTTGTTTTGACTGTTAGCCTTGACGTTAGACAGAAAAAAGTAATTTTACACAATTTTATGGGTCCTAGGTCTTTCCAGTTTTTACTAAATTGGGAAGATGTACAATGCTCTAGTTGACATTAGATGAAAGATTATTATTATTATTATAATCAAAAAGAAGCGCTAAGCCACAAGGGCTATATGTAGACAGCCTGTACTGTCAGAACACACAGCCTAGCCGTCTGTTCTGACTAGTTCATATTTCGCGGCATTTAAGTGCTGCCCTCTGTAGGCTCACCCAGGTCAGCGGGAGGCTGAGCCCATTCGCTCTCACTCCTAGGTCGACCGACCTGATAGGCACAAGTGCTCCCCCTCCACAGACTGGCTTGCGGTCACTCCCTCACACTGCCCATTGTGTACTCACTCCTATCCAATTAAAGCCAAACTAGTCCATGGCCGTATCATTGCTACCTACGCTACCTTCATCGGCACTAAACCACTGTTCAACAGGAAGAACAGTAATAATAGTGGTTACAGCGGAGTCAACGGCATTGTGAGCCTACTCAGGGTGGAGGGGTCGACGCCCGTCAACACCATCGGTCGACGCCAGTCAACATCATCGGTCGTCATCCAACGCACCTGCTGGCCTAAAGAGTTATCTATTACTCCCAGCGTCTTGGCGGGGCCTGAGATAGATCTTCGTCCTAGATTTTTCCCACAAAATCTGGACATAGGCGTTATGGCGTCATCTCCAGCCTTAGCAGTCACATGTTCACCTCATCACCCTCTCTACAGCCCTTCAACACTCTCCAGCACCATTTTCCTGCTTCCTACAGCGTCCCTACGCCCTTCTCTGCTACGCAACTACGTCCATCTCGCCGTCCGTGTGTGTTGTGTTCTTCCCAGTTTCCTCCAAGAAGTTCTACCTGGCTTAACCACGTGGGGACCCAGTTGGCTTAGCCCCTAAGCCAGTCTAGTTCAGCCCTCACGCCGTCTACAGCAGCTCGTGACTCATCATTGTGTCTACAAGTGCAACAGTTTAGAAGTATATACGTATAAAAATACGTACACAATATATCCCTCCAAACTGCCAATATCCCAAACCCCTCCTTTAGAGTGCAGGCATTATACTTCCCATTTCCAGGACTCAAGTCCGGTTATATAAAATAGTAGTAGGTTGGTAGACAGCAACCACCCAGGGAGGTACTACCGTCCTGCCAAGTGAGTGTAAAACGAAAGCCTGTAATTGTTTTACATGATGGTAGGATTGCTGGTGTCTTTTGTCTGTCTCATAAATATGCAAGATTACAGGTACGTCTTGCTACCTCTACTTACACTTAGGTCACACTACACATACATGTACACGTTTATGTATACACACTCATTTGAGTTTTCTTTGATTTTATCTTAATTCTTGCTCTTATTACTTTTCCTTTTATATCCATGGGGAAGTGGAATAAGAATCTTTCCTCCGTAAGCCATGCGTGTTGTAAAAGCCAACTAAAATGCCGAGAACAATGGGCTAGTAACCCCTTTTCCTGTAATAATTACTAAAAAGAATAAGTACTGTGTACATGTATGATTATTTGCATATGGTACAGCATTGTTTTAATTTTAAATACTTTCCTTACTTATATACCCCAAATCCAGCATGTCTAAGAAGACTCATTTCAGTATTGATAAAACTGTCACAAAGGCAAAAGGGGTATCTGCTGTGAGATGGATTATTATTGTTATATCCATGGGGAAGCACTAAATCCATAGGACTCATACAACATTTGAGAAAAGGGAATACATTAGGTTTGTTCCAAGGGAAGGGAGAGTAGCTTCAGTTCCTTGGATCATAAGCTCTTCATCATGACACCATGAAACAAATGAGTTGGATATGCACCTTTGCCTCTGTCTTTTCCTTTTAACTTAAAGTGAGTATTTTACTCTTCATTCTTACATATTGCATGTGATTTGTTATCAGCACTGTGTATTGGAGTGTGAAATGTGAATTCTAACTATAATTTCTTTATCTTATTTTCAGTTAAAATCAAAATCAAAGAATGCATCACAAGAAAATAAAATTAGAAAGAAACAAGAAGAGACAATTGTTACTCTGGAGAATGAATTGCAAACTCACATTCAAGAAATACAATCCCTAGAAAGCCAAGTAAAGGTTCAGAAAGAATTGCTTATTACTCTTGAGAATAAATCAGCTGCCAAGAAGAGCAACTTAATGACAGCCTGAAAACTGTTGAAAAGCTAAAACTAGATTTAGACAAATATATTTCTGAACAGCAAGAACTCCAGTATAAATTAGAATATAAAGAAGAATTTTTTCAACTTCTTCAGACTTCCAGAGATGCTGACATAGAGAGACTAAAGAATGACCTTATTCAGAGACAGGAAGAATATAATAACTTTGCTGTTTTATGAAAAAGAACTAAATAATTGCAAAACTGAACATGACAAGTCTAAAGAAGAATTAAATAATTCTTTTATTCATGAAAAAGAGATTAAGGATAATAATGACAGTCTCATTTTTTTTTCTTATTCACCGGTATTCTCCCGGCCCGGGTCATAATCAGATTAAGAAGTTGGAGTTAACTCATAAGGTAAATAAATTTGTTTTTGTATTTGTGTGTAAATTCTTATTTGTATCTAGTGTTCAGATTATTTAATTTGCAGTCTCTTCAAAAATACCTTTAGACTGTAATGCAAAAGAAGTTTGCCAAACTGTCCAAACGTAGATCTACGTTTTTTCGACATTTGAAAGTATGTAAAAAACGTAGATTTTTTTTTTTACATTTGAAAACGTGTAAAAAAAACCTGTGATGCTCGTTTTATTTTTTGTTATATTTGAAAATATGTAAAAAAAACGTAGATCTACTTTTGGAGCACTACGCATGTGAACGTAAATCTGTTTGGACAGTTTAAGGGTTAAAAAGTACTGAAAGCCAAAGTTCAGATGACCAAATATTGATGCTTTGTATTTTCTGACTTCCCTAGTAAAGCTTATTAAGCTTTTTGGACACTATATTTTATTCATCCTTTTCCAAACTTTTTGTGGAAACTATTTATTACTGTGGTTTATTTCTATGTTTTCAGTGGTTGTGGCACATACTCTCTTGTAGCCCCACTACTCTGTGATGACATGCTTCCTTTTGTCTCATTTTATACCATACTTTTTTCATAACTTTGATATTATGACCCCCTATATTCCCTATTACTTGTTCGAAAGTTTACCTTTCCTGATTTCTTATAGCTCAAGAGGTTATCAGATCTTGTTTTCTTCTTTTATACATTGAAGGCATTTCCAGTCTTTCTTTGGAATTCCTTATGTAATTTCCTGTTTGAGTTTTTCTGTAGATGACCTTTATTAATAAAGGTTTTTTAACATTTTCCTTAAACAGTGTGAATACAGAGCAAAGGTGCTCACTTAATCCAGTAATGTGAGCTTACTGTATTTTTTTTTTATCACACTGGCTGTCTCCTAATGAGGTTGGTGATCTGAAAAAAAAAAAAACTCACCATCATTCACTCTATCACTATTGTCAGAGGTACATCAATACCACAGTTCAGATGCCCCCCTAAACTGCAGATATCCACACCCCTCCTTCAGAGTGCAGGCACTGTACTTTCCACCTCCAGAACTCAAGTCTGGATAACAGTGTCCCTGAATTCCTTCACAAAATGTTATCTCACACTCCAACAGCTCAGCAAGTTCCAAAAACCATTTGCCTTCACTTGCCACCTTTTCCCTCAACTCCTCCTTTACCCTGCATTATTGAAATTTGGTCATCTCAGAAATCTGATATTATCCTAACGCTACAAGACTTTGAAAAAGCAATAAATGACATGCCCATGCACTCTGCCCCAGACCCAGACTCATGGAACTCCGTGTTCGTCAAGAACTACAAGAAGCCCCTGTCTCATGCCTTCAGTATTCTATAGAGAGGGAGCATGGACAAAGGGTTCATCCCACACTTACTAAAAACAACAGACATAACCCCACTCTACAGAGGTGGCAGTAAAGCAATGGCAAAGAACTACAGACCAATAGCACTAACATCCCATATCATAAAAATCTTTGAAATGGTTCTAAGAAGCAAGATCTCCAACCACCTAGATACCCATCTGCCAACATCTTTACAACTGCAGTAATCAGGAACAAGCTACAAAAGATGCAAAATAACCACAGGGAGAGTTGAGTGATATATCTAGGAGTTTTGTTTTGTAACCAACTTATCTTAATGAGCTTGCAGTGTTGCAAAAATGAATAGGAACAAATCTGCCTCAACTTCCTACTCATTTTGGCAGCATTGCAATCTCCTAATGATGTGTTAATTGCAACACAAAAGGCCTAGAGTTATCATTCAATTTCCTTTGTGGTTATTTTGCATCTTTATTAATATTATTAAAAAAACATCTGTCAAACCTCATAAGTGTTATATCCATTAATTGTCTAAAAATGTTCATTCTTTGATTTCACCACTTTAAGTTAACCCCTCCATATAATAGAGATTATTAACCAAATGTAGATCTATGTTTTTTCAACATCTGGAAGTATGTAAAAAAAGTATATCTTCTTTTTTTATTACATTTGAAAGCGTGTAAAAAAAACTTTGATCTACTTTTTTTTTGTTATATTTGAAAATATGTAAAAAAACGTAGATCTACTTCTGGAGCACTACGCATGTGAACGTAGATCTATGTTTGGACAGTTTAAGGGTTAAGTCAGTGTAATGCATTTGTAACTGATACCTAATATGGAGGAGTGTAGCAAATAATATTTTAGCAGAGATCATCCCAGGAGGCATCTCAGATGAAAATTCACACACACGCACTAGCTATTAAATCTCTGCACCAAATTCATCTTAAACCAGCAAATATTAGAGCCTACAAGACTAGAAAATAACATGGACCTCATCTTCACTGACAACAACGATCTGAAACGTAATATAACCGTGTCAAAGACACACTCAAATCACAACATGATAGAGGTACAGATATGTATGCACAGGGCCCCTGACCAGCAAAATATGATCATTCATGAGGGTGTCTTCACAAAATTCAACTTCAGTAACAAAAACATACATTGGGAACAAGTTAATCATGCTCTAAATGAAACAAGATGGGAAGATATCACAATCAACACAGATCCAAACCTTTGCCTAGAAAAACAACTGTGGTTCTTGAGATCTACTCGAGGCACATTCCATTAGGAAAAGAAAGAGAAGATGTAAACTAGAAAGAGAGAGACGCTTCCTATACAGATGAAGGCGAAGAGTCACAGAGCTGATGAGAGGGGCCAATGTGTCTGAAATACGAAGGGAGGCACTGGTCAATGAAATTGCAAATATCAAACATAAGCTGAAGGAATCTTACAGGAGACAAGAATTGCAGGAAGAACTAAAAGCCATAAAGGAAACTGAAAGAAAACCCAAAATATTTCTCTTATGCCAAATCTAAGGGGAAAACAACATCCAGTGTTGGGCCTCTGCTTTGGCGAGATGGGACATAAAAAGATGACAGCCAAGAAGTGGGTGAGATACTAAAGTCCCAATACGACTCAGTGTTCAGTGATCTGTTACACAAATGAATTCTTTATGAACAAGACATAAAATGTGGTCATCTTAGAAATCTCGGATAGTATACACAGACAAGTGTGACCACAGTGTAATAGCGCACAAAATACGTGATAAAGGAATAACCGGAAAAGTTGGTAGATGGATCTATAACTTCCTGACAAATAGAACACAAAGAGTAATAGTAAAAAGAGTAAAGTCCGAGGCAGCTGTGATGAAAAGCTCTTGTCCACAAGGCACAATGCTCGCTCCCATCCTAGTCTTCATCCTCATATCTGACATAGAGATGTAAGCCATAGCTCCGTGTCTTTCTTTGCCAATGACACTGGAATTGCCATGACAGTGACCGCCATCAAAGACACCGCAAGACTCCAGGTGGACATCAACCAAATCTTCAAATGGGCCAATCAAAGCTATATGAAGTTCAGTGAAGAGAAATTTCAACTAAGATATGGAAAACTTGAAGAAATTAAAACTGTATCAGGGCATACAGCAAATTCTAACCATACAATAGAGCGAAAAGTAATGTGAAGGACCTGGGAGTGATAATGTCAGAGGATCTCGTCTTCAAATACCAGAACAATGTATCTACTGCATCTGCTAGAAAAATGACAGGATGGATAATGAGAACCTTCAAAGCTAGGGATGCCAAGCCCATGATGCTTCTCTTCAAATCGCTCGTTCTCTCTAGGCTGGAATACTGCTGTACACTAACCGCTTCCTTCAAGGCAGGTGAAATTGCTTTTCTGAAGAGTGTACACAGAACTTTCACAGCACACATAAGTATGATAAGGCAACTAAATTACTGGGAACAGTTGAAGGCCCTTGATTTGTATTCCCTGGAATGCAGACGAGAGAGATACATGATAATATACATTTGGAAAATCCTAGAGGGATTAGTACCAAACTTGCACATAAAAATCACTCCCTATGAAAGCAAAAGACTCTGCAGGAGATGCAACATTCCCCCAGTGAAAAACAGGGATGCCACGAGTACACTGAGAGACAACATAGTAAGTGTCCGGGGCCCAAGACTGTTCAACTGCCTCCTTGCATACATAAGGAGGATTACCAATAGACCCCTGGCTGTTTTCAAGACAGTACTGGACAGGCACCCAAAGTCAGTAATTGACCAGCCAAGCTGTGGTTCGTATGTCAGTTTGCGCACAGCCAGCAGTAACAGCCTGGTTGATCAGACCCTGATCCACCACGAGGCCTGGTCTCAGACTGAGCCATGGGGGTATTGACCCTCGAAAACCTCTCCAGGTATAGACCAATATTTCATTTGCATCCTGTCTCATTGTACTAATGAGTGTAATAAATTACCCAAGCTGTACTGGAGAGTTTATCTGGAGAGAGTTCCGGGGGTCAACGCCCCCGCGGCCCGGTCTGTGACCAGGCCTCCTGACTTAAATTACGTACTAGATCTAGAAGTAAGTAGTATGTAAGCCTTATGAATAGTTTGCCTAAAATGCATTCACCTAATTAGTGGCTTTCTTCTAACTTTTTACTTCTTTTAACCAGCTAGCCGTCTCCTACCGAAGGCAGGGTGACCTGAAGAAGAAAATTTCACCATGACTCACGAAATCGTAATGACACGATTGCAAACAAACCGTACCACGGGCGGGATTTGTATCCGCTGGCCCAGTGGCTAACGCGACGGTCTGGAGGTTTGAGACTCTGACCGCAGGTTCAAATCCCGCCCGTGGTATGGTTTGGTTAAACTTTCACCATTATTTTACACTATCACTGTTTTGCCAGAGGCATGCAGATAAGACAGTTTAGCTGTCCCTCTAAACAGTAAATATCTCAAATACCACTCATATACTCCAGCAGCTCATTAAATCCCAAAATCATTTGTCTCCATTCATATCTAACATGTTCACACATGCCTGCTGCATGTCCAGGTCCCTTACACACGATACCTCGTTTACCCTCCATCCTTTCCTATTACGACCCCTACCCTGCTTTCCCTCCATGGGAGATTTATGCACCTTCCAAGTCAAGACGACTAAATCAATCAAAAGAGATTGTAAAAATTATAGAGGAATAAGTTTACTGAGTATACCAGGAAAAGTGTACGGTAGGGTTATAATTGAAAGAATTAGAGGTAAGACAGAATGTAGGATTGCGGATGAGCAAGGAGGTTTTAGAGTGGGTAGGGGATGTGTATATCAAGTGTTTACATTGAAGCATATATGTGAACAGTATTTTTATAAGGTAGGGAAGTTTTTATTGCATTTATGGATTTAGAAAAGGCATATGATAGAGTGGATAGGGGAGCAATATGGCAGATGTTGCAAGTACATATATGGAATAGGTGGTAAGTTACTAAATGCTGTAAAGAGTTTTTATGAGGATAGTGAGGCTCAGGTTAGGGTGTGTAGAAGAGAGGGAAACTACTTCCCGGTAAAAGTAGGTGTTAGACAGGGATGTGTAATGTCACCATGGTTGTTTAATATATTTATAGATGGGGTTGTAAAACAAGTAAATGCTGGGGTGTTCAGGAGAGGGGTGGGATTAAATTATGGGGAATCAAATAAAATGGGAATTGACACAGTTGCTTTTTGCCGATGATAGTGTGCTTATGGGAGATTCTAAAGAAAAATTGCAAAGGTTAGTGGTCGAGTTTGGGAGTGTGTGTAAAGGTAGAAAGTTGAAAGTGAACATAGAAAAGAGTAAGGTGATGAGGGTATCAAATGATTTAGATAAAGAAAAATTGGATATCAAATTGGGGAGGAGGAGTATGGAAGAAGTGAATGTCTTCAGATACTTGGGAGTTGACGTGTCGGCAGATGGATTTATGAAGGATGAGGTTAATCATAGAATTGATGAGGGAAAAAAGGTGAGTGGTGCATTGAGGTATATGTGGAGACAAAAAACGTTATCTATGGAGGCAAAGAAGGGAATGTATGAAAGTATTGTAGTACCAACACTCTTATATGGATGTGAAGCTTTGGCTGTGAATGCAGCGGCGAGGAGGGAGTTGGAGGCAGTGGAGATGTCCTGTCTAAGGTCAGTGTGTGGTGTAAATATTATGCAGAAAATTCGGAGTGTGGAAATTAGAAGGAGTGGAGTTAACAAAAGTATTAGTCAGAGGGCTGAAGAGGGGTTGTTGAGGTGGTTTGGTCATTTATAGAGAATGGATCAAAGTAGAATGATATGGAGAGCATTTAAATCTGTAGGGGAAGGAAGGCGGGGTAGGGGTCATCCTCAAAAAGGTTGGAAGGAAGGGGTAAATGAGATTTTGTGGGCGAGGGGCTTGGACTTCCAGCAGGCGTGCGTGAACGTGTTCGATAGGAGTGAATGGAGATGAATGGTATTTGGGACCTGACAATCTGTTGGAGTGTGAGCAGTGTAATTAGGGAAGGGATTCAGGGGGACTTGAATGCTAAAATAGGAGAAACTTTTAGAGAAGGTGTGGTAGGTAAGTTTGGGGTGCCAGGTGTAAATGATAATGGGAGCCCTTTGATTGAACTTTGTATAGAAAGGGGTTTAGTTATAGGTAATACATATTTTAAGAAAAAGAGGATAAATAAGTATACAAGATATGATGTAGGGCGAAATGACAGTAGTTTGTTGGATTATGTATTGGTAGATAAAAGACTGTTGCGTAGACTTCAGGATGTACATGTTTGTAGAGGGGCCACAGATATATCAGATCACTTTTTAGTTGTAGCTACACTGAGAGTAAAAGGTAGATGGGATACAAGGAGAATAGAAGCATCAGGGAAGAGAGAGGTGAAGGTTTATAAACTAAAAGAGGAGGCAGTTAGGGTAAGATATAAACAGCTATTGGAGGATAGATGGGCTAATGAGAGCATAGGCAATGGGGTCGAAGAGGTATGGGGTAGGTTTAAAAATATAGTGTTAGAGTGTTCAGCAGAAGTTTGTGGTTACAGGAAAGTGGGTGCAGGAGGGAAGAGGAGCGATTGGTGGAATGATGATGTAAAGAGAATAGTAAGGGAGAAAAAGTTAGCATATGAGAAGTTTTTACAAAGTAGTGATGCAAGGAGGGAAGAGTTTATGCAGAAAAAGAGAGAGGTTAAGAGAGTGGTGAATCAATGTAAAAAGAGAGCAAATGAGAGAGTGGGTGAGATGTTATCAACAAATTTTGTTGAAAATAAGAAAAAGTTTTGGAGTGAGATTAACAAGTTTAGGAAGCCTAGAGAACAAATGGATTTGTCAGTTAAAAATAGGAGAGGAGAGTTATTAAATGGAGAGTTAGAGGTATTGGGAAGATGGAGGGAATATTTTGAGGAATTGTTAAATGTTGATGAAGATAGGGAAGCTGTGATTTTGTGTATAGGGCAAGGAGGAATAACATCTTGTAGGAGTGAGGAAGAGCCAGTTGTGAGTGTGGGGGAAGTTTGTGAGGCAGTAGGTAAAATGAAAGGGGGTTAAGGCAGCCGGGATTGATGGGATAAAGATAGAAATGTTAAAAGCAGGTGGGGATATAGTTTTGGAGTGGTTGGTGCAATTATTTAATAAATGTATGGAAGAGGGTAAGGTACCTAGGGATTGGCAGAGAGCATGCATAGTTCCTTTGTATAAAGGCAAAGGGGACAAAAGAGAGTGCAAAAATTATAGGGGGATAAGTCTGTTGAGTATACCTGGTAAAGTGTATGGTAGAGTTATTATTGAAAAATTAAGAGTAAGACGGAGAATAGGATAGCAGATGAACAAGGAGGCTTTAGGAAAGGTAGGGGTGTGTGGACCAGGTGTTTACAGTGAAACATATAAGTGAACAGTATTTAGATAAGGCTAGAGAGGTTTTTGTGGCATTTATGGATTTGGAAAAGGCGTATGACAGGGTGGATAGGGGAGCAATGTGGCAGATGTTGCAGGTGTATGGTGTAGGAGGTAGGTTACTGAAAGCAATGAAGAGTTTTTACGAGGATAGTGAGGCTCAAGTTAGAGTATGTATGAAAGAGGGAGATTATTTCCCAGTAAAAGTAGGCCTTAGACAAGGATGTGTGATGTCACCGTGGTTGTTTAATATATTTATAGATGGGGTTGTAAGAGAAGTAAATGCGAGGGTCTTGGCAAGAGGCGTGGAGTTAAAAGATAAAGAATCACACATAAAGTGGGAGTTGTCACAGTTGCTCTTTGCTGATGACACTGTGCTCTTGGGAGATTCTGAAGAGAAGTTGCAGAGGTTGGTGGATGAATTTGGTAGGGTATGCAAAAGAAGAAAATTAAAAGTGAATACAGGAAAGAGTAAGGCTGTGAGGATAACAGAAAGATTAGGTGATGAAAGATTGGATATCAGATTGGAGGGAGAGAGTATGGAGGAGGTGAATGTATTCAGATATTTGGGAGTGGACGTGTCAGCGGATGGGTCTATGAAAGATGAGGTGAATCATAGAATTGATGAGGGGAAAAGAGTGAGCGGTGCACTTAGGAGTCTGTGGAGACAAAGAACTTTGTCCTTGGAGGCAAAGAGGGGAATGTATGAGAGTATAGTTTTACCAACGCTCTTATATGGGTGTGAAGCATGGGTGATGAATGTTGCAGCGAGGAGAAGGCTGGAGGCAGTGGAGATGTCATGTCTGAGGGCAATTTGTGGTGTGAATATAATGCAGAGAATTCGTAGTTTGGAAGTTAGGAGGAGCGGGATTACCAAAACTGTTGTCCAGAGGGCTGAGGAATGGTTGTTGAGGTGGTTCAGACATATAGAGAGAATGGAGCGAAACAGAATGACTTCAAGAGTGCATCAGTCTCTAGTGGAAGGAAGGCGGGGTAGGGGTCGGCCTAGGAAAGGTTGGAGGGAGGGGGTAAAGGAGGTTTTGTGTGCGAGGGGCTTGGACTTCCAGCAGGCATGCGTGAGCGTGTTTGATAGGAGTGAATGGAGACAAATGGTTTTTAATACTTGACGTGCTGTTGGAGTGTGAGCAAAGTAACATTTATGAAGGGATTCCGGGAAACCGGCAGGCCGGACTTGAGTCCTGGAGATGGGAAGTACAGTGCCTGCACTCTGAAGGAGGGGTGTTAATGTTGCAGTTTAAAAACTGTAGTGTAAAGCACCCTTCTGGCAAGACAGTGATGGAGTGAATGATGGTGAAAGTTTTTCTTTTTCGGGCCACCCTGCCTTGGTGGGAATCGGCCAGTGTGCTAATAATAATAATAACTCAGGGAAACCGGTTTTTTTTATATAGCCAGACTTGAGTCCTGGAAATGGGAAGTACAATGCCCGCACTCTAAAGGAGGGGTTCGGGATATTGACAGTTTGGAGGGATATGTTGTGTATCCTTATACGTATATGCTTCTAAGCTGTTGTGTTCTGAGCACCTCTGCAAAAACAGTGATTATGTGTGAGTGAGGTGAGAGAGTTGAATGATGATGAAGGTGTTTTCTTTTTATGTCACCCTGCCTTGGTGGGAGATGGCCGACTTGTTAAAAAAAAATATCTAACAAACTGCTTTCATTACGTACTATATCATACCTTGTATATTTATTTATCCTCTTCTTCGTAAACTATGTACATATTACTTATTACTAAACCTCTTTCTACACATAGCTCAATTAAAGGCTCTCCATTTTAATTTACCCCTGGCACCCCAAATTTACCCAGTACTCCCTCCACAACATTTTTGCCCACTTTAGCATTGAAATCCCCAACCACCATTACTCTCACACTTGGTTCAAAACTTCTCATGCTTTCACTCAACATTTCCCAAAATATCTCTCTCTCCTCTACACTTCTCTCTTCTCCAGGTGCATATACGCTTACTATAACCCACTTTTCACATCCAACCTTTATTTTACTCCACATAATCTTTGAATTAATACATTTATAGTCCCTCTTTTCCTGCCATAACTTATCCTTCAACATTATTGCTTCTCCTTCTTTAGCTCTAACTCTATTTGAAACCCCAGACCTAATCCCATTTATTCCTCTCCACTGAAACTCTCCCACCCCCCTCAGCTTTGTTTCATTTAAATCCAGAACATCCAGCTTCTTCTCATTCATAACATCCACAATCATCTCTTTCTTATCATTTGCACAACATCCACGCACATTCAGACTTCCCACTTTGACAATTTTCTTCTTCTTATTCTTTTATAGTAATTTTTACAGGAAAAGGGGTTACTAGCCCATAGTTCCCGGCATTTTAGTTGACTTTTACAACACGCATGGCTTACAGAGGAAAGATTCTTATTCCACTTCCCCATGGATATAAAAGGAAAAATAATAAGACCAAGAACTATTAAGATAAAATCAAGGAAAACTCAGATGAGTGTGTATAAATAAACATGTACATGTATGTTTAGTGTGACCTAACTGTAAGTAGAAGTAGCAATGTGTACGTTAAAATGGTATAAAATACCAACAGGTTGTTTGGTAAGACACATATGCAACAGTTAGGTATCTTTATTTCGAAACGTTTCGCTTACACAGTAGGCTTCTTCAGTCGAGTACAGAAAAGTTTATAGAAGCAGAAGAGACTTTAAGACGATATAATCAGTCCATCACCCATGAAGTTTTGAGGTGGTCAGTCCCTCAGTCTGGAGAAGAGTATTGTTCCATAGTCTGAAACAATATGGAGTTGAAGTGACAGGATGAAGCCTTATGTACCACCAGGTGAGATGTAGGCCACTAGTAGAGGTAAGAATGTAGTCGTTGGGAGGTTATGTCCCTCTTAAATCCAGCCATTCTCACTAGTAGAAGTTGTCCAAGTTGATTTCAGTTCTGTACCAAGATACCCTTGTGTTGCAGTGTCTGACAGAGTGAACATTAAAATGGTATAAGTCTCTTCTGCTTCTATCAACTTTTCTGTACTCGACTGAAGAAGCCTACTGTGTAGGCGAAATGTTTCGAAATAAAGATACCTAACTGTTGCAGAGAAGTAGCAAGACGTACCTGAAATCTTGCATGTTTATGAGACAGAAAAAAGACACCAGCAATCCTACCATCATGTAAAACAATTACAGGTTTCCGTTTTACACTCACTTGGCAGGATGGTAGTACCTCCCTGGGCGGTTGCTGTCTACCAACCTACTATAACCTCTAATTCTTTCAATAATAACCCTACCGTACGCTTCTCCTGGTATACTCAGTAAACTTATTCCTCTATAAATTTTACAATCTCTTTTGTCCCCCTTCCCTTTATATAAAGGGACTAAACACGCTCTCCGCCAATCCCTAGGTACCTTCCCCTCTTTCATACATTTATTAAACAAAAATACCAACCACTCCAACACTATATACCCCCCTGCTTTTAACATTTCTGTCATGATCCCATCAGTTCCAGCTGCTTTACCCCCTTTCATTCTACGTAATGCCTCACGCACCTCCCCCTCACTCACATTCTGCTCTTCTTCACTCCTAAAAGATGGTATACCTCCCTGGCCAGTGCATGAAATTACCGCCTCCCTTTCTTCGTAGACATTTGAAAGTTCCTCAAAATATTCTCGCCATCTACTCAAAACCTCCATCTCCCCATCTACTAACTCCCCTACTCTGTTTTTAACCCTTTCAGGGTTTCGGCCATACTAGTACGGCTTACGCACCAGGGTTTTTGACTTACTAGTACGCCTAAATTCTAGTGCCCTCCTATCCAGTGAGAGAAAGCTGGTAGGCCTACATATGAAAGAATGGGTCTATGTGGTCAGTGTGCGCAGTATAAAAAAAATCTTGCAGCACACAGTGCATAATGAGAAAAAAAAACTTTGACCGTGTTTTTTAATTAAAACAGCAACTTTGCACTGTATTTTTGTGTGGTATTTATTGTTGTATTCTAGTTTTCCTGATCTCATTTTATAGAATGGAAGACATATTATAGAAATTGAGATGGTTTTGACTGGTTTTATAAAGAAAAGTACCTTGAAATTGAGCTCAAAGTAGCAGAAATGTTCGATTTTTACCAAAGTTCAAAAGTAAACAAATCATGTTATGCGTCCAATACACGTTAACTGGTGAGTCTAATATTCTTTCACAAATGTGCTGATATTATTTATACCATTTCTACACTAATGCAGTAGTCTGTATAACAGTAAATCATCTATTTTTTTGTGAGAATAAAAATTCAAAGTTGAAAGCAAAATAATATAAGAGGGGCGTGGAGATGTGACTAATGAACAGAGGAAATGTTATTTTAGTGCCAGGAATGTCTTTCTTGTTTACTCTGGATCCTATTCAGAAATTGGCATCTTTTGAAATTTGTGTGAAATTGGCAAAATTGCTAAATTATGACAACTGTATTGGATAGTTGAAATCGGTAAATGGGTGGTTACTTGTACTCATTCGATAGAAAAAATAAAGTTCTAGCGAAATAGTTATGATTTTTGTCGACAAGTATACTGGAATTGGCCAAAAATAGGGCTCAAAGTAGGCAAAATCGCCGATACATAAACATCGTTGAGACCGCTAACTTCGCGAGAGCATAATTCCATAAGTTTTCCATCAAATTCCATACTTTTGGAGTCATTATGATCGGGAAAAGATTCTCTATCTTTTCATAAGAAAAAATAATTTTTTTTTTTGAAATTTGGCCGACCCTGAAAACAAGTCTCTGAAAGGGCCTGTTGACCCTGAAAGAGTTAACTGACAAATTGATTCGTTCCCTAGGCTTTCTTAACTTGCTTAACTCACTCCAAATTTTTTTCTTATTTTCATTAAAATTTCTTGACAGTGCCTCTCCCACTCTATCATCCACTCTCCTTTTGCGCTCTCTCACCACTCTCTTCACCTTTATTTTACTCTCCATATAATCGACTCTTCTTATAACACTTCTGCTTTGTAAAAACCTTTCATAAGCTACCTTTTTTTCTTTTATCACACCCTTTACTTCATCATTCCATCAATCACTCCTCTTTCCTCCTGCACCCACCCTCCTATAACCACAAACTTCTGCCCCACATTCTATTACTACATTTTTAAAACTATTCCAACCCTCTTCAACTCCCCCACTACTCATACTTGCACCAGCCCACCTTTCTGCCAATAGTTGCTTATATCTCACCCGAACTTCCTCCTCCCTTAGTTTATATACTTTCACCTCCCTCTTACTTGTTGTTGCCATTGTCCTCTTGTCCCATCTACCTCTTACTCTAACTGTAGCTACAACTAGATAATGATCCGATATAGCAGTTTCCCCTCTATAAACATGTACATCCTGGAGCCTACCCGTCAACCTTTTATCCACCAATTCATAATCTAACAAACTACTTTCATTACGTGCTATATCATACCTTGTATATTTATTTACCCTCTTTTTCATAAAATATGTATTACTTATTACCAAACCTCTTTCTACACATAATTCATTTGCCCCTGGCACCCCAAATTTACCTACTACTCACTCCACAACATCTTTACCCACTTCAGCATTGAAATCCCCAACCACAAGTACTCTCACACTTGGTTCAAAACTCCCCATGCATTCACTCAACATTTCCCATAATCTCTCTCTCTCTCCTCTACACTTCTCTCTTCTCCAGGTGCATATACGCTTACTATAACCCACTTTTCACATCCAACCTTTATTGTACTCAACATAATCCTTGAATTAACACATTTATAGTCCCTCTTTTCCTGCCATAACTTATCCTTCAACATTATTGCTACTCTGTCTTGAGCTCTAACTCTATTTGAAACCCCTGACCTAATCCCATTTATTCCTCTCTACTGAAACTCTCCCACCCCCTTCAGCTTTGTTTCACTTAAAGCCAGGACATCCAGCTTCTTCTCATTCATAACATCCACAGTCATCTCTTTCTTATCATTCGCACAACATCCACGCACATTCAGACATCCCACTTTGACAATTTTCTTCTTATTCTTTTTAGCAATTATTGCAGAAATAGGGGTTACTAGCCCATTGTTCCTGGCATTTTAGTTGACTTTTACAACATGCATGGCTTACGTAGAAAAGATTCTTATTCCACTTCCCCATGGATATAAAAGAAAAAGTAATAAGAACAAGAACTATTAAGATAAAATCAAAGAAAATTCAGATGGGTGTGTATAAATAAAAGTGTACATGTATGTTTAGTGTGACCTAAGTGTTAGTAGAAGTAGCAAGACATTCCAGTAATCTTGCATATTTATGAGACAGACAAAAGACACCAGCAATCCTAACATCATGAATAACAATTTGTGCTGTTGTAATATTGTAAATTGTTCTAATTGTAATATTTTTTTTCGTTTCTTGTACCTCTCTAGTATAAATCTTAATAATTATAAATTTTTTGGTTACCTCTCTTTTATAATAATATAAAATAATGAATAATTAAAATTTACCACTTCATAACCTATGTCTGGTTTTAAGTAGTCTGTAAGCATTAGGATTAGTCTGCCCAAATGATCAGGCATGGTAGTGGCTTTCTTTGTTCTTAACAGCCTGGTTGATCAGACCCTGATCCATCACTAGGCCTGGTCTCAGACCGAGCCGCAGGGGCATTGACCTACGAAACCCTCTCCAGGTAAAACATGTTAATCTCACTACTGCTTTGCCAAATGAGTGGAAGACGGAAATTTTTAATTGTTTTACACGATGGTAGCAGTGCTGGTGTCTTTTTTTCTATCTCATAAACACACAGGATATTGGGATATTGGCAGTTTGGAGGGATATGTTGTGTATCTTTATACGTATATGCTTCTAGACTGTTGTATTCTGAGCACCTCTGCAAAAGCAGTGATAATGTGTGAGTGTGGTGAAAGTGTTGAATGATGTTGAAAGTATATTCTTTTTGGGGATTTTCTTTCTTTTTTGGGTCACCCTGCCTCGGTGGGAGACGGCCGACTTGTTGAAAAAAAAAAAAAAAAACACAGGATAACAGGTGTATCTTGCTACCTCCACTTACAAGTGTATACATACTCATGCATATACACATATATGTATACATGCTCATCTGAGTTTTTTTCTATTTTTTTCTTAATAGTTCTTGTTCTTATTATTTGTGGTGTGGGTCGCATCCTGAGGCGTGGACCTAATTTTCCCGAAATGCTCTGTATATCAAGAGATATTCTATATAGCAGTATGTCATTGATATCAGCCAGGCTAGTATAGCTTATACATGTATTTGTAGTAAATAAAGATATTATATTATTATTACATCCTGAAGTCTACCCAAAAGTCTTTTATCTACCAATACATAGTCCAACAAACTGCTGTCATTACCCCCTAATATATATATATATATATATATATATATATATATATATATATATATAAAATATATATATATATATATATATATATATATATTTATATATATATACTTATTTACCCATTTTTTCTTAAAATATGTATTACCTATAACCAAACCCCTTTCTACACAAAGTTCGATCCAAAGCCCCAAATTATTATTTACACTTGGCAGAGCAAAAACGTACCTACCACACCCTCTTTAAGCGTTTCTCCTACTTTAGCATTTACTCTCTCACTTGGTTCAGAAGTTCCTACACACTCGTTTAACATCTCCCAAAATCTCTCTCTTTCTCTCTCGTCTATACTTCTTCAGGTACATACACACTTATTATGACACACTTTGCGCATCCGACCCTTATTTTAATGCACGATATCCTTGAATTTATACATATATATTCCCTTTTCTCCTTTCATAACTGATCCTTCCTAGCCTATTCACGAGGCTTTGCTCTGTGTACAGTGTCCTTTGTTCAAACATAATCTCATATGTTATGTTTTATTTTGTCACATTATATTTTATTATATAATATTATGTTACATTATATTAATAAGCTATTACAATAATATGGAGATAAATGATATACAATACCGACGCGATGGAAAAGTAGACACATGCAATGTAATGCGATCCTTTAATGACAACGTTTCGTCCACAAGTCACACACACAGATCTACGTGAGTTGTTGTTAAAGATTCGCCGGTATTCTCCCGGCCCGGGCCCTTCCAAGTGGTGGCCCGGCACTGGCTCCCTGTCTAGGGAGTGTCTGAGACCTAAGTCTCCCATGGGAGGAGGCACAAGTACCCCCCTCATCTTGTGAGCTACAAACTCGGGCTCTGGCACCAACCCTGCCCTAGAAGGGCAAGGCATGGTGTCGATCGTGCAAGCACCGTGCTCTCCTGTGTGGAGTGTCGTGTGTTGGTGTTCATTTTCATTCATTCATGTTGATCGCCGGTACTTCCGGCCCAGGTCTTCTCCAGATGGTGATCCGGCAGTGGCCCCCCGGGTGGGGGGTGACGATCATCTTCTTTCTTCTTTCTTGGCCCTCCGGTTGGAGGGTGTCGTCATCTATCTTGCGCTGACTTCCCCGAAGAGAAGCGCAGTCGGGCAGAGGCAGCAGTTACAGGGTCGATTGGAGCCACACCCCAGCTTTAGCGGACAGCAAAGTGCTGGGGAAACTTATCTTCATGGTGAATGGTCATGGATAGTCGTGCTAGAGGAGGGTACCGTCTTCAAGGTCCCCATTCTGAAGCATCCTGAATTTCCTCTTTGAGGTGTACTCGACTTCCACAAGGTGTTGGGTGTTGGCAGTGAGTAGTCTGATCATGTCTGCAGTGGTGTATGTAACAGTTTGGTCGTAGGTATACTTGACTGTTCCGTCCTGGAGGTGCTGATGGATTTCTGAAGACAGCATTGTGTTCTTATACTGCTTGGTTGTGTAGAAGTATACACCCTTCAGGTATCGGACTTGTTGTGGTGCAGCAGTGTCAGTGGCACCGTGAGGTGCATCCGCAGTTTCTTGTGTTTTTGCTTTCTTAGCTGGTGGCTGAACTGGTGAAGGCGAGATTTCCGACTGGTCAGTTGCTCTAGCAGTGGATGCAAGCGGTAGTGGACTCTCATTGGTGGGGTTTGCCGACGTCTCAGTGGTCTCTGATTGGTCCATCTCTGTGTCTAGTGGAGGTTGTGGCAGCGGTGGAGCAGCGGTGATGCTGGTAATATCTGCAGTAGATTTTAGGATCTCAGTGGAAGGTGGTGATGCAGGGAATGTGAGGCCAGGCATATTATTTAGTTTGAAAAGTTCATTGATGGTGGTGTTGAAGGAACCAGGCTCAGCTGCATTCTGTACATGAGCATACATAATGCAATAAAGAATCTTGGTGGAGTCGGCAGTAGGTGCTGGCAGGGAAGTGGTGGGAGCAGCTTGCGTGGCATGTAGTATCTTAGTAGTGTCTGCTTGAAGCTTGGCGATAGTAGAATATGTGGATGCTTTTGGGTTAGGTTTCTTTTGTTGTTGTTGTTGTTTCTTGAGTATGTCTCTTCTGGTAGGGCACCTGGCAGCAAGACTATGGTGGTTATTCTTGCAGTTCAAGCATTTAGGTGGTGAAGCAGTAGTGCAATTCTTGAAGTCATGACCCTCACGGCCACAGGTGGAGCAGAACTTCTTGTCCTTGGTAGGACAATCATTTGTGGTGTGTAAGTATGAGTAACAATTATAGCACTGTGAGATATGTTGGAATTCCTCTGCTTCGATGAAGGCTGGGTTGATGTGGAAGTAGTGAATAGCCAGGCCCTCAGCGAGAGCTCTGGCTGCCATGTTGACGTCACTGAAGGTGACCTTCAGCATGGATGAAGCATTGGGTATTATAGTAATGAAGTCCACCTTGGCCCAAGGGTTCTTTGCTTCGATAGATGACTTGATTTCTTCAGTGGCCTGTACAGTGATAAGGTTGTCGAGTCGCTTGAGGAACACAGTTCTCCTGGCCCTCAGTGCTGGGGAAGTCAAGACAAGAAATCCCTGGTCTCGTAGAGTGGTAGTAGCAGTAGTGGTAAGTAGTTTCTCAGCCTCTGTGTCGTCTGTACAGACGACAACAAAGGCCTCCTTGAGCGATAAAATCGCATTACATTTGACTTGCAGCCTGCCACTAACGACAGCTGCAAGTGCTAGTTTGGACGACTCATTGGTTGTGCCACTCGCTGGTTTGATCTTTACTCTATTAGAGTAATGCATGGATGGATTCCAGGATACATGAACCTGGGAAAGGCTGAGGCTGGAAGGCAGAGAGAGAGAGAGAGAGAGAGAGAAGAGAGAGAGAGAGAGAGAGAGAGAGAGAGAGAGAGAGAGAGAGAGAGAGAGAGAGAGAGAGAGAGAGGCGAGGCTGACCTTAGGGAAGTGAGGAAGGGGAGACATCCGGGGGCCCACGGATGGATTCCTGGACACATGAACCTGGGGAGAGAATGGAGCGAAACAGAATAACTTCAAGAGTGTATCAGTCTGCAGTGGAAGGAAGGCGGGGTAGGGGTCGGATAGGAAAGGTTGGAGGGAGGGGGTAAAGGAGGTTTTGTGTGCGAGGGGCTTGGACTTCCAGCAGGCATGCGTGAGCGTGTTTGATAGGAGTGAATGGAGACAAATGGTTTTTAATACTTGACGTGCTGTTGGAGTGTGAGCAAAGTAACATTTATGAAGGGGTTCAGGGAAACCGGCAGGCCGGACTTGAGTCCTGGAGATGGGAAGTACAGTGCCTGCACTCTGAAGGAGGGGTGTTAATGTTGCAGTTTAAAAACTGTAGTGTAAAGCACCCTTCTGGCAAGACAGTGATGGAGTGAATGATGGTGAAAGTTTTTCTTTTTCGGGCCACCCTGCCTTGGTGGGAATCGGCCAGTGTGATAATAAAAAAAAAATAAAAATGAACCTGGGGAAGGCGAGGGGGGGGGGGACCTTAAGAGTAACTCTGGTCAGATCACTGACAGTGATAAGGATATGTGTGAAATTCTCAATGCCTACTTCCACTCAGTTTTCACCCAGGAAAATACTAGCGATATTCCTGAAATAATAGATTATGTAGAACAGGACGATAATAAACTCTGCACGATTGCGATAACTAGTGACATGGTCCTCAGACAAATAGAGAAACTAAAACCTAACAAACCCCCAGGTCCTGATGAACTCTTTGCAAGGGTGTTAAAGGAATGTAAAGAGGAACTTAGCATACCTTTGGCTAATCTTTTTAACATATCACTACAAACTGGCATAGTGCCTGACAAGTGGAAAGGGCAAATGTAATACCTATTTACAAGGCAGGTGACAGGTCCATGGCTTCGAACTATATATATATATGTATATATAGACCAATAAGCCTTACCTCCATAGTGGGAAAATTTATGGAATCAATAACAATTCGAAGCAATTCGTAGCCATTTTGATAGGTACAGATTGATTAATGAATCCCAACATTGTTTTACAAAGGGACGTTCCTGTCTTACGAATTTACTAACTTTTTTCACTAAGGTGTTTGAGAAGGTAGATCATGGTAATGAATGTGATATTGTGTATATGGACTTCAGCAAGGCTTTCGATAGACTTCCACACCAGAGGCTATTGAGGAAACTTAAGGCACACGGAATAGGAGGAGAAATTTTTTCCTGGGTAGAGGCATGGCTGACAGCAGTGAGTGTGCATAAATGGGGAGAAATCAGAATGGGGGCACGTCACAAGCGGTGTTCCTCAGGGGTCAGTGTTGGGCCCGTTGTTATTCACAATTTACATAAACGATATAGATGAGGGAATAAATAGCGACATAAGCAAATTTGCTGATGACAACAAAATAGGCCGTCCAATTCATTCTAATGAGGACACTAGAGCACTCCAGGATGATTTGAATAGACTGATGCAATGGCCGGAGAAGTGGCAGATGTAGTTTAATATTGACAAATGCAAAGTTCTAAACGTTAGACAGGTAAATAACCATGCCACATATAAACTAAATAATGTAGGTCTTAATAATACTGATTGCGAAAAGGATTTAGGAGTTCTGGTTAGTAGTAATCTTAAACCAAGACAACAGTGCATTAGTGACACGAAATCGTAATGACACGATTGCAAACAAACCATGAACATCAAAATGGTATACAATACCGACAGGCTGTTAGGTAAGACACATATGCAACAGTTAGACAACTTTATTCCGAAACGTTTCACCTACACAGTAGGCTTCTTCAGTCTAATACAGAAAGTAGGCAGGAACAGTAGAGATGTGAAGACGATGTAATCAGTCCATCACCCTTGAAGTCGTAGAATTTGAGGTTGTCAGTCCCTCAGCCTGGAGCAGTTCAGTTCCATAGTCAGGAATTATCTGAAGATCAAGCGACAGTGCAGAGACTTAAATACTGTCGGAAGGAGAGGTGCAGAGTAGTAGTAGTAGTGAGAATGTAACCACTGAGAGGTCATGTCCCTCTCAGATCCAACCCTTTTTCACTTGAAAAGCTTGCCAAGGTGTTTTCTGTACCAAGATGCCATGTGTTGCAGTGTCTGACAGGATGAACATCAAAATGGTATACAATACCGACAGGTTGTTAGGGAGGGATGACAACCTCAAATTCTACGCTTCAAGGGTATGGATTGATT
>NC_069463.1:29956155-29978655 GCF_026875155.1 Cherax quadricarinatus
GTGGTTCTTGAAAACCTCATTGCATCAACATGTCAGGGACACAACCAGAGAGAGAGGGGAGGATGAGCCAGCAAGACTGGATCTTGTGTTCACCCTGAGCAGTTCAGACATTGAGGACATCACTTATGAGAGGCCCCTTGGAGCTAGCGATCATGTGGTTCTGAGTTTTGACTATATAGTAGAGTTACTAGTGGAGAAGGTAACAGGAACTGAAGGGGACAGGCCAAACTATAAAAGGGGGACTACACAGGTATGAGAAACTTCCTGCAGGAGGTTCAGTGGGACAGAGAAATGGTAGGAAAATCATAAACGAGATGATGGAATATGTGGCAGCAAAGTGCAAGGAGGCAGAGGAAAGTTTTGTTTCCCAAGGGAAACGGAAATAATAGGAAGACCAAAACGAGTCCTTGGTTTACCCGAAGGTGTAGGGAGGCAAAACTAAGTGCAACAGAGAATGGAAAAGGTACAGAGGCATAGGACCCAGGAAAACAAGGAGATTAGTAGAAGAGCCAAAAACGATTATGCACAGATAAGGAGGGGGGCCCCAGGGGCCCTTTATGAAAAACGACATGCTTCAAAAGTAAAATTGCCCCGAAACTGCTGTTACCCACTTTTGGGGGAAGAAAAACAGTAAAGGGGACCGGGTTGATAAGGCTAGGAAAAAAAGGTGGGGGAACTCACAAGAAACGAAAAAGGGAGGTTTTGTGGGGGAGTAAACCCACGAGATTTAAGGAAGTATTTACAGTAGAGCGGAAAAGGAAACCTCGGGGGGGACAGACCAGATGGGGACCCCAGAAAGGGAAATCACCAACAAGTGTTGGACGACAAAACTTTTACAGATGAGGAGGGGTGAAAAAAAAACTGCTAAGGGACATCGATACCTCAAAGGAAAAATGGGACCAGACAACATCCCCCCGTGGGTCCTTTGAGAGGGACCCAGATTTTTTGTGCGTGCCATTTAAAACCACAATCTTAAACCAATCCCTGGAAAACTTGGAACTACCTGAGGTATGGAAGACGGAAATGTATTTCCCCATTTTTAAAAAAGGAGACAAAAAGGGGCATTTAAAATTTTTGCCCTGTGTCTTTGACGTGTTGGGTATGAAAAAATTTTTGGAGAAGATTATCAGGGGAGGGGTGGAGCACCTAAAAGGAAAGGAGTATAAATGCCAACCAGCAGGTTTCACGGAAGGAAAAATCCTGTGTCCCCAAACCTTCTGGAGTTTTATGATAAAAAAAACGGGAAGTAAGACAGAGAGGAGGGGGGGGGTTGATTGCTCTTTTTGGGGACTGCAAAAAGGGGCCTTTTTGCCATTTTCCTACAAGAGTTTTAGTGCAGAAGTTTGGGAGCATAAAGGGCGCATAAAAAACGGGAAGGGCACTGCAATGGATCAAAAGAATACCTGACAGGGAGGCAAAAAGGGTTTCATGGAAAGGGAATGATGTATCACAGTGGGAAACTGTGCGAGCGGGGTCCCCCCGGGGGTGGGGTCCTGGGGACCGGGGGCCTATTTTTGGTATATGTGAACGAAATGACGGAAGGGTTAGATCAGAAGTGTCCCTGTTTGCAGATGATGTAAAAGTTAATGGGGGAAAATTTAAATTTTGAGAGGCCCCGGAGGATTTTAAAAAGGGGACCGGGAAAGGGACTGGACCCCCTGGCCCAGCAAAGGCTTCTGAATTTAACCCCTGCCAAATGAAAAGCCCTGAAGATGGGGGGGGGGCACAGAAGACCCAGACAGAGTATAGGTATTTTGGCCAAAGCGGGAAAACCCTAAACCCCAAGGAAAAAGGGATCTTGGGGTGAGTAAAAACACCGAGCATTTTCCCCGGGGAGCACACATCAATCAGTAATGCTGCAGCATATGGGCGCTGGAAAACCCTGAGAACAGATTCCGATACCTTAGTAAGGAATCATTCAAGACACTTTTTACCCCGTGTTTGTCAGGCCCATACTGGATTTAGGGCAGAACCTGTTTGGAACCGCACTTTTTAAAGACGGTCAAGAAACTAGAGAAAGTACAAAAGGTTTGGGGACAAGGTTAGTTCCTATGGGGAAAAGTTTAAAAGGGAAAATCGGCCCTGACCACACTGGAGGACAGGGGGGGTCGGGGGAGACTTGATAACGGAATATAAAAAATGCGGGGAAAAATAGAAAAGGGGGGGACATAGACAGGTGTTCCAGGGGGGGACACAGAAAAAGAGGCCAAAATTTGGGAAAGTTGAAGAACAAATGGTCAGAGAGATTTTTAGGAAGTATTTCTTCAGCCCATAGGTTGAAAGGCGGTGGAATAGCCTAGAAAATGACGTGTGGAGGCGGGGGAACCATAAACATTTTTTAAGACGAGGTTTGATAAAGTCTTTGGAGCGGGGGGGAGAGAGGGGGGGGGCCTTTGTAGAAAACCCTGAAGGGGGCGGGGCCCCCAGGAGCTGGGGATTTCGCCCCCTGAAACCCCAAATAGGGGGGTACAAATAGGTGAAAAAACACACACAACATACAAATACACATACAAAACACAAAAACAAGCACTTGTAAGCTGTATTTCACACGAAACACACATACACAGGATTTCAAAAAGTCCTGTGAACTGCCCAAATCTAAACCTTTTCTCCTCCCCCCCCCCCTCTTTTTACCCTAAGTAGACCTATCTCTACCTTTTCTCACTCTTTACCTATATTCTCAAACCTATCACTTTTTCCCCTATCTCTCTCTCTCTCTCTCTTCCCTTTTCCCATTTTTTTTTTCCCCCTCTAACATCTCTTCCCTTTAACACCCCCCCCTCTAACATCTCTCCCCCAAAAACATCTGCCCCTCCCATTACCCTCCCCCCTCCCCCTTTCCCCCCCTCCTCCCATTTTCCCCTCCCCCCCCCCCTAGCCCCCCTCTCCCCTTCACTTTTCCCATCCCCCCCCTTTTTCCCCCCTTCTCCCCCTTTTCCCTTCTCTTTCTCCCCCCCTCCTCCCTCCCTCCCTCCCTCTCTCTCTCTCTTCTCTCTCTCTCTCTCTCTCTCTCTTTTGCTCTTCTCTTGCTCTCTCTCTCTCTTGCTCTCTCTCTTGCTCTCTTTCTTTTGGGGCTCTCTCTCTCTCTTGCTCTCTCTCTTGCTCTCTCTTCTCTTGCTCTTTTCTCTTGCTCTTTCCTCTTGCTCTCTCTCTCTCTTGCTTTTCTCTCTCTTGCTCCTCTCTCTCCTCTTGCTCTCTCTTTGCTCTCTCTCTCTCTTGCTCTCCCCTCTCTTTGCTCTCTCTCTTTTGCTCTTTCTCTCTCTTGCTCTCCTTTCTCTTGCCTCTCTCTCTTCTTGCTCTCTCTCTTTTGCTCTCTCTCTCTCTTTTGCTCTCTCTCTCTTTTGCCTCTTTTCTCTCTTGCTCCCCTCTCTCTCTTGCTCTCTCTCTCTCTTCTTGCTCTCTTCTCTCTTTTCTTGCTTCCCCTCTCTCTCTTTTGGGTTTTCTTTTTCTCTTTTTTGGCTCTCTCTCTCTCTTGCTCTCTCTCTCTCTTGTTTCTCTCTCTCCTTGCTCCCCTCTCTCTCTTGCTCTCTCTCTCTCTTGCTTTCTCTCTTTTTCTTGCTCTCTCCTCTCTATTTGCTCTCTCTCTTCTTGCTCTCTCTCTCTCTTTTTGCTTCTCCCCCTCTTGCTCTTTTTCTCTCTCTTGCTCTCTTCCCTCTTGTTTCTCTCTCTTGCTCTCTTCCTCTTGCTCTCTTTTCTCTCTTGTCTTTTCTCTTCTCTTGCTCTCTCTCTCTCTTGCTCTCTCTCTTCTTCTCTCTTTTCTTGCTCTCTCTTTGCTCTCTCTCTCTCTTGTTTCCTCTCCTTTTGTCTCTCTCTCTTTGCTTCTCTCTCTCTTTGCTCTCTCCTCTCTTGCTTCTCTCTTCTTGCTCTCCTCTCTCTTGCCTCTTTTCCCCTTTGCTCTCTCTCTCCCCTTGCTCTCTCTCTTTCTTGCTCTCTCTCGTCCCCATTTTCCCTTCAAAACTCCCCCCTCCCCTACTTTCCCCTTCAATCTCTCTCCCCTCTCCCTTTCCCTTCTCTCTTCTCTCTAAAAAAAAAAAAAAAAAAAATGGTGGGGAAATCCCCAGGGAAAAAAGGATCAGATGAGAATGGTTTCCCGGTAGGGGAAGGGGTGGATGGAGGGCAGTGGGGAAAAAGGGTGGAACAAGAAGGGGGGAGAGAAAAATTTGGGGGAGCTTTTTGAAAAAATGGAGAAAGAGCTCTTTTTTGAAATTTGGGGAAAGGGGGTTGGGAAAAAGACAAAAAAATTGGGGGGGCACAAGTCGAAACTGCAGAAACCAAGAAAAAGGGTCCAGGAAATTGAGGATAAAAAAGGCTGAAGCGAGTTACAGGGGGGGGTGACCAGAGAAGAACAAAATTTTGAAGCTGCGAGGCCGAACCCCGGGGAAGGGGAAAGGGAAATTTTGAATTTTGTAAGGGTTTACATCAAACTGCCAAGGGGGGACCAAGGAGGGGAAAAAGGGAAAATCAGCTGGGTTTTTAGTTTGGGAGGGTGATTTGGTCGAATGCTGAGGCACAACAAGGCTATCAAGAGCCCCCTGGAAAAATAAGGGAGAAAAATGAACCCCTACAGGCCCGGACCAGAGTCACAGAGGGTGGGCAAGGGGGGGAAGAAAAGGGGGAAAATCAGTGTTTATCCATTTGGGGTTCAAAGGGGAGAGAGGAAAGGACACAAACTGAAAGGCAGCGGAAGAAAGAAAGGGATTTAGAAAATCACACGGAAAAAAGGGGAAGAGATGGACGAGGGGTTGTAAATTTTAGAGAAAAAGGGGGGTACTCGAAGGGGAGAAAACCCACCAATCAAGCTGTTTTTCAGGCGGAAAACAGTGGGAAAAAGGACCTCCAAAAAGAAACCCCGATGAAAACTCGGAAGAGTTAAAAAGGGTTTCCCAGACAGAGACAGAAAAAAAAACGAACGACAGCAGCTGAGGGGGAGGGGCAAAAAAGCGAAAGGAGCTAGGAAAAGAGGGCAAGGGGGGAACCCGCGAGGCAGGGCGAGCAGGACAGGAAAAAGCAAGGGCAAGCCAACAAAAACTTTCTTCAGAAACCCTACAACCTATCACACCATCCAACACCAAATACAATCCCTACCCCCAGCCTCCCCCCAACCCCCGAGCTATAGAATCCCACAGTATGCCACCAAAGGGTTTCCCCCCTTTACAGGCCCCCCAAACCCAGTGTTGGGGAAAAGGAAAATGAAAGGGATGGTACACAAAAAGATGATGGAATAACAAATTTAAAGGGGGGAAATGGCATGAAAGAGTCAAAAAAGCATCACCGGACATCTAGCTCTCACAGAAAACCCAAACTTACGGGAAGATAACAGGTGCAATTTTTTCCAAAAGGGATACCAAATCCCGGGGGAAAGACAGAGGGGAAAAGGGGGGGGGGGAGGAAATGGCGTTTTGATCAAAAAAACGTTTGGGTTTTTTATGAGCGGAGAGAGGAGATAGCGGGGAAGAAAAATGATTAAAATTGTGGGGAAAAAACTTCACTCTGGAGGTCCCAAAAGGGGGTTTTTTGAGTGATGTATTAAAACCCCCACAGAACGCGGAGGCCAAAAAGGGAAGGGGGACGCGAGAGGCCCTTTGAGCATGGTTGACACACTGGCTTTGAGTTTGGGCAGAAAAAGCTCATGCATGGGAGGGCCAAACTCCTGATCATGGGTGGACTTTAACCCCAAGGGGGTTTGATTGGGGGGAACTTGGACCCCCATGGGGGGCCCTGATACCCCGGAGGGGTAAAAATGTGGGGTGGTACTGGAGAAAATTTATGTACCAAACGTAAGGGACACTTTCAAGAGAGAGAGGAGAGGAGGGAAACCCGCAAATGGACTTAGTATTTTACCTTCAAATAGTGCAGATATCGAGGGGCATCACATATGAAAGGGCCCCCTTTGGGGACATTTACCCTGTGGTTTTAAGCTTCGAATTTCACAGTAGAGCTAAAGTGGAGGGGGAGAAGGAAAGGGAAAGGGCCCGGACGAAAGAAGCCAAAAATAAGGGGAAAGGGGGGCTACAAGGAATGAGGAATACCTGAAAAGGGGTTCAGTGGGGCAGGAAACTGGCAGGGAAGCCCGTTAATGAAATGATGGAATATGGGACAACAAAAAAGCAAAAGGGGGCTGAGGAGGGGGTTAGTACCCAAGGGTAAAGGATTAAAGAAAAACCGGGTGAGCCCATGGTTTAAACCCAAAAAGGTTTCAGGGAAGGGAAAAACCAAGTGTGCTAGGGGGGGGGAAGAAATATAGAAGGCAAAGGACCCAGGGGAAAAAGGAGAACAGGGCGTAGAGCCTGAAAAAAGAATATGCCCCAGTTTAAAAAGGGAGGCCCCCAAGGGGAATATGGGAAAAAGACATAGAGCGAAAGCCAAAACTGACCCGAAAAATGGGTTTTACAGCCAAAATCAGGAGGAAAAACAGTCAAGGGGCCGGTTTAATTTAGGCTAAGGGAAAGGAAAGGGGGAGAGGGCAACAAGAAATGGGCCGTGGAAAATATGTGAAGGGAAATTTAACAAAAGATTCAAGAATTTTTAAGAGGAGACAGAAGGGACTCCAGAAAGACGGAGAGGTTTGGGGAAAACCACCAAGTGCTGGACACATTTCACACCAAAACCGGGGGAAGAAGTGAAGAGGCTTTGAGTGAGCTAGATACCTCAAGGCAAAGGGGCCAGATAAAAATCTCCCCATGGGTATTGAGAGAGGGAGCAGAGGCGCTATGTGTACCCCTAACAACAATATTCAATACATCTATCGAAACAGGGAGATTGCCTGAGGCATGGAAGACAGCAAATGTAGTCCCAATCTTTAAAAAACGAGACAGACATGAAGCATTAAACTACAGACCAGTGTCACTGACATGTATAGTATGCAAAATCATGGAGAAGATTATCAGGAGAAAAGTGTCCCTGTTTGCAGATGATGTGAAGTTGATGAGAATTCATTCGATCTTAGCCCAGGCAGAACTACAAAGGGATCTGGACAGGCTGCAGACCTGGTCCAGCAATTGACTCCTGGAGTTCAACCCCACCAAGTGCAAAGTCATGAAGATTGGGGAAGGGCAAAGAAGACCGCAGACGGAGTACAGTCTAGGGGGCCAGAGACTACAAACCTCACTCAAGGAAAAAGATCTTGGGGTGAGTATAACACCAGTCACATCTCCTGAAGCGCACATCAACCAAATAACTGCTGCAGCATATGGGCGCCTAGCAAACCTCAGAACAGCATTCCGACATCTTAATAAGGAATCATTCAGGACCCTGTACACCGTGTATGTTAGGCCCATATTGGAGTATGCGGCACCAGTTTGGAACCCACACCTAGCCAAGCACGTGAAGAAGAAACTAGAGAAAGTGCAAAGGTTTGCAACAAGACTAGTCCCAGAGCTAAGAGGTATGTCCTACGAGGAGAGGTTAAGGGAAATCAACCTGACGACACTGGAGGACAGGAGAGATAAGGGGGACATGATAACGACATACAAAGTACTGAGAGGAATTGACAAGGTGTACAAAGACAGGATGTTCCAGAGATTGGACACAGTAACAAGGGGACACAGTTGGAAGCTGAAGACACAGATGAATCACAGGGATGTTAGGAAGTATTTCTTCAGCCACAGAGTAGTCAGTAAGTGGAATAGTTTGGGAAGCGATGTAGTGGAGGCAGGATCCATACATAGCTTTAAGCAGAGGTATGATAAAGCTCACGGCTCAGGGAGAGTGACCTAGTAGCGATCAGTGAAGGGGCGGGGCCAGGAGCTCGGACTCGACCCCCGCAACCTCAACTAGGTGAGTACAACTAGGTGAGTACACACACACACACACACACAAATATGTGTGTGTGTGAAGAGGCTTCTGAGTGAGCTAGATACCTCAAAGGCAATGGGGCCGGATAACATCTCTCCATGGGTCCTGAGAGAGGGAGCAGAGGCACTATGTGTACCCCTAACAACAATATTCAATACATCTATCGAAACAGGGATATTGCCTGAGGCATGGAAGACAGCAAATGTAGTCCCAATCTTTAAAAAAGGAGACAGACATGAAGCACTAAACTACAGACCAGTGTCACTGACATGTATAGTATGCAAAGTCATGGAGAAGATTATCAGGAGAAGAGTGGTGGAACACCTAGAAAGGAATGATCTCATCAACAGCAGCCAACATGGTTTCAGGGACGGGAAATCCTGTGTCACAAACCTACTGGAGTTCTATGACATGGTGACAGCAGTAAGACAAGAGAGAGAGAGGGATGAGAGGATTGCATTTTCTTTGACTGCAAGAAGGCGTTTGACACAGTTCCACACAAGAGATTAGTGCAAAAAACGGAGGGACCAAGAGGGAAAAACAGGAAGGCACTACATTGGATCGGGGAAAATACTTGTCGGGAAAGGGACAGCAGTGAGTCATGGTACGTGGCGAGGTGTCAGAGTGGGCACCTGTGACCAGCGAGGTCCCGCAGGGGTCAGTCCTAGGATCAGTGCTGTTTCTGGTATTTATGAACGACATGACGGAAGGAATAGACTCCAAAGTGTCCCTGTTTGCAGATGATGTGAAGTTGATGAGAATTCATTCGATCTTAGCCCAGGCAGAACTACAAAGGGATCTGGACAGGCTGCAGACCTGGTCCAGCAATTGACTCCTGGAGTTCAACCCCACCAAGCGCAAAGTCATGAAGATTGGGGAAGGGCAAAGAAGACCGCAGACGGAGTACAGTCTAGGGGGCCAGAGACTACAAACCTCACTCAAGGAAAAAGATCTTGGGGTGAGTATAACACCAGTCACATCTCCTGAAGCGCACATCAACCAAATAACTGCTGCAGCATATGGGCGCCTAGCAAACCTCAGAACAGCATTCCGACATCTCAATAAGGAATAGTTCAGGACCCTGTACACCGTGTACGTTAGGCCCATATTGGAGTATGGGGGGCAACCCGTTTGGAAAACCCCTACCTAGCCAAGCACGTAAAGAAACTAGAGAAAGTGCAAAGGTTTGCAACAAGACTAATCCCAGAGCTAAGAGGTATGTCCTATGAGGAGAGGTTAAGGGAAATCAACCTGACGACACTGGAGGACAGGAGAGATAGGGGGGACAAGATAACATACAAAATACTGAGAGGAATTGACAAGGTGGACAAAGACAAGATGTTCGAGAGATGGGACACAGCAACAAGGGGACACAGTTGGAAGTTGAAAACACAGATGAATCACAGGGATGTTAGGAAGTATTTCTTCAGCCAGAGAGTAGTCAGGAAGTGGAATAGTTTGGGAAGCGATGTAGTGGAGGCAGGATCCATACATAGCTTTAAGCAGAGGTATGATAAAGCTCAAGGTTCAAGGAGAGTGACCTAGTAGCGACCAGTGAAGAGGCAATGTGGCAGATGAATGGGATAGGAGGTAGGTTATTGAAAGCAGTGACGAGTTTTTATGAGGATAGTGAGGCTCAGGTTAGTGTGTAGGAGAGAGAGGGAGATTATTTCCCAGTAAAAGTAGGCCTTAGACAAGGATGTGTGATGTCACCATGGATGTTCAATATATTTATAGATGGGGTTGTGAGAAAAGTGGATGTTCGGGTGTTGGCAAGAGGTGTGGGGTTAAAAGACAGAGAATCAAACACAAAGTGGGAGTTGCCACAGTTGCTCTTTGCTGATGACACTGTGCTTTTGGGAGATTTGGAGAGAAGTTGCAGAGTTTGATGGATGAGTTTGGTAGGGTATGTAAAAGAAGAAAATTGAAAGTGAATATTGGAAAGAGTTAGGTGATGAGGATAAAAAAAATTAGGTAACGAAAAATTGGATATCAGACTGGGGGGGGGGGGAGAGTATGGATGAGGTGAATGTATTCTGATATTTAGGAGTAGACGTGTCTGCAGATGGGTCTATGAAAGATGAGGTGAGTCATAGCACTGACGAGGATACAAAGGTGAGTGGTACACCGAGGAGTCTGTGGAGTCAAAGAACTTTCCATGGAAGCAAAGAGGGGAATGTAAGACAGCATAGTTATACCAATGCTCTGATATGGGTGTGAAACATGGGTGGTGAATGTTGCAACAAGGAGAAGGCTGGAGGCAGTGGAGATGTGGTATCTGAGGGCAATGTGTAGAGTGAATATGATGCAGAGAATTCTTAGTTTGAAAATTAGGAGGAGGTGCGGGATTACCAAAACTATTATCCAGGGGGGTAAGGAGGTGTTGTTCCTTAGCTCCTTCGCTAGTGCAGTGTTGTTATTGATCAATATCACTTGTTCCGTGGGTGCAATAATATAATATACTGTTTGTTGAGCTAGTACACAAACAGGGAGTAGAATGAAATTAGCTCGGAGGCGTCCACACCACCGCATGTACTTCGATGGTGGGTACAACTTCTAGTTTTGCTGGTGCACATTGTTAGATTGTGCTGGGTAGTGGGTGTTCTAAGCGTCCATGCGCCATGAGGGAGGCCAAAACAGCATGGGTTCGACTCCTTGGCTAGTGCAGCAGTGTTGTTATTGTTTCAATACCACTTGTGCCGTGCGGTATATATATATATATATTATATATATATATATATATATATATATATATATATATATATATATAAACAACTATCTCTGGTCGAAGGAGACTCGAACCTCGAACCGTGGAACAAGGTACGCTGTGCTGTACATCCTCACCACACTGGACCAATACATTGGCGCCCAGTCACGCTAGACGTTGATCCATGGCAGCCAGCTTTCAGGTGGGGAGGCTTTAATTCCTTTTCATCTCATCCCTGCATGAATCGACCAACTTGAGATTTTAAACAATTGCAACGGAATTCGTAGAGCAGGGAAATCTACACATTATTATTATTATATTATTATCAAAGGGGAATCGCAACCCGGAGGATTTACAGCGCCTGGGGGGGGGGGATGGAAGGGCATTCAGGCGAAATTCGGGGAAACTGGAGCACAGTTCCAATTCCCTAAATCAAGAGCCCCTCACCAAACACCGATCTCTGGCAGAGATCATGTGTTGTTTGTGTATATTTTGCCTGCTCTTGCGAATACCTTGGCACAGCACAACACACACCACACCACACACACACACAAACATATATATATTATATATATATTTATATATATATATATCTTATTATATATATATATATATTTATTATATATATATGTAGTGCGAATAGGCAGAAACTTGCGATTCTTGGCTTAAATAGAACGTATCTTGCCATATAGGGACAAGTGAAAATTTTGTGTTATGCAATAATTTCGCCCAAAATCATCCTGAAATAACGAAAAACATTATATTTCACTGCGTTGTTCTAGTATTAAATTATTGTAAACAAAATCTAAAATACATTTTAGTTGGATTATGCTAAATAAATTGTTCTTGGTATTATAAGGTTAGGTATATTCTTAAGATTCTTTTGGTGCAAAATTAAAACTTTTTACGTCCAACATTAATGAAAAAAATATATCTTTAAACGTATAGAGAAAAATTTTAGAAAGGACTTAATTTTAAATGAGTTATTGCTAATTGGCCTCAGTTATACATATTCGCACGACTTATATATATATATATATATATATATATATATATATATTATATTTATATATATTTATATATATGTATATATATAAATATATTATATGCAAAACAACCACTCTCCCACGAGTGAATTGTGAAATTCCAAGGCGCTTTCGTGACTACTCACCATTATCAAAGGAACTATGGATTATGTTCAATTGATATAGTGTCGTAGTCTCGGAAAGCGCTTGGTATTTCTCTATTATTTCAGAGTGGTTGTTTGGCATATATGTATCGCCTTTGTTTTACTGTTGATATCTTTTGCATTTATATTGTAATTATATATATATATATATATTTATATATTTATTTTATATGTATATATATATATATAGATTTTTATATATATATCAGACCTTGGGATTGTCCAATAGTGGCAAAATATTGCCTCTAACAATGCTTCGGTGTGTAGTCAGGGATTGGTTTTGAGCCGCTCCTGGCAGTGAGAGCCCTCATGCTGGGGACTTTCTGTGGCTGTTCCCAACTCCCAGCCTTGGCACACGTCTCGACCCACAGACCATTCCGCATCGCGTGTTGCCTTCGACTTGCCGCCCCTATTCTCGCCGAACAACAGGTGTATTTGTGGCAGTGAAGAACAGCAGAACGATTCGGGTACATGGTCTTGTGTGCCGTAATCGAGGGAAAAAGATTGCAAGACATGAGGATGTTAATAGATCCATTATCAGAGGAGCCTCACAACAGTGGATGCCCAGCAGTAAGGAGCCACCCCAAACTATGCAGATCTGATGGCAGCACAGAAGCGTCCAGATGGTATCACCCTTCAAGCCTGGACAGATGGGAAGCTGGTGGTGTGGGACTATTACATGTGCATCTACCTTGTGATACCTATCTACCCCAATAACCAGGGAGGAAGGTGGGGCAGCTGGCCAGATTCAGGGAGTCCCAAAAGTCTTGAAAATATGGAGAACTTGCCCATCATTATATGTTTGTTCCCATAGGGCTCAGTAGACCTTTGTGGCTCATGGGGAAAGAGCTGCATCTAAATCCTTAAGGAGCTGGAAAAAGAAAAAGACTATCAGGGTCGTAACTATGAGATCCCAGAGCAGCTAGTTTTCTGTTCCAGAGGCTCAGTGCGGCTGGTTCAATGGGCGTAATGCCCTGCTGTTTTTGGGACTCGCCCCGCTTGAGGAGACTGGATGAGAATTCTCGCCTTATAATCGGTGATACATACGTCAACATGAACCGTATGTGAACCTTTAAATCATTAGTGTATCTCTGGGTTCTTTGTATATATATATATATATATATAAATATATATTTATATATATATATATTATATATTTAATATATATATATTTATATATATATATATATATATATTATTCTTTATCAAAGAGATTACAAAAAGTTGTAATAAAGTAGCTCAATTTAGTTTGGTTAGGAAAAATTGCTTTATTTATATCAAATTAAGTTGATTTTCACAAAGAAAAATATCGTTTCCTCGGATCAAGAGCTTTCCATCAGGCAACAAGGCATGTGCCAAGAATGGAACTAGGAGTAATTTCTCCAAATTCAATAATTATAGTGTTAAAGCAAGGAACAAGAAGCAGAGCCAGTAGGCCTACTGTGGGAAAACGTAGGTCTTCCTCACCCATGATTCCCTCAGAGACATACGAAAATAATTAACAACTTACTCCAGTGTCAAAGTCATTACACTTCTCATTGTTGCTTAACAGTTTTTGATATGAGAGTTTGACTGATAGTGTAGGTAGGTGGGATAGCAAGTATTGCGTAGCTAGCTAGAGAAGTTAGGTAGGTAGTTATGTAAGTTGGTAGGTAGAGTGGAAGGTACGTACGGCAGTTTGGGAAGGTAGGCAGGTAGTCAGGAGGTTGGTAGGTAGCTTATTAGGTAGGTAGTCAGAGAGTTGGGTAGGTAATAGGTAGGTAGCAGAAGGGTTGGTAGGTAAGTAGGTTGGTTAGTAGGCTAGTTGGAGTTAAGTAGGTTAGTAGGTATGAAGGTTAGGTAGTCTGGAGGTATAAGTACGAAGGTTGGTAAATAGGTTAGGTTAGTAGGTAGGTTAATAGGTAGGTTGGTAGGTAGTCAGGTTTGGTAGGGGGGTCAGGTAGGTTAGACATGTTAGTAGGGATTTTTGGATAGGTAGGTAGGGTGAAGACGGGAGATTGAGAATCATTGTAATTCTTGACAAGTCTGTATGTCAACAACTCCTCTTCAAGTAATCTGTCCCTATTCGAAATGGTTATTATGCCGAATTCTTTGCATGTTCAACTTGCAACTGCTGTTGCTGCTGCCTACTGCTGCTGCTGCTGTGCTTGATGCTGCTGCTGCGCTGCTGCTTCTGCAAGGTGAATCGAGACTCAGGCACCATTGTGTAGCTTTAAAAAGAGATTAGACAATTATATGAAGTGGGAGGGGCTGGGTTTGATTGGAGTCATTGCGGTACTGGAGCTAAATTCTTGGATATCTTTAGGCACGGATGTAAATTTGATAAGGACCTGCCTTCTGTATGGGTCTTCTGCAGTGTTTCCTCCATTCTTATGTTCTATGTCAAATACATAAAGTAGTAAACATCTCTAAACATTCTCAAAAAGTTCATTTAAATGATGCCTTTTGTATTTTATACAGTGCAAAAAATATTACCTATTAAAAGTTAAAGTGGGAAAAAATCATATGTAAATATATTTAGTAACTAAACAATGAACCTAAAAAACTTAAACCAACCACAGTGATGTTGATGAGTAGTGAAGATACAATGTGATGATTGACGGAGTTTGTTGAAGATAAACTGCGATGATGATGGAGTAGTGATGATACTATGTGATGATGATGAGTAGTGAAGATTCACTGTGATGACTGAGGAAGAGTGAAGTTTCTCAGTGATGATGTGTAGTGATAGATACCACTGTGATGATGATGAGTAGTGAAGATACACTGTGATGATGATGAGTAGTGAAGATACACTGTGATGATGATGAGTAGTGAAGATACACGTGATGATGATGGAGTTAGAGAATATACACTGTGATGATGATGGGGAGTAGTGACGAATACACTGTGATGATGATGATAGTGAAGATACACTATGTGATGATGTGATGAGTAGTGAAGAGACTACACTGTGTTGATGATGAGTTGTGAAGATACAATGTGACTGATGATGAATAGTGAAGATACACAGTGATGATGATGAGTGTGAAGATAGATACACTGTGATGATGTGAGTTATGTGGAAGATACACTGTGATGATGAGTAGTGAAGATACACTGTATGATGATGAGTAGTGAAGATACTCTGTGATGATGATGAGTATTGTAGATGCAACTGTGAGATGATGAATAGTGAAGAGACACAGTGATGATGAGAGTAGTGAAGATGCAATGTCGATGTTGTTGACGTTGTGAGATACACTGGTGATGATGATGAGTAGTGAACGATACACTGTGTTGATGGATGATTAGTGATGATGCACTGTGATGATGATGTGTAGTGAAGTGACACTGGTGTTGGTGTTAGTTGATGTGTATGTGAAGATACACTGATGATGTTAGTGATGTGTAGTAACGATGAACTCTGATGGTGTCACCACTAAAAGTACCATCACTTCAAGTGTCACACACTACAAATACTACATACAATATCACATACAAATACCACCTATACAAGTATCACAACTACATATATCCAAAACTGCAAGTATCATCACTGGCAAGTTTCAACACTGCAGAAGTAACAACACTGCAAGTATCACACTGCAGTATCAATCACTGCAAGTATCAACACTGAAAGTATCAAAGCTTACCAAACACACAAGATATCACACTACAACATATCAACGCTTTCAAATATAAGTACTTCCGTATCACCACTGTAACTTATGTATACACTATGATATAAGGATCACATTACTACTAGTTAATGCTACTGCAAGTGCCTCACCACATAGTATCACCAATTACAAGTATCACCAACTACAAGTTATCACCATATGGGTACACACTACTACAAGTACCACCACTATAAATATCACACTAAACACATGAACATTCACAGTTTCTCACTACAGCTACCACCAATAACTAATATTATCTCCATGCAATCTTCAACACTGTAAGTTCCTCATCTACAAGCATCTCACTTCCATTACCACTTCTGGCAAGGATCTCTTACAGTCTCCCTACTACGAATATCACCACTACTTGTAGAAACCTTCTAACACCAACACTAAAATTATCTCCACTGAAACATCATCTTCTACAAGTATCATCTGGCAAGAATCACTAATGGAGTACCACTATACAAGAATTATCAAAGCAAGTATCACCACTACGTGATCACCACATCAAGTATCACCTGTACAAGTATCAGTACTTCCTATACCACCAAATACAAGGAATCACCAACTACAAGTCTCAGTTTTTTCTAGCTACCACCAAAACACGTATCACCTCTATAATGTCACACCTACTACAAGACTCGGTACTTCAGGTACCAACAGCTTCAAATGTCACCCACTACAAATATCAGCACTTCTTGTACCCATCCATACAAGTATCACAATTGCAAAACGTCAACATTTACCAAGTATCTCATCTACAAGTATCACAATCCTAGATTCACACCACTCCTAGTATCACCATACAAGTATCAGGCATTTCAATACCAACACTACAAGTATCACTCTTCAAGTATTCTTTACTAGAGTACTACCTTACCATGCAAAAAAACTACAAGTTCAGTACCACATATCACCAGAATACCAGTATGTCATGTATACCAGTAAAGGTATTCTCCAGTACAAGTGTTACAATCACAAGTACCACACATAAAAGTATCACAACTACAAATATCCACAACTTCCAGTAACTCTTACGTATACTATTCCTACTACCACTACTACTACTACCACCATCAACATACCACCATCACACCACGATCATGTCACCAATACCTTTGATACTCTACTCTCACCACTACTATCCATCATCAATACTATCTATACTTCTTCTACTACTACTACTACTACTACTGCCATCAACACCACTATCTATGATCAGAACTATAACCTTCAACACCTACCAACAAATTACTACCTTCTGTCAAAATCTATACCATCAAACACTAAACCATCTACCACACATATCAATAAACACTACCTTATATCCACACTATACCTATACCACTTATCTAACCATTCTATTTTTTTTCTTTTTTCTTTTTTTTTTCTACTACAACAACCACTTCATCAACACCATTTCTATCATCACTACTTTCATTTCACAATGCTTCCCCCAGCTTGTGATATGCAATGAACCGAGCATGCGGATAAGGTGCCCATGGGTGGTCACTTGTTTTCCCTCATCCCTGAGATGAGACGTTTTAGATAATAATCCCGCTGCCTCACTTTTGTCTTGAACATGGATTCATAGTTGAAAAGGATTTGTATATAGTTGATCACTGTATCCAAGTATAAAAACTTTTATGTACAAAAACAGGTGCTCGTGGACCTTAAGGTCTAATATGTTTGGTTCGCCTACGGAGGTTGTGGACTGCAAAATCCTATTGATGGCGACTTTGACCTCTGCTGAACATGAAACGTAAGATTCACAATAGAACGGAAATGTGCTAGAAGAATGTTTTTTTTTTTCTTTTTTTTTGTTTTTACAGTCCCGACTCTGTTTTTTTACCTGTAGTAGCTCGTCCGATTCTGGCTTGGGTGGATCAATTATCTGAGTTGTCTTACTATGACTGGTCGAGAGTCAACGAATGTCGTTCCATTACAGTCGGGAAATCCAACCGAGGGACGTCCTAATGCAGTCAGTGAAGGAAGTGTCTATTAGTTTTGTAGTTCCGCTGAGGAGTGACCGGTGATTCTTCGATTTTATATTTAATTTGTGTATGGATTTTCCATTGGTTCCGGGTAATGATTGTGATAGGCTTCCATCTCCTGAACTTGATATTCAGATGGTTCTGAATTTTTGGGTCATGGTGGAGCAGGTTGCTCCAGAATCAATGTTCACTTTAAATACCATTCTGTTCCCACCTGAACATCGTGTTGAGGCTTTGGTCCTTGAAGATGTTTTGTCTATGTAACTGGGGACGAACTACTTAGCGTGGGAAGGGTTGTTTGACATTGTTAGAGCAATGGTAATTGTGGAGCACATCCATACTAGCAGAAGTGAGTGCTTTCATTGACAAACATGGTGGTTTGAATGACAACATTACCATGTGCATCACGAGAGCTGCATCAGGAGTCCTATGTCAAGGATGGCTTGTAATCCTTCGGCGTCTTCCTCAGACAATAGACCTATCTGTTAACAATCCACACATCCGACAGTTTGAAGTGAAACCTGGGTAAGTATCAGATCACAGGAGTCCACTATGAACGGAAAACGTACTTGTTTCACAAAGTTTAACTGAGTTTCAGTCTGATCACTTCTTTATCCTTCACAACAACAGTTCTTTGGGGAATTTCATTTTGAAGCGTTGGCTTGAGGGATTCGAACCTAGTCTGTAAATTGGGTGAGACGCCTTTACCCGACTCTGCCACGAGGGCGGCTATAGTAAAACAGAATCGGATTTTAGTATATATTCTGAATTGTCAGGAGTACTAACTGTAAGCCCAAATGTATTCCTTCCCTCGGCCAGGAACTTAAGCAGGAGATCTATTTTGTCACCTCCTTTTCCTCTCTCTCTCTTCCTCAAATGCTTCTACTCTTCCTCCACCTCTTCTCCTTTTTTTTTATTTCTTCTCCTTTTCTCCTCTCACTAATCCTAGTCCTCCTCCCACCTGCCAACCCCATACCCCCGAACCCCACCCACACCCCCAACCCCCTTCAACCCCCCACCCCCCCACCCAAACCCCCTACCCCAACAGTCCGCCACACCCCCCATCCACCCAACCCCCCAACCCCCCACAACTCCAACCCCACCCCCAACCCCACCTCCTCCTTCCTCCTCCTCCCCCAACCACACCATCTCCTCACTCCTTTTCCTCTCCTCGTATCTTCTTCCTCTTCCTTCTTTTCTTCCGAATTTCCTTCTTTAACTCTCACTTTTCATTCTCCCCCTCTTGTTCCACCTCTTCATTCTCCTCGTTTCCCTCTTCTCCTCTCTTCCTCGTCCAACCTCCCCTGTTATAGTGATGGTGGTGGTATAGTGATGATTGTGGTGTAGTTGATATTTGTGGTATGCTGTTTTTTTCATTGAGTTAGTGATGGTTATTTGTACCGTGATAGTATGTGGTATTGTGATTAATAGTATAGTGATTGTTGTCGAAGTGAAAGGTTGTGGTTATAGTGATGGTTCTTGAGTATATGATGATTATAGTTTTATAGCGATGGGATGGTCTATATGCGATGATTGTGGGTGGCTTTATAGTGTTGTTTTTAGCGTCTTTCCTACGATCACCGTTGGGGAGGAGAGGATCTTTTATATCTCTGTGTCCGCCCTTAATCTGTGGTCCTTACGATGTGCTACTCAAATCGTGTGAAGATTCAAACCAGCAGTGGAGACAGTAAACCACTCATTCCAAACTATATTGCAACTGCTGCTTGGGGTAGCTTAATGTTCAAGTTCTATGCGATTTTGTCGCTAAAATGAAGCCTTCATGCTGCAATGTCATATCGAGGCCAGAAAAATGATACACTATTATTGCTGCACGGGGATTCAAGTTAAGTTATGTCTTCTCCAGCCCTGAGGGGCCAAGAGGACCGTCTTCTCAAACGACGTGACATGCTGCAATTACTTAATAATACATCGATGAATAGGACTTCAATAGAAGTTCAGGAATTCCTGGGCTACTGTGGAAACATCAAAATTTCCTAATAATCGTCAATGTGATGTATCACCTTTAATGTTGTGAGTAGGCAGCCAAGCTCTTGACGGTATGGTCATTCATCTTCTGTCGATTGTGGTCAGTCATCAATCTGAATAAGAATACGGCTTTGAGCGGCGAAATGAAGAAGGAAGAGCTTATATAAACCGTAGCAGGAGAGGTGCAGCAGATGTAAGTAGTGTCACATTTGTCAATGTGAAGTAGTCGTGCCCAAGTGTTTAGGGCAGCGAAGAATTCACAAGTATTCAGATCAAGAAGTTGCAGTGTCTGACGGATTGTAGATGAATGTTTCACAAACCGACACGTTGATATATTGACACGTGTGCAACTCTTGGGTATCTTTATTGAAGAAAACAACTATGAAGAAAGAAGTTGTTTGTAACATAGGAGATATTTGTGGGACAGCGATATGTCCACAATTCTATATATTGTAAGAAGAAAATGATGTCTTGGCAGCATATAAAACTTTTAGCTGTCTTTTGTTTCATTCTTCGCTGACATGAGTCCACTAAAAGCACGGTATAAATACATGTTTTATAAATGTTTTTGTAGCGATTTCTTGTGGATCGGTACTGTCAACCAGTATAAAACTCGTTGCTGTTTCCTATTTTGTCTCCAGTGTTTACCACTAAACTTTCACTGTTTATCAATTGTGTCTGGTTCAGTATATCAACTGTGACATACATGAGTACCAGATACTTTACATCCTGACCTCACTGGTATTTCACACTGTGATTTTGTTTATATAAAAATATATGGTTGTGGTCAAAACACTAAAACATTTGCTATATTAATGTGAAGCAGCGATTGTCAGTACCAGACAACATTATCGTCCACTTGTGAAGAACATGATGACGTCACTTGTAAACCTCCAGAACTGACTACATTTTACGGTACACTGTGACTGAACAATGATGACGTCACTTGTAACTCCCAGAACCACGACTACATTTTCGTCCACTGTGACAGAACAATGATTGACGTCACTTGGTAAACCTCCCAGAACAGATATATAACATTATCGTCTCCACTGTGAACCAGATACAATGATGACGTCACTTGTAAACCTCCTCAGAACCAGATACATTATCGTCCACTGTGACAGAACTATGATGATGTCACTTGTAAACCTCCCAGAACCAGTCTAAATTTCTGTCCACTGTGACAGAACAAATGATGACGTACACTTGTAAAACCTCCCAGAACCAGACTACATTATCGTCCACTGTGACTGAACAATGTTACGTCAACTTGTACACCTCCCAGGAAACCAGGATACATTATCGTCATGCACTGTGACGAACAATGATGACGTACTTGTAAACATCCCAGAACCAGACTACATTATCGTTCATCTGTGACAAACAATGATGACGTCACTTGTTAAACCTCCCAGAACCAGACTACATTATCGTCCCTGTGACAGAACAATGATGACGTCACTGTAAACTCCTCAGAACAACAGGACAGCATTATCCTCCACTGTGACCTGAACAATGATGACGTCACTTGTAAACCTCCCAGAACCAGACAACATTATCGTCCACTGTGATAAAGATCAATGATGACGTCACTTGTAAACCTCCCAAGAACCAGATACATTATCCTCCATGTGGACGAACAATTTTGACGTCACTTGAAACCTCCCAGAACAAGACAGAAATTATGTACACTGTGACAGAACAATGATGACGGTCACTTGTAAACCTCCAGAAAACCAGAACTAACATTATCGTCCACTGTGACAGAACAATGATGACGTCACTTGTAAACCTCCAGAAACAGACAGCACTATCGTTCACTGTGACAGAACAATGATGGACGTCCTTGTATACCTCCGAACCAGGACAGCATTATACGTCCACTGTGACCGAACAATGTTGACTTCACTTGTAAACCTCCCAGAACAGACTACTTTGTATCGTCTCTCCACTGTGACTGTAACAGATGACGTCACTTGTAAACCTCCCAGGAACCAGATACATTATCGTCACTGTGGACAGAACAATGATGACGTCACTTGAAAACCTCCCAGAACCAGACAGCATTATCCTCCACTGGACAGAACAATGATAACGTCACTTGTAAACTACAGAACCAGCAGCATTATCGTCCACTGTGGACAGAACAATGATGACGTCACTTGTAAAACCTCCCAGACCCAGGACAGCATTATCGTCTCCACTGTGACAGAACAATTGCTTGACGTACTTGTAACCTCCCAGGACCAGACTACATTATCGTCCATGTGACAGAACAATGTTGACGTCACTTGTAAACCTCCCAGAACCAGACTACCATTATCGTCCACTGTGACAGAACATTTGAGGGAAGTCACTTGTAACCTCCCAGAACCAGACAGCATTCATCCTCCGCTGTTGACAGAAACAATGATGACGTCACTTGTAAACCTCCAGTACAGACAGCATTATCGGCCACTGTGAAAGAACAATGATGGAGTCACTTGTTAAACCTCCCAGAACCAGACTACATTATTCCTCCACTGTGACCAGAACAAATGTTTGACGTCACTTGTAAACTCCCGATCCAGACAGCATTATCGTCCACAGTGTGACAGAACATGATGACGTCACTTGTTAACCTCCCAGAACCAGACTACATTATCGTCCACTGTGACCGACAATATTGATGGTGTCACTTGTAAAACCTCCCAGAACCAGGGACAGCAATTATCGTCCACTGTGACAGAACAATGATGACGTCACTTGTAAACCTCCCAGAACCAGACAGCATTATCGTCCACTGTGACAGAACAATGATGACGTCACTTGTAAACCTCCCAGAACCAGACATCATTATCTATCCACTGTGACAGACAATGATGACGTCACTTGTAAACCTACCAGTGAACCAGACACGCATTATCGACACCCATTCCACTGGGACAGAACATGATGACGTCACTTGTAAACTACCAGAACCAGACAGCATTTATGTCCACTGTGACAGAATCTATGATGACGGCACATGTAATCCTACAAACCTGTTGTTCTTCACTTATATTTTATGTTCACTGTTTTTACATATTAATGAACTATTCTTGTACGTTACTGCGCTGCCTCATGTTACTGTATATTTTCTGCGACTTACTGTACCGTGTTACTGTATATTTTCTGCGA
>NC_069463.1:29981883-30064233 GCF_026875155.1 Cherax quadricarinatus
TACAAAACCCATACAAAAACAAAACCCACACCACACAACCACCCCAAACACAAAAAACATCACACACCCCCAACACACACCTACCAAAAACATACACACACCACACCAAAAACCACAAAAACCCAAAACACACACACACACACACCACACACAAAACACACACACAAACACACAAAAACAAAAACACACCCCCACACATCACACACAATTCAACACCACACACCACACCACACACACACACATCAACACACACTGCACACAACATACACACATACACATCACACACCCCACACCCACGGGGTGCAGACGGGGGGTACCAAGGCTCCGAGAACCTTCGTGTTTTGGGGGCGTCAAAAACCCCTACATAACAGGGGGAGTGACAAAGTCATGAACAAACCTACGATGAAAACATAGTTATTATTAAAAAAATTCGAGGGAAACCAAAATTTCATATTTTTTTTTTAAAAAGGCCAAACCGTTGTGGATCTATGGGGCACTGTTCCACCGATACAAACAAAAAAGATCAAAGTGAGTTTTTGAAAGGGGTGATCAAAAATTTTACAGCGTTTGGTTAAACAAGTGAAATGGGGGGCACCGTAAGTGAGAGTGAAAAAGTTAAAAACAAAAAGGAAAAAAAAAAAATAAATATACAAAAAGGGAAGGTGGCAGTAGCCATGAAGCAGTCGTCACAACATTTGTATGCCTTAACTATAAAGTGTAACCCCGAATGGAAGTGAATTCTGAAATAAGTGAAAAGTGAAATCATTGAGAATGCGGTGCTTGCATATAGGTTAAAAACATCAGGGGTGAAGGATTTACAAAATATGATAAAAGGCCTGTGTACACGACAAGTCAAGCTTCGGAAAATTTTTCATCACACCCGCTGCCAGCGCAAGTATTGCTCCCGTTGGGGTTTGCATTTTGAAAGGTTTGGTTTGGGTCCTGCACATGTTAGAACTGGTCACCCCTTCCTGAAAGCCATTACCAGATTAGAGTAAAAAGCATAACGAGGTGCAAGAGTAAAGCGGAGTGAGGGAAAACTTCAACACTTAACTGACACAAACAAAAATTTTACACCGCTACTTTCTAAATTTTTATAAGTAAATCATATGTTCAAGTATTGGTAACTTAGAATTACGGTATCTACCTGTTTTATTATTGTGTGAAAATTTTAGAATGGGGGACATACACACAACCACACAACACACACAACACACACACACCAAACACAACACACCCCACAAAACACCCAAAACCACACACATACCAAACACACACTACAACACACATACACACACACACCACACATACCCACACACACATACACAACACACATACCACAACTACACAACCACACACGTACACATACACACACACTACAACACAGGGGCGACAACTGGGGGACAAAAGGGTCGGGGGAACATGTAACGACATACAAGATACGCGGGGAATAACAAGGTGGACAGAGATAGGAGTTCCAGAAAGGGAACAGGGACAAGGGTCCAAAACGGGAAGCTGAAATCAGACGATCACGGGGACGTTAGGAAGTATTTCTTCGTAAAGATTTGTCAGAAGTGAATACCTAGCAAGTGAAAATATGAGGCAGGGAAACCCAAAAAGTTTTAAAAAGAGGTATGCAAAGCTCAGGCAAAGAGAGAGAGAGGGCCCGTAGGATAGTAAGAGGCGGGGCCAGGGGTGAGTTCGACCCCTGCAACCACAATTTGGGGTACAATAGGGAGTACCACACACACACAACACCACCACACACCACCACACACACACACACCAACACACACACAAAAACACAGGAACAAGCACTTGTAAGCTTAGTACACACCCAAAAACACACACAGGATTTCACCCCCGTCCTGTGAACTGACCATCAACCTTGCCTCTCCCCCCTCTTCCTATCCTAGGTAGAGACCTATCTCTACCTTTCTCACCCTTTAACCTATATCTCTTCTCTACCTAGCACTCTCTACCTATCTCTTTCTCTCCTTTCCCCCCCCCCATCTTCCCCCCCTAACATCTTTACCTCAAACACCCTTCCCCCCCCTAAAATTCCCCCCCTTAACATCTTCCCCCCCCCATTATCCTCCCTCTCCCTTTTCCCCATCTCTCTCCCCCCCCCCCCCTCCTCTCCCCCCAAGCCTCCTCCCCTCTCGCTCTTCCCTCTCCCCCCTTTTTTCCCCCCTTTTTTCCCCCCCTTCCCCCCCTCTTTGCCTTTCTTTTTCCTCTCCCCCTTTTTCCTCTCTCTCTTTCCCTCTTCTCTTCTCTCTCTCTCTCTTCTCTCTCTCCTCTCTCTCTCCTCTCTCTCTCTTTCTTCTCTCCTCTCTCTCTTATCTCTGATCTCTTATCTCTTTTTCCTTTTTCCTTCTAACTCTCCCCCCCTCCCCACCTTCCCCTTTACTCTCCCTCCCCTTCTCTTCCCCTTTCCCCCCTCTTCCCTCTCTCCCTCCTCTCCCTCCTCCTCTTCCCTTCCCCTCTCTTGCTCTCTCTCTTTTCCCCTTTCCCCTTTTAATCTCCCCTCTCCTACCCTTCCCCCCACTCTCTCTCCCCCCTCTCTCCTCACCTCACTCTCTTCCCCTTTTTCCTTCTCACTTTTCCCCTCTCTACCTTCCCTTTTTTTTTTTTTTTTTTTTTTTTTTTTTTTTTTTTTTTTTTTTTTTTTTTTTTACACAGGGTTTGACAAGGTTAAAGGGTCCCTACTTTATTAAGCTTATTTCAGGTTTTGGTTCCTAACTTTATTGGGACTAAGGGGGGGGTTACCCACATGCTCATTTGAAACATTTTTTTTGTTTTGAGACATACAAATGGAAAAGATGAAGTTGGGGCCCTTTGGCCGCTTTTTTTTGACAATGACTTTTTCTCGTTACATCAATGCTGTACGAATGTGTTCCATACCGAGTATCCTGGGAGTATGACTCAAGGAGTGATGTTCTGGGAAGGGGACCCAGATGAATTGCTGCTTTTTGCCCTCTTTGGGATAAAACTTGTTTCACGCTGTCCTCGAAGTGGAACCAATGTGGTTTTTGACAATATTGGCCTTGTACAAAACAGTAAGGCCACCCACACCCCCTCCATTTTAAAGGGCTCTGCTAAAAAATGACGATCTATCCGGATGGGCCCAAAGGCAAAGAGTTGGAGTCTTCCCTCGGTTCCTACTCTTCAAGCACCCGCAGTTGAGAAGGGTGGCAGGAAAACCCAGAAAGGGGGAGCATACCAATTTTTGTGAGCGTACTTTTTCCTCGTACGGGAAATCTTGAAAAACCCCTACTGTAAAAGAAAGATCAAAAGTTTCGGCGAAGTGCTGTAAGCCCCTGGGCCTTTTTTTGCAAAAATTTACAAAAAAGGTTCTTCAGGGTTTTTTGGGATTTCAAATTTCCCCCCCAAGGATATCAACTCTTCCCCAGGTCCCCAACATCCCCCTTTTTCATCCTTACTACTGCCCCACATTACCATCATGGTGCCTGGGAAGCCCATCATCTTTGCTTTTTCTCGGGTGCAAATTTTACTTCCCATCTTTTTTTTCCCCAAAGTATATTTCCCCCATTGGTGTTTTGTTGCCTTAGACACTGGCTTTTCTTCTTTTTGGATAAGTGAATGTCAGTGAACGCCCCGCGCATATCCCATGTGACGGGAGGGGTGAAAAAGGGTTCGTTGAAGGTAGACTTCCCATAAACAGGGGGAACCCACACGCTTCCTTGGGAACCCCTTGCCCCAAAAGGGGATCCCTTTGCTGTTTCCTTTTTCCAGGAGGATTTACACTTAGAGACTCCCATGAAGGTAACATGAGGAGACATAGCGTAACCCTTTAAATTTCCCAAGGTTTAAATTTTTTTGCTAAGAGGCCCTGGTGCCACCCCGGTCGAAAGCGCCAGCAAGCCGTGCTACCACACATCGGATTTTGGGATTCCCCAGGGGCCCGGTCCCACTTGTGGGGGGTTTTTAACAAAGCAGCAGCGTTTAAAACCCTTTCCTAACCCATATTGACGTTCACAAAGAAAGGGGAGTGGTAGTCAAAAAAATCTGTCTTTGTTTTTGAGATTATTGTATAAAGGGATTTTTCCAGTGATTGCCCGGATTTGTTACGGTCTTTGGTTGCTTTTTTTCGCTCTGCTTTTCTTTTTTAAACAGGGATTTACATTTGCCTCTTTCCATGGAGAGGGCCTTTTAACACTGTACTAGGCATCCCTGAAAATGCGAGTTGGGGTGTTTGCTAGCGGGTTTGGGCACTTTTATTTCTAAACAAATTGGGTAAATTGCTGGGCCCACCCCCTTTTTTTTGGTCAAGGATTTAATTTGGAAATGCACCCCCCCCTCCTTTAAATTGTCCCCAACGGGCATTTTTGACACAGTTCTTGCAGTAGCCTAGGAGGGTTTTTTTGCTGGATCGGGCCTTGCTTTTGGTAGCAAAGGCAGAAAAGAGGTCCGCCTTCTCTTGACTACTATAGAGGGGGGGTTTCCCCTTTGTCGTTTTAAAGAGGGGGAAAAGTTCTTTCAGGCAATCCCCTTGCCCTGCCCTTTGGACCAGGGACCACCGGGGTTTTTGGAGCCAAACCCTCCCTGATGTTTAACTTTTTTTTAGTGTCCCTTTCCCATTTGGGCAAGGGCCCCACTTTTGGAACATCCCCTATCCCAAAAAGGCTTGAATGTGCAAGTTCCTTTATAGGGGGTTTGGATTTTTTTTAAAACCCTTCCCCATGCTTTGTACTTAAAATTTAGCAGCCCTCTACAACGAAACCCAAAACCCAAGGCTGACTTTTGGCTTTGTCACATATTCCCGGGGGGGAATGTTTTCTTTTTGCAGATTAAGGATGTGTCCAGTGAAGGCTTTAACTTGGTTTTTAAACACCCCCTTTGGGAGAAGGATTCCAGTCGGGGGGGGCGAGCTAAAGGGGGAAAAAGGGGGGCCCCAATTTTAACCCTTTTCCTCATAGCCTGGTTGTGGGGTTTGGGACTCCTCCCCCTCGTTTTTTTTGGGTCTTAAGTGTGGAAAAAAAACAGCCTTGTGGCACCCGCCCAAACGAAAGCCGGGGGGGCTGACAAATGACTATCCTTTTTCCAGATCACTCAAAAAATGGGTAAAGGGGAGGAGCCAAAATGTGATTTGGGAAATAAAACAAAGTTTTTTTTCAAACCCCTCCCAAGAAGGTCATCAAAGTCCCCGAAAAAGGGTTTGGTGGTTGGGGGTCCCCCCCCCCAAAATTAAATATGGGGACGTTGGTTGTAGCCAAAGGGAGTCAATTTTTTTCCATTAGGAAGTTGAAGGGTCTGGTTTTGTTGCCACTGAGGTCTGTACTTTTGAAATGCTAGTACAGGGGTACTTGTTTACCGGGCTTGAAAAACACCATTTTCAAGATTTTGTAGGGGTTTTGGCAAAAATCTATGTGGTGGGCAGGCCCCTTTTTAGAGAAGCACACAGCAAACCCCCTCCTTGGGCCCTTGCCTGTCCTTTCATCCATGAGGTTCCCAGCATTTTTTCCCAAAAATTTTCTAAAGCCCCTTTTCATCCAAAAGTTTCAACAACAGCTTTCATTTGGGGACGTCGAGTGTTTCAAAAAGCTAGTGTGGTCTCCAACATTATTTTAATGAAACTTAAAAATTTTTGGCTGACAGGTTTGTGAGAAAATGGCTCCCTCTTTTCCCCCCTTTTTTCCCCCCCTTCAACGCCCCCCATCTCTCCCCTTCTGCCTTTCCCCTTTCTTTCTTCTCAAACGAAAAAAAAAAAAAAAAAAAAAAAAAAAAAAAAAAAAAAAAAAAAAAAAAAAAAAAAAATTGGGGGGACTCGCGGGGTAACCAAGGATCGTGAGTTTGGTTCTGGTAGGGGGAGGGGATGGTTTGGGGGGGGCAGGGGAAAAAAAGGATGGAAACAAGTGGGAGAAAAAATTAGGAGAGCTTTCTGAAAAAATGGAGAAAAAATCTCTGGGGGAAATTGGAAAAGAGGTTGGAAAAGGAGCCCAAAGAATTGGGAGCAAAATTCGAAACCGGGAGTACCAAGAAAAGGGGCCCTTTAAAAGTTGAGATATATAGGTGAAGCGAGTTACGGGGGCGGGACAGAGAAAACAGAAATATGAAGCGGGGGAAAGGGCAAAAACAGGAAAAGGGAAAATTATGAATTTTTGCAAAGGCCAATCACCCCCTCCCAAGGGGACCAAGAGTAAAAGGGGAAAGAAACTGCTTGCAAGGGAAAAGGGGTATGGTCGATTGCTGAGGCACAACCAGGCTATCAAAGCCCGGGAAAAAACCCAAGGGAAAAAACTGCCCAAAAAAAACGGCAGGTCCAGAGTCACAGGGGGTGAGGAAATTTGGGGGAAAAAAAGGGCAAAAACCCGTGGGTTTTCAAGGGGTTCAGGAGGAAAAGGGAAAGGACACACACTGAAAGGCAGCAGGAAGAAAGAAAGGAGATTGAGAAAATTTACACGGAAAAAGGGGGGAAGGATTTGGGCGATTTGTAAATTTTTTAGAAAAATGGGGGGAACTTTTAAAGGGAAAAAACCGACCAATCAAAATGATTTCAGGTTGGAAAAAGTGGGAAAAAGGACACCAAGAGAAAACCCCGGGTTTTTAAAAACTCAGAAGAGTACAAGAAGGTTTTTCCTAACAAGACAGAACAAAAAACGAACGACAGCAGTGAGGGGGAGGAAAAAAAAGGAAAAGGGGCTAGGAAAAAAAGACAAGGATGGGAAACCGCCGAGGGCAGTCAAGAGAACAGAATGCAAGGGGAAGCACCCCACCAAACTATTCCAGGGGAAAAAAACAACCTAACAAAACCATCCCCCCCCCACACAAACCACACCCACACCTCCACCCAAACACGAGCTTTGAATTTCCCCCATTTTGCCACCATCTCCCACCCTCACAGGCCCCCAAAACCCCAAGGTTTGGAAAAAAAAACGAAGGTTTTTTACAAAAAACGCAGATGGGTTTAAAAAATAAGTGGGAGGATGGCATGAAAGAGTCCAAAAAAAATCACCGGGCATCATAGCTCTCACAGAAAAACCCAAAATTACTGGTAAGATAACCCGATGCCAAACTTCCAAAGGGGATTTCCAAATCCAAGGAAAAAAGAGGGAAAACAGAGGGGGGGGAGGAGTGGCGTTTTTTTTTCTAAAAAAACGCTGGAATTTGATGAGCTGGAGAAGGAGCAGCGGAAAAAGGGGGAAAAAGATTAAAATTCGGGAAAAACTTTATTTTGGGGGTCCCAAGGGTAATTCCCGTGAAGTATAACCCCCACCGTACAGCAGGGGCCCGGCAAGATTTCGCGAGGCAAAAGAGCGTGGTTGATTAAAACCCCGGGTAGGTGGCCAAAAAGAGCTCAAAGCATGCAGGGCAAAAAATCCGACAGGGTTACTTTAAACAAAACCCCAAAAGGGGATCGATTTGGGGAGAACTTGGGCCCAACGGGGGGCCCAAAATAAAATGGGGCCTAAGATGAGGGGAAAGGGGGTACTGGAAAAATTTATGTGCCCCCACGTAAGGGCACTACAAAAGAGAGGAGAGGGTTAACCACAAGGCTGGACTTAGTATTCACCTTGGTGTGCAGATATCGAGGACATTTATTTTCGAAAGACCCCCCGGGGGCCCGTGACCATGTGGTTTTAAGTTCGAATACCAGAGAGCTACAAGTGGAGGGGAAAACAGGAAGGCCAGGACGAAAAGAAAACCCAAAAAAACAAGAAAGGGGGTACACCGGAATGAGGGGCTACCTGAAAAGGGGGGTTTATTTTACAGAGAACTTTGGGAGGGAAACCATTAAAGAGAGATGGAAAATGTAGCAACAAAATGCAAGGAGGCTGAGGAGAGGTTTTTTACCAAGGGGAACGGAAAAAATGAAAAAAAACCGGTGAGCCCATGGTTTTACCCAAAGGTGCAGGGGGGGCAAAAACCAAATGTCGGGAAGGAAGAAATATAGAAAGGCAAAAAGGGCCCAGGAGAATAAAGGGGACCATTTGTAGAGCCAGAAACGAATATGCCAAAATAAGGAAAGGGGGCCCAATAAAAATATGAAAAAGACATAGCAGCGACAGCCAAATCGGGCCCAAAACTGTTGTACAGCCACTTTAGGGGGAAAAAAACATCAAGGGCCGTTAAAACCCCTAAGGAAGGAAAGGGGAGAGTCTCAAAAAAAGACCGTGAAGTATGGGGAAAAAAACCCCCAACAAGAATTCAAAAAAATGGTTTTTACAGAAGGGGGGACAGAAGGGGATTCCCGAAAAACGGAGAGGTGGGGGGGGACCCCAAGTGCTGGCACAGTGAAACCCCGAGGAAGAATTTAAGAGGCTTCCGAGGGGCTTAAAACCCCAAAGGAATGGGGGCCAAAATAACAACTCCCCATGGGTATTGAGAGAGGGGGCGAGGTGCTATGTGTACCCCTAACAAAAAATTCCCTACATCTATCGAAACAAAGGGGATTGCCCGAGGCATGGAAAAGGGCAAATTAGTCCCAATTTTTAAAAAAAGGAGGGGCAGGGCATGAAGCATTAAAATACAGACCCGTGTCACTGACATGTATATATGCAAAAAACATGGGGAAGATTATTTAGGGAAGAGTGGTGAACACCAAAGAAAGAATGATCTCATCAACAGCAGCCAACAGGTTTCCCGGGACGGGAAATCCCGGTCACAAAACCCACTGGAGTTCTTACATGGTTAAGCAGTAAGACAAGGAGAGAGGGGTGGGGGGATTGCATTTTTTTTGGGCTGTAAAAGGGGATTGACACAGGGTTTCCCCCCAAGAGATTGGGGCAAAAAATGGGGCCAAACAGGGGTAACAGGGAAGGGAAACAATGGATCAGGGAATACTTTTCAGAAGACCAAACAGCGAGTCATGGGCTGGGGAGGTGTCAGTGGGGACCTGTGACCAGGGGGGGTTTCCCCCAGGGGGGCAGTCCCAAGGGGCCTGCTTTTTTTTTGGGGATTTGTGAAAAGACATGACGGAAGGGAAAAGACTTGAAGGGATCCCCGTTTGCAGTTGGGCCCTGGGAAATTGAAAGAGAAGAATTCACTCGATCGAAGACCAGGCAAACTACCCCAAAGGGATTGGGGAAAGGTGGGAGACCTTGGCCACAATTGGGCCCCCGGGGTTCAATTCCCCACCAAAGGGAAAATCTGAAGATTGGGGGAAAGGGGAAAGAAAAACCGCGACGGATACAAATCTAAGGGGGGCCCGAACTAAAACCCCAATTTTAAGGGAAAAAAAACTTGGGGGAGTTAAAAACCCCGGACATCCCCCGAAGCGCACATTAACCAAATAAATGCTGAACATATGGGGCGCCCCGGAAAACCCAGAACCCGCTTTTCCGACATCTTTATAAGGAATCATTCAGGACCATGGTACACGTGTACGTTAGGGCCCATATTTGAGGATTTGTCAGCACCAGTTGGGACCCACACTAGCCAAGCACGTGAAGAAATACTAGGAAAGTGCAAAAGGTTTGCAAAAGACTATTCCCAGAGCTAAGTGGTATGTCATTCGAGGAGAGGTTAAGGGAAATCAACCTGACGACACTGGAGGACAGGGAGACTAGGGGGGACATGATAATGACATAAAAAATACTGAGAGGAATTGACAAGGTGGACAAAGACAGGATTTTCAGAGATTGGACACATAACAAAGGGACACTGTTGGAAGCTGAAGACACAGATGAATCACAGGTCATGTTAGGAGTATTACTTCGCACAGAGTAGTCAGTAAGTGGAATAGTTTGGGATGCGATGTAGTGGAGGCAGGATCCAATAATAGCTTTAAGCAGAGGTATGATAAAGCTCACGGCTCAGGGAGAGTGACAAGTAGCGATAAGTGAAGAGGCGGGGCCAGGAGAGTCGGACTCGCACACCGCACATTCAACTAGGTGAGACTAGGTGCGTACATACACCCCACACACACACACCCACAAACACACAAACACATACACACACACACACACCCACATACTCACACACACAACACACACACACACACACACACACACCACACACCACACACACGCATACACACATACACACACACACACTCACATGACACTCCTACACACACACATACACCACCAACATACACATTACACACACACTACACCATGCACACAACATACACCACACATACAACCCACCACACAACATACCACATACACATACAACAACACACACAACATGCACACAATACACACACAATACACAACAAACACATACATTACACACACACACACACACACACCACACCACACACACACACACACACAGGATGTGGAAAGATGATGAGAAGAAACTTCGCATCAAAAATATATACATAAAACTTAAATGGTAAATTATATTTGAGATGTGGAAAAGAATCTAAGAGATATGTCTAGCTCTGTGACTAAAGTGATTCCTGACCTTTAGGCAAGTAACCTTTAAAACTACACTAACTGATAAACCAGAACTGTGGACTGACTGACTTATGTCAAACAGATCCGACTTTCGTAATCTGAGACCTTCCTCTGGCTTTACAGCTCACCCCCTTTAAAAGAATATATTAGTTTATTATACTGTCTATTCTTTGATTAGTTTTGGAAAGGGATAGAAAAGATTCTGGGAGACAATGATTTCAACATAGACATTATTGAGGAAGAGATGTAGCAGGTAATGTTTGTATTAGACTTGTAACCTTTATTATAATCATCATTATAACATTATAAAACAGCATATGAATATGAACGGCAGAGTAACACACAAAACACGGATACAGTAGGGGTCGCAGAAAATTACAGTAACCACGGTACAGTAAGTAGCAGAAAATATACAGTAACCCGGTACAGTAGAGCAGAAAATATACAGTAAACACGGTACAGTAAGTCGCAGAAAAATTTTACAGCTAACACGGTACTGTAGTCGCAGGAAATATACACGCTAACACGTACAGTAAGTCACAGAAAATATACAGTAACACGGTACAGTAAGTCGCAGAAAATATACAGTAACACGGTACAGTAAGTCGCAGAAAATATACAGTAACACTGTACAGTAAGTCGCAGAAAATATACAGTAACATGAGGCAGCGCAGTAACGTACAAGAATAGTTCATTAATATGTAAAAACAGTGAACATAAAATATAAGTGAAGAACAACCAGGTTTGTGAGGTTTACAAGTGACGTCATCATTGTTCTGTCACAGTGGACGATAATGCTGTCTGGTTCTGGGAGATTTACAAGTGACGTCGTCATTGTTCTGTCACAGTGGACGATAATGTTGTTTGGTTCTGGGAGGTTTACAAGTGACGTCATCATTGTTCTGTCACAGTGGACGATAATGGCAGTTCTGGTTTGGAGGTTTACAAGTGACGTAAATCATTGTTCTGTCACGTGGATGCATAATTGCTGTCTGGTTCTGGGAGGTTTACAAGTGACGTAATCTTTGTTCTGTCACCGTGGACGATAATGCTGTCTCGGTTCTGGGAGGTTTTACAAGTGAAGTCATCATTGTTCTGTCACAGTGGACGATAATGCAGTCTGGGTTCTGGGAGGTTTACAAGTGACGTCATCATTGTTCTGTTCAAGTGGACGTATATGGACAGTCTGGTTTCTGGGAGGCTTAACAAGTGACGTCATCATTGTTCTGTCACAGTGGGTCGAGAATGCAGTTGGTTTGGGAGGTTTACAAGTGGACGTCATCAGTGTTCTGTCACAGTGGACGATATGAGTCTGGTTCTGGGAGGTTTACAAGTGACGTCTTCATTGTTCTGTCACAGTCGGAGATAATGAGGGTTGGTTCTGGTGGTTTACAAGTGACGTCATCATTGTTCTGTCAAAGTGGCGGATAATGCAGTCTGGTTCTGGGAGGTTTTCAAGGGACGTCTTCATTGTTATGTAACGTGGACGATATGCAGTCTGTTCTGGGAGGTTTACAAGTGACGTAATCATTGTTCTGTCACAGTGGACGATATTGCGTCTGGTTCTGGGAGGTTTACCCCAAGAGACGTCATCATTGTTCTGTCACAGTGGACGATGATGCAGTCTGGTTTCTGGGAGGTTTACAAGTGACGTAATCATTGTTCTGTCACAGAGTTGATAATGCTGTCTGGTTCCCTGGGAGGTTTACAAGTGACGTCATCATTGTTCTGTCACAGTGGTCAGTAGATAATGCTGTCTGGTTTAGGGTGATTTACAAGTCGACGTCGTCATTGTTCTGTCACAGTGGACGATTAATGTTGTTTGGTTTGTGGAGGTTTACAAGTGACGTCATCATCTGTTCTGTCTCAGTGGACGATAACTGCAGTCTGGTTCTGGGAGGTTACAAGTGACGTAATCATTGTTCTGCACAGTGGACGATATGCTGTCTGGTCTGGGGGTTACAAGTGGGACGTCATCATTGTCTGTCCTCAGTGGGACGATATGCAGATCTGGTTCTGGGGGTTTACAAGTGACGTCATCATTGTTCTGTCACAGTGGACGTATGCTGTCTGGTTCTGGGAGGCGTACAAGTGGCACGTCATCATTGTTCTGTCACAGTGGACGATAATGCAGGTCTGGTTCTGGGTGGTTTAAAAGTGAGTCATCATTGTTCTGTCACAGTGGACGATAATGCAGTCTGGTTCTGGAGGTTTTACAAGTGACGTCATCATTGTTCTGTCACAGTGGGACGGATAATGCGTTGGTTCTTGGGAGGTTTACAAGTGACGTCATCATTGTTCTGTCAAGTGGACGTTAATGCTGTTGGTTAGAGTTGTTTACAAGGACGTCATCATTGTTTCTGTCTCAGTGTCGATAATGCAGTCTGGTTCTGGGGAGGTTTACAAGTGAACGTCAATCATTGTTTCTGTCACAGTGGACGATTAATGTTGTCTGTTTGGGAGGTTTACAAGTGACGTCATCATTGTTCTGTCACAGTGGCTGATAATGTGGTCTGGTTCTGGGAGGTTTACAAGTGACGTCATCATTGTTCTGTCACAGATGGACGTAATGCTGTCAGGTTCTCCGGGAGGTCTTAACATTGACGTAATCATTGTTCTGTCACAGTGACGATAATGCAGTCTATGGTCTATGGAGGTTTACAAGTGACGTCTCATTGTTCTGTCACAGTGGACGATATGCAGTGGTTCTGGGAGGTTTACAAGTGACGTCATCATTGTTTGTCACAGTGGACGATAATGCTGTCTGGTTCTGGAGGTTTACAAGTGACGTCATAATTGTTCTGTCACAGTGGCCGTTTATTGCAGTCTGGTTATGGGAGGTTTACAAGTGAAGTCATCATTGTCTGTCACAGTGGACGATAATGCAGTCTTGTTCTGGTGGTTTACAAGGGACGTCATAATTGTTTCTGTCACAGTGGACGATAATGCAGTCGGGTTCTGGGAGGTTACAAGTGACGTCATCAGTGTTCTGTCCAAGTGGACGATAATGTTGTCTGGTTCTGAGGAGGTTTCAAGTGACGTCATCATTGTTCTGTCACAGTGGACGATAATGCTGTCTGGTTCTGGGAGGTTTACAAGTGACGTCATCATTGTTCTGTCACAGTGGACGATAATGCTGTCTGGTTCTGGGAGGTTTACAAGTGACGTCATCATTGTTCTGTCACAGTGGACGATAATGCTGTTCTGGTCTGGAGGTTTACTAAGTCGACGTCAACATTGTTCTGGTCACAGTGGACGATAATGTTGTCTGTTCTGTTGAGGTTTACAAAGTGACGTCATCATTGTTCTGTCACAGTGGAGGATAATGCAGTCTGGTTCTGGGAGGTTTACAAGTGACGTCATCATTGTTCTGTCACAGTGGACGATAATGCTGTCTGGTTCTGGGAGGTTTACAAGTGACGTCATCATTGTTCTGTCACAGTGGACGATAATGCTGTCTGGTTCTGACAATCGCTGCTTCACATTATATAGCAAATGTTTTTATGTGTCCACAACCAGATTTTTTTTATATAAACAAATCAAGGTGTGTTAATACCAGTGATGTCAGAGTGAAGGTATCTGTGACTTCTTGTATGTCACAGTTGATATACTGCACCAGAATATTTAACAGATGAAGTTAGTGGTGTAAAACACTGGAGACAAATAGGAACAGCCAAACGTGTTTTATACTTGTAGACAGTAACATCCAACAAGAAATTGCTACAAAAACAGTATAAAACATGTTTTATTACTTGCTGTAGTGACGTCATGTCAGCGAAGAATGAAACAAAAGACAGTCTAAAAGTTTTATATGCTGCATGACATCATTTTCTTCAATTTATTTGTTGGGAAATCGCTGTCCCACAAATATCTTCCCTATGTGGAACAACAACTTCTTCCTTAGGTTGCTTTTCTTCAATAAAGGTGACCCAAGAGTTGACACGTGTCTAATTTATCAACGTGTCGTTCTGTGAACCATTTCTATCTACATCCTGTAAGACCTGCAACGTCTTGGGATCTTAATATTGGGAATTCTTCGCTTGCCTAACACTTGGGCACGACTACTTCCACATTGAACAAATGTGACACCACCTACATATCTGCTGCACCTCTCCTGCCTACGGTTTATAAGCTGGCTTCTCTGTCATATTGCAGATTCTATTCAAGATTGATGGACTACCACATCGACAGAAGATTGAATGAACAACGTCAGCAGCTTGGGCTGCCTTATTCACATCAGTAAATGGTGTCTTCAGCACTGACGAAGTATGAGGAATTTTGACTGTGTTCCACAGTCGCCCTGGGAATTTCTGATCTTCTTTGAAAGTTCCTTAAGTTCATCGTGGGTTGAGTAGTAATCAGCATGTCCACGTCGTTTGAGGATGACGGTCCTCTTGGCCCTCTGGGCTGGAGAAGACATAACTTGGAATCCCGTTGGCAGCAATAATAGTGATCAGTTTTTCGCTCGATAGTGCCATTGCAGCAATGAGGCTTCATTTAGCGACAAAATCGCATTGAACTTGACATGGAAGCTACACTAGCAGCAGTTGCAAGTGATAGTTTGGGGATAGTGGTTTACTGTCGCACTGTGGTTTGATCTTCACACGATTTGAGTAGCTCATCGTAGAGGCCACAGATGAAGGCGGAGCAACAGACGTATAAGAGCCTTCCCCAACGGGATCGTAGGAAGACGTGTAAAACAACTTTAAAAACCACAATCATCGCTATACCAGTACCATCGATATACTATATCATCACTACTCAAGAAACATCACTATTCCCACAACTTTCACTTCACAGCAAAAAAAAAAATTCACTATACAATTAATTCACAATACCACAACTATCACTGTACTATAACATCTACTCAAGAAAAAACAGTATACCCCAAATATCACTTACACCACAATCTCATATCCACCACCATCACTATACAGGGAGGTGGAACGAGGAATGAGGAGGAGGAAGAGGGATACGAGGAGATAAAGAGGTTGGAGAACAAAGAGGGGGAGAATGAAAATGAGGAGTTAAAGGAGGAAGATGACATGGAGAGGAAGAAATTTGGGAAGGAAAAGAAGGAAGAGGAAGAAGATACGGAGGGGAGGAAAGGAGGAGGTGCGTGGTGGTTGGGGACGGGAGGAGGAGGAGGAGGTGGGGGTGGGGGTGGTTTTTGGAGGTGGGGTTGTGGGATTGGGTGGATTGGGGGGTGGGGCCGGGGGTTTGGGGTGGGTTATAATAGGAAGGTGGGTGGGGGGGTGGGGGGGTGAACTGCGCGTGTGTCTGTGAAGGGAGGGTTCGCGAGCGGTTGAAGGGGGTTTGTGGGGTGGGGGGTTTGGGGGTGGGGGCCTTTTTGGCGCGGGTTTGGAGGAGGAGGAGGGGATTAGTGAGTGGAGAAAAGGAGAGGAAAGTTAAAGAAAGAGGAAGAGGTGGAGGATGAGTAGAAGCATTTGAGGAGAGTGAGAGAGGAAAAGGAGGTGACAAGAATAGATCTTACTGCTAAAGTTCTGGGCCGAGGAAGGAATTCATTTGGCTTACAGTTAGTACTCTGACAGATTTCAGAATATATACTAATCCGATTTCGTTTACTATAGCACCCGTGGCAGAGTCGGTAACGCGTCTCACCTGCCAATTTACAGACGAGGGTTCGAATCCCTGGCCCAAACCTTCAAAATGAAATTCCCCAAAGACTGTTGTTGGTGGAAGGGATAAGAGAGTGATCTTACTGAAACTCAAGTGTTAATTGGAAACAAGTACGTTTCCGTCATAGTGGACTCTGGATCTGATACTAACCAGGTTTCACTTCAAACTGTCATGAGTGTGGATTGTTAACAGGATTGGTATATTTTTGAGGAGCGCAAGGATTACAAGCCATCCTTGATAGGACTCCTGGATGCAGCTCTCGGGTGCCATGGTAATGTTGGTCATTCATACACATGTTGTCATGAAGCACTCCACTTCTGCTAGTAGGATGTGCTCCACAATTCCATTGCTATATCCGGAATGTCAAACACCGTCCCACACTAGTAAGTTCGTCCAGGTTACAATAGACAACATCTTCATGGACCAAGCCCAACAATGGATGTGTCAGGTGGCGACAGAATGTAGTTAAATGATCATTGGATTCTGGAAGGCAACCTGCTACCACCATGAAACCAAAATTCAGAACCATCTGAATATCAGGTTCAGGTGATGGAGCCTATCACAATATCATCCCGGAACCAATGGAATATACATACCATCAAATTAAATATAAATTCGACAATGCAACCAGTCACCTCAAGCGGAACTACAAAATAATAGACATCTTCCTCCACAACGGGCATGAGGGACTTACTCCTCGGGTTGGATTCCTGATGGAAATGGAACTGACATTCGTTGACCTCGACTCCGTTAGTAAGCAAAACTCAGAGATTGATCCCACAAAGCCAGTTTCGGACGAGCTACTACTGGAAAAAAACAGAGTCGGACTGTAAAAAAAAAAAAAAAAAATTCTTTCTTAGCACAATTTTCCAGTTCTTGTGAAGCTACTTTCATGGTCATCAGAGGTCAGTCGCCATCATAGATTTTGCATCCCACATCCTCCGTAGGCGAAAAAAAACATATTAGTTTTTAGGTCCACGAGGCACTGTTTTTATACATAAAAGTTTTTATTCTTGGATACAGTGTCATCTTTAACAAATTCCTTTTCCACTATGATTCCATGTCAGACATTAAAGGCAGTGGGATTATTATCACAAGAACGTCTCATCTAGGGATGGGGAAAAACAAGTGACAGCTTGGGCACCTGATCCAGCATGCGCGTGCACTGCATATCACAGCTGGTGGGAAGCAGTGTGAATGAGAGTTGTGAATGATAAGTAATGGTGTGTGATAAGTGGTGTTGGTAGTGGTGGTGTGATAAGTGGTAGTGGTAGTAGGTGGGATATAAGTAGTGTTTATGATATGTGTGTTGATGGTTGTAGTGTTGATGCGTAGTAGTTGTTGATAAGGTAGTATTTTGGTGGTAGGGGTGAAGGTAGTTCTGATCATAATAGTGGTGTTGATGGGCAGATGTAGTAGTAGTGTTGATGGAAGGTAGTGGTGATAGTAGGAGGAATTAAGGTAGTGGTGATCATGATCGTGGTGTTGATGGTGGTAGTGTTATGGTGGTTGTAGTAGTAGTGGTAGTTGTAATAGTCAATACGTAGAGTTAATGGTAGTTGTGATAATTTTAGTTGGTGTACTTGTAGTGGATGTACTTGTGGTTGTAAACATTGTTACTGGTGTACTGTATGGTGATATTGTCATATGGTTAATTCTGGTGATACTGTGAGTACTGATACTTTTGTTTTTATGCATTGAATGGTAGTACTCATAGAAATGTATACATGAATTATTATAAACTTTATTGTTTTTATTGACAATTGCAACATTTTTGTGATATAGTTAGTGTGATCCTATGATATTATAAACAATTATATTTAAACATTAATCTTATAACAATTAATTAATACTAAATCTTATAAACTAGAATTAATTTACAAGACTATTTAAAATTAATAATTTTTTTTATTATTTTTTAGTTACTATCAACCCCCCATCCCCATTGTGGTGGGGCTGGGGTGGGGAGATATAGATATGAAAAAGGGGGTGGCTGTACATTTGAAGCTGTGGTACCGGAAGTACCGAGTCCTGTAGTGGTGGTGACATGTAGAATGTGATACGTTGTTTTTTTGGGTGGTACTAGAAAATGAGACTTGTTGTGGTGATTCATTGTAGTGGTGATTCTTTGTGTGGTGGTATTCGGACGTATGTACTTGTACATGGTGATACTGATGTGGTGTTATCGTAGTGGTGATACTTGCTTTGATTATTTCTTGTGTAGTGGTACTCCTATTAGTGATTCTTGTAGAGTTGATACTGGTAGATATGATGTTTGCAGTGGTGATTTTTTTAGTGTTGGTGTTAGTAAAATAAAAAAGTGTTTCTACATGTTAGTGGTGATTATTCGTAGTAGTGGAGACGTGTAATGGAGATTCCTTTGCATTAGTGGTAATGGAAGTGGAGGATACTTGTTGATGAGTTACTGTACAGTGTTGAAGATTGCAGTGATAATATTTGTGTGGTGGTAGCTCTAGTGGGAGATACATTGTAGTGTTCATGTTTGTAGTGGTGATATTTTTAGTGGTAGTACTTGTAGTAGTGGTACTCTAGTGGTGATACTTGTAGTGGTGGATATATTGTGGTGGTGGCACTTGCAGTAGTGTTAACCTTGTATTAATGATACTGTATCATAGCGGTGATTCTGGAGTACTGATATTTGTAGTGTTGATACTTGTGGTGTTGGTACTTGATACTTGCAGTGTTGATAATTGCAGTGATAGTATACGTGCAGTGTTGTACTTGCAGTGCTTGATACTTGCAGTGTTGATAATTGCAGTGTTGATACTTGCAGTGTTGATACATGCAGTGTTGATTACTTACAGTGTTGATACTTTGCAGTGTTGATACGTGCAGTTGTGATGCTTGTTTTAGTTGATTATCTTTATATTGGTGATATTGTAGTGGTAGTATTTGTAGTGGTGACACTTGTAGTGATGGTATTTTAGTGGTGACACCATCACCCCCCCCCCCCCTGAGTTAATCGAAACTACCACATCACTATCTTCATCAGTGTATCTTCACTACACATCACTAACACCATCACAGTGTATCTTCACTACTCATTTCTCATACAGTGTATCTTCACTACTCATCATCCATCCAGTGTTTTCACTACTCTCATCATCACATTTATTTCTTACTACTCTATCATCATCAAAGAGTTCTTCCACTAATCATCATCAATCACAGTGTATCTTCATACTCACATCATCACAGTGTATCTTCACTACTATCATAATCACAGTATCTCTTCACTATCTTCATAATCATTCACGTGTTTCTTCACTATCATCTTCATCACAGTGTATCTTCACTATCATCATCAACAAGTTTATCTTCACTATCATCATCATCCACAGTGTATCTCACTACTCATCATCATCACAGTGTATCTTCAATACTCATCATCATCACCAGTTTATTTCACTACTCATCATCATCACAGTGTATCTTCATACTCCATACATACGGTATAGCTTCACTATCATCATCATCACAGTGTATCTTCAACTACTCATCATCATCATCACAGTATATCTTCACTATCATCATCATCACGAGTTATCTTAACTATCATCATCATCACAGTATATCTTCACTACTCATCATCATCACAGAAAATATAGCTTCACTACTCATCATCATTCCACGGATATCTTCACTACTCATATCATCACAGTATATCTTCACTACTCATCATCATCCACTGTATATTCTTCACTTAATCATTTCATCATCACGGTATATCTTCACTACTCAATCATCATCACAGTTTATCTCACTACTCTTCATCATCCACAGTGTATCTCACTACTCATCATCATCACAGTATATCTTCACTAACTCTTCATCTTAACAGTATAATCTTCCACTACTCCAATCATCATCACAGTATATCTTCACTACTCATCATCATCACAGTATATCTTCACTACTCATCATCATCACAGTATATCTTCACTACTCATCATCATCACGGTATATCTTCACTACTCATTCATCATCACGGTATATCTTCACTACTATCATCATCACAGTATATCTTCACTACTCATCATCATCACGGTATATCTTCACTACTCATCATCATCACAGTGTATCTTCACTACTCATCATCATCACAGTATATCTTCACTACTCATCATCATCTCAGTGATCTTCATACTCATCTTCATCACTGTGGTTGGTTTATATTTTTAGGTTCATTGTTTAGGTACTAAAAATATTTACATAGATGTTTCCCGCTTTACTTCAATAGGTAATATTTTTGTACTGTGGTAAAATACAAGGGCATCATTTAGATGTACTTTTTGGAGATGGTTAGAGATGTTTACTACTTTTATGTATTTTACATAGAACATAAGAATGGAGGAACACTGCAGAAGACATACATGCTGGTCCTTATCAAAATCCACCACTGCCTAAAGATACCAAGGATTTTACTCAGTACCCACTGACTCCATTCAACCCAGCACTCCCACTTATACATTTGTTCAATCCCCTCCCCCCCCCCCCCTTTTTAAAGTACTCAAGGTCCCTTGTGTAGATCACTTTGCTGTATGCAGCAGTTGCAAAGTTGAACTGGCAAAGAGTACGGCATAATTAACAGGTTCGAATAGGAAAGGATACTTGAAGAGGTGTTCGGTGACTTCAATACTGCAAGAATTTCAATGATTCTCCCATCTTCACCTACTACCTACCTAAATTCCTACTAACTTGTCTACCTACTGACCCCCCTACCTACTGACTACCTACCATCTACCTATTAACCTACCTAATAACCTACATATTTACCTACCTACTTACTAACCTACCTACTTACTACTTCAATACCTACTAACCTAACTTACCTAACCTACTAACCTACCTACTTACCTACCAACCTCCTGACTACCACTACCACCTCTGACTACCTCATCTACCTACTTACCTACAACCCTGACTACCTACCTAATAACCTACTACCAACCTTCCTGACTTCTGCCTACCTTCCAAACTACCTACGTTACCTTCCACTTACTACCAACTTTACATAACTACCTACCAAATTCCTAGCTAGTACCTAAATTGCTATCCACCTACCCTACCTATCAGTCAAACTTCGTATCAAAAACATAATGAGTTAAGAACTTAGCTTCATTCAGTATGAATTAAGTGTGACGTTGAGCGATATGTAATCGCTGAGGCATTGTTCCTCATATTGTCAGCTGTTCCCTAACGTGATATGAATACCACCTGATACTCTAGAGACTACACTCACCACCATGACTCATAGACTTAGGACATCTCACGTACATACGCCATGATCGGCCACTCTCGTCCTTGCTGCACACTCTCCCCTTGACCTCCTCCTCAATACAACTATAATTATCCTCGTATGCTGAGAATACAGAAATTAACTCCCTCGCTCCATTCTTGTCACTTGCCTTGTTGCTGTATGGAAAGCCTCTTTGTCCGAGGGAAGGGAAACTAATTTTCTTTGTGGGATAATCAACTTAACTGGATATAATAAAGCAATTTTTCCTATACCAAACTAAAGTGAGCTTTATTACACGATTTTTTGTAATCTCTATTTATAAAGAATATATAATATATATATATATATATTTATATATTATATTTATTATATATCATATCATATATATATATATATATATATATATATATATATATATATATTTATATACCTTATATAATATATATATATCTATTTATATATGTCGTGGCGTAGGCAGAACTTGCGATCTTGGCTTAAAATTGCAACGCTCATCTTGCCATATAAGACAAGCGAAAATTTGTGTATGCAATTTATTTGCCAAAATCATTTTGAACCAAAACGATAAAAAATAGTTTTTCTCTGTGTTTGCTTAATATTAATTATTGTTAAAACAAATTCAAAAATACTTAAGTTGGCGTTAGGCTAAATAAATTGATCTTGTTATTTTAAGGTTAGGTAAGTTTTTAGATTCTTTTGGTCAAAATTATAAATTTTTACATTTACTTTAATGAAAAAAAAAAAAAAATATATCTTTAAACGTAATAAGAGAAAATTTCAGAAAGGAATTTAATTTTAAAGGAGTTTCTTGTAATTGACAGTTTTACATATTTCGCACGACATATATATATATATATTTATATATATATATAGTATATATATATTATTTATATTATATTATATATTTATATTTATATTATAGATATATATATATATTATATATATATATAGTATTTATATATATATATAATATATATATATATATATTTTATATATATAATATATATATATATATATTATATATATATATATACTATATATATATAATTGTGTGTGTGCGTGTGTGTGTATGTGTGTGTGGTGTGTGTGTGTGTGTGTGTGTGTTGTGTATGTGTGTGTGTGTGTGTGTGTGTGTGTGTGTTGTGTGTGTGTGTGTGTGTGCGCGCAAGGAATTCGCAAGAGCAGGCGAAATATACACAAACACTGATCTCTGCCAGAGATCGGTGTTGGTGAGGGGCTCTTGATTTAGGAAATTGGAAATGTGCTCCAGTTCCCCGAATTAAGCCTGAATGCCTTCCACATCCCTCCTCCCGGGCCCTGTATAATCCTCCGGGTTTAGTGCTTTCCCCTTTAAATTAAAAAATAATAAAAAATAATTTGTAATTTTCCCCCGGGCCCCTTACGAATTCCTTGCATTTTAAAAATCCTCTATTTGGGGTGGGTTTGCATGCGGGGGAATTAATAAAAAAATGTAAGCCCTTCCCACCTAAAAGGGCGGCTCCTTTGGGATCAACTTTCCTTAGCTTTAACGGGGCGAAAAGGGTTTTGGGGCCGTGGGTAAAGGTGGTAAAGCAAAGCGTACCTTTTTTCCCACGGTTCAAAGGTTCCGAGTCTCCTTGGGCCAGAGATCCGTTTATTTATGTATGAATATATATTAAAAAAAATAAAATATAATAAATATATATTTTAATCCCCCAGGGGAAAAAGCGGTTTGATAAATAACAACACTGCACTAGCCAAAGTGGGAACCCCCAATGCTGTTTTGGCCCCCCCCCAAATTTGGGGGGCCATGACGTTTTTAAAACCACAAGCCCAAACACAATCCTTAAAAAAGGTCCCCTTTCCCACCCAAAAATTTAGAGTTGAAACCCCACCATCAAAGGGAACTTTGCGGTGGTTGGACGCCTCCGAGCAAATTTTCATTCCAATTTCCCCTGTTTGTGTAAAAAGCTCAAAAAACCCAGAAAAATTTAAATTTTAACTGAACCCCGGAACAAGGGGTATTGTTTTCAATAAAAAACCACTCACACCAAAGGGAGCTAAGGAACAACACCCCCCCCCTTTAAAAAAACCCCCGGGGATTCCCCCATTTTTTGGGAATTTCCCGCACCTTTCCTTTTTTTTCCCCCCTTTTTGCCCTGATCCAATTCCATTTCTCCCCCTTCCCTTTTCCAACATTCCCCCAATGTTTCACACCCCCCCCCCCCACCCCCCCCCTTTTTCCCCCCCAAAAAATCAAGCTTTGGGTTAACTATTCCCCTTACTTTCCCCCTTTGGGGCTTCCAGGGAAAAATTTTTTTTTGTCCCCCCACAAAATTTCCTTCGGTGAAACCCACTCACCCTTTGAAACCCCTCGTCATTTCTATGACTCACCTCATTTTTTCATAGCCCCAAACTCCCCCAAAAAAGGCACGCCCCTTACCCCGAAAAACAGAAAAAAATTCACCCTCCTCCAAAATCTCCCCCCCCCCCCCATCTGAAAACAAATTTTTTCCTTAACAAATTTTTTTTATCCTCATCACCAAACCCTTTTCCCAAATATTCACTTTTTTTTCCCTTCCCTTTTCCCATCCCCCCTACCAAACCCCTCCTAAAACCCTTTGCAACTTCTCTCCAAATCTCCCCAAAAACAAAAGTGTCATCAGCCAAAAAAGCAACTGTGGCAACCCCCCACTTTGTGTTTGATTCTCGTCTTTTAAACCCCCAAAAACCCTTGCCAAAAACCCAAAAACCCCACTTTTTTTTCCCCCAAAACCCCATCTAAAAAATATATTAAACTTTCCAGGGGTTGAAAATCACACACCTTGTTTTAAGGGCCCCTTATTTTTTACTAAAAAATACTTCCCCTTTCCCCTCCCCCACCCTAACCTAAAGCCTCACTATCCTCATAAAAACCGTAAACCTGTTTTTAAATAACCTCCTCCAAATCCCTTTTAAACATCTCCCAAACATTGCCCCCCTACCCCCCTTTTGCGTCCCTGTACGCATATAGGGGTAAAAAAAAACTTTTTCTTTTTTTTGAAAAAACCACAAAACCTCGAAAATAGTTTTGAAATGATTTAAAGAGCTTTGCCTTTTCTGCAGCAAAATGCAAAGAAAACTCTCGTTTTTGTCGCTACAGTAACCTCCCCCAAAGGGCACCCTGAAAACTTAAAAACCAAACTTACACCAAAGCCCCCCTTTAAAAACCAGAAAAACACCAGACTGCCAAAAACACGCACAAAATTTCTTAAAATTTTATTATAATTGTTTTGTTATAAAACTTAACTAAGGTACACCTTATTTAAATTTTAAAAAACATTTAAAAGAATAAAAAACTACAAAATTATGCTGAGAAAGGGGAAAAAAAAATACGAGTAAACCCGCTGAAGCTCAAAACCCAAACGAACTCCGACCCAAAGAGGGAAAAGCAAATTTACCCGGGGAAATTTTTGGCCCGGGGCCCATTGTAAAAAGAAAAATATTTTAAAAAATTTAAAAATTTTAAAATTTTTATATGTGCACAAAATTCCCCCCATAATCCCTCTCTCTCCCCCCTCTCTTTCTCTCTCTCCGCCTCTTTCTTTTTAACCTTTTTCCCCTGAAAATTTAAAGACACCATGGGGCAGCTCTTGGGTATCTTTTAAAAGGGAAACTTTTCCCCCACAAAAGGGGCCCCTCAGTCCTTTACACAGGAAAAACCCTTGAAAACAGGGGGGGGAATGAGGTAATCACCCCCTAAACCCTTTGATTTCGATCGGCCCAGCCCCACCCTTCTTAAATGAATACGCATATGACGGAGAAGCACTTATAAACCGTAGGCAGGAGAGGTGCACAGCCGTAGGTGGTGTTACTTTTGGGCCCAAGGGGAAGTAGGGTCGTCCCCCAAGAGTTAACAAGCGAAGAAATCACAATCATCAACAATCCTGCCCAACACTGCAACTTCTTGGGACCCTTAATACTTGGGGTTTCTTCGCTTGGGCCCAACACTTGGGGGACGAACCCACTTCCACATTTTGGGGAAATGTAACAAACCCCCTACCACTGCTGCACCCTCCTGCCTACGGTTTATAAGGGTGTTCCCCCTCATATAGCCGTATTCTTCAAGATTGAAGGACCGACCACATCGAAATCAAGACTGAGGGGCTGATTACCTCATTCCCTCCGTTTTTTCAAGTTTCCCTTCTGTGTAAGGACTGATGAAAAACCCCTGTTTGGGGAAACGTTTCCTTTTAAAAAAGACTATCCCTACGTCCTCCTTTTCTTTTTCCACACACATCCCTACGTTTCCTCGGGATCTTGTAAAAGTTCCACACCAAACCTTTCGGCCCCCGCTATCCTTTTTTATTTTCCATACACTACCCCCACTTTCCCCGCTAACTTTTTTATGTTCCCTACCTTCCCTACTTTCCCCTATCTTTGTTATGTTCCATACACTATCCCTACTTTTTCCCCGCTATCTTTGTTTTTGCTCCACACACTATCCCTACTTCCCCGCTATCTTTGTTATGTTCCCCACACTATCCCTACTTCCCCGCTATCCTTTGTTATGTTTTCCCCACAAATATCCCTCTTCCCGCTAACTTTTTTTATGTTCCATACACTACCCCCCACTTCCTTTGCTATCCTTTGTTTTTGTTTCCATACACTATCCCTATTCCCCCCGCTAATCTTTGTTATCTCCACAAAACAATCCCTACTTCCTCCTATCTTTGTTTTGTTCCACACACTATCCCTACTTTCCTCGCTATCTTTGTTTTTTCTCCACACACTATCCCACCTTTTCCCCCTATCTTTGGTTTTGGGTTTCCCCACACTTCCCTACTTCCCGCTTTTCTTTGTTATGGTTTTCCCCACACTATCCCCCACTTCCCCTATCTTTGTTATTCCCCACACATCCCTCTTCCTCGCTATCTTTTTTATGTTCCAAAAACACTATCCCCCACTTCCTCGCTATCTTTGTTATGTTTTCCCCACCTATCCCTACTTTTCCCCGTATCTTTGTTTATGTTCCCCACACTATCCCCCACTTTCCCCCTTTTGTTTTTTTCCACACACTAACCCCTACTTCCTCGCTTTTCTTTTTGATGTTTTCCCCACACTATCCCCTATTTCCCCCGCTATTTTTTGAAATCTTCCTCACGGTTTTTAAAGCATCATCCATACTCTCCCTTTCCCTTTACGAGTATTATTCCACATTCTAGGTGGAAATTCCCAGATTCACATTCTAGGGGGACATTTTAAAATCACATTCTAGGTGCATATTCAAAGGGGGGCCCATTTCAAGGTCTTTCATTTAGGGGCACTTTCCCCCCGCAAGGGGGTTGCTGTCTTTTGCGGTGTTTGCACGCCCCCCAAATGCACTACCCTTAAAACCGTTTGGGCCCTGTGCCATACAAAAACCTCAGGGAAATTTAAAAAAGAGTAAAAGGGTTTTTTCCCTACCCCGGGGGTTTCCCGGGGGTTAAATTTCCGGGGGGTCAAAGCCCCCGCCGGGGGCCCCCGGGCCAGACCATGCCCCCCCCCATGGATCAGGGCCTGATCAACTAGGCTGTTACCCGCTGGGCCCCACTCAGTCCCCCAAAGTCCCAACCCCCAACCCGGGTGAATCCGGGACTAACTTTTGGTACTGTCCCCGCCCCCTCACTTGAAGCCCGCCAGGGGTTTATTGGCAATTCCCCTAATGCCCTTTATGGGGGGGCGTTTTAAACATTTTGGGCCCCGGACACTTATTTTGGGTTTTCTCTTATTTTACCCTTTGGCGCCCCAAATTTTTTTTGGGGGGATTTTGCATTTGCCTGCCCAGGGCTTTTTTCTTTCGTGGGAGTGAAATTTTCTGTGTGCAGATTTGGGGCCACTCCCCCTTTCCCAAAATTTTCCAATGTAAATTTTGATATATCTTTTCCCCTCCGCTTCCAAAGAGTACAAACAATCTTCCAAGCGTTCCCAATTAAAAGGGGCTTTACCCGAACTTAAAAACGGCAGTAAAGGATCTCTGTACACTCTCCCAGATCTTCGATTTTTCCCCCCTGCCCTTTTAAAAAGGAGATGTTAATGTAAAAGCAGTAAACCCAGCCTAAGAGAACAAATGATTTGAAAAAAGGGTCATTTATGGGCTTGGCATTCTCTTTTTGAAAAAATTTTTCATTTTTTTCCCTCCCCAAACATTTTTTTTTGCCCCGTGCGATCCCTGGCACTGTTTGACCTTTAAAGTGAATCCTCAGACATTACTACTCCCCGGTCCCTAAAATTTTTTTTTTTCCGCTCTATTGTATGGCCGGGGCCTAAAAAGACTCGTTTTTATTTTTTATCTCCCCCCATTTTTTCCCTAACGGAGTTTGTTGGAAAATTTTTCCTCATTGGGAAAATTTAAATTGGGTTTTCCGTTGCCCACTGAAAACTTTTTTTTTTATCCCTTTTTGGAGGTTAACCGCGCCTCCGCAGATTAAAAGCCTCAAGCAGGGCCAATACATCCCAAAGGAAGATACGGGTTCTTTTTGGGGGGGGGGTTAAAAAACTCCCGTTTATGTCTGATATGGGGGAAAAGGAATAAGATGGGGGCGAAAATACTGGCCTTTTTGGACAGAAACTCTTCACTATGGCAGCCTCCGAATTTAACTCTGTTGACCCCTACTCTTTGTGTTCGATTTTTTTAGGAAAATTTTTAAGATTCCCTCTCCCCACTTTCCCAGTTTTTCCTTTTTGCACGTATTTTTTGGCTAATTAAAGCCAAAGATCGCATTTGGCCCAAAACTTTTTCAAACTGTGTATATTAAAATCCCGCATTCTGGAAATTTTTTCCTTCATTTCCCCAAAGGGCCTGTCAAAAAGTTTATCCAATATTTTGAGGCAAGGGGCGAACCCGCCCCCGAACCCATGTTGCCCTGGATTGTGCAGATTTTTGGGGAAAAAAAAGGTTATTTGCAAACCTTCTTCTTAGCACTCTTTTAAAGATTTTTATGAAGTGGGGGCGTCAGAGCTATTGGGGCTATATTTTTTGCTAAAGCTTTTTTCTGCCACCCTTTTTGGAGTGGGGCTATATCCGTTTTTTTTAAGTGACGTGGAAATTTTACCCCGCCAAGCCCTCCTCCATAGTGTAAATTTGGGCACGCGAAAAGGGGTTTTTTTTGCAGTTTTTTAATTTAAAACAAGTTCCCACGATTCCGGGGCCCGGCTGAGTGGGATAGGCAAGTTTTTCAATGGCTTTTTCGAAATCTATCGGGGTTTGGGTAATGTCGGAAAAAAAGGCAAAACATTTATTTAGTTTTTTAGGCTCATTCAGAAGAAAACCCTTTTTTGGGGCGTCGAACCCCCAACCGATTAAATGATTTACTAAACACAGAGCGACTGGGGGTTTCAATATTTCACTCATATTCCTTGTTTTTCAAACTGTGTAATTCCCCTCCTGTCTTTAGTAAGGGCCCGATACTAGATTTTGGTATTTTGCCTTAGTTTTTTTGGGATATGAAAAAAAATATTTTTAATTTCTTTTTAATTTTACTAATAAAACCTTTTTAAACTCCCCCGGGGCCTCCCCGGTTCCTTTTTAAAAAGCCCCTTTAAAATTAAGTTTTGATAGTTTCCACTTTTCCCCGGTCACGGCCTCCATTTGTGTATCAGATATTCTACACTCCCTTGGGGGGAGCTCAGTGACTCTTTGTCGTCTTCTGTAAGGGGGGCGTCCTTTTTCTCTCCAAATTTCTACTGCTCTTCTTTTTTTCTTAGGGGAAAATGCCTAGAAAAAAGCTTTGGCTACCCGGAAATTGATCCTTTCAAGGCGCCCGGGTTTTGGGTCCAAGTCATTTTAAAACATCTTCCCCAAAATGTTTCGGGGTTTTGGACCTGGGTTTTCCCCGGTTCCCAGTTGATGTTTTTTGTTGTTGAAAAATTTTTTTGTAAAAACACCTTCACAGGAAAATTTCATTCTGCCCGTTTTTTAACCCCAAAGCATGTACTTTTGGACTTCGATTAGATTGTGATCGGGAAATTTGTTGTTTTTGATGTTTTTTAAGTCTCCTTTTTCCCGGTCCCCATTATTTTTTAAGATAAGGTCCCAAATGTGTTTTTTTAGTCTTGTTGGCTCCCACAAACTTTTGGCTTAAGGGGTGTTTTTTCCCCCAAGACTTTTGTAGCTCATGTGTGTGGTTTTAAACCCCCCCTTTTTTTTGCTTTAAACCTTTCCCGGGGGTTTTTTTTTCAGCTATAACCCTTATTTGCTAAAATTTTTTCCATTTTGGTATGCCTTAAGGTTTTAAATCACCAACAGTAAGAAATTTGGGGATTGGGGCGAAAGGGTTTTTCCCAAAAAGTAATCGATTTTCCTAGCTGTTCCCTTTAACTGTTTTTGAGGTTTGCATCTGGGGTTTGTAAACAAACCCCAATTACTAGGGGTTTTTGGGTTTTCGATCTTTATTTATAGAACTTCAACTACCTCTTTTTGGTGTTCACAACTCCGTGCAGATAAGGGGCTCTTTTTACATACAGGGGCCCAACCCCCCCCCCCCTTGTTGCCCCTTTTTTTTTTTTTTTCCCCATCTAAAAGTTGTAACCACTTATCCATATTTTTACTTCCCAAATATCTTTTGTGGGGATTTTCTGTTAAAAGGGTGCAAACCTTGCATTAGAATCCCCTAAAGTCCACTGATAAAAAGGGATTTTTTTTGTTGGTGGGTGGGCCCTTAAAGGGCCCCTTTTATTGCAAATAGAAAAGAGGTTTTATTCAGTGGGTTTTTTTTGGGGGGGTTTGTTATTGGCATCAGTAGTTTTTTAATTCTGGGGGGCCATGGGTGCCCCTGCTGCCCTGGGGTTATTTTTTAAAATACAGGAAACGTCACCCCCCCAAGGGGGTCATACGTAGCTTAGAATGGGAGCAATAATAAAAGGGTTAAAATTTTAAACACGGCCACAAATTTAAAAAAATTTTTTTTGAAAACAATTAAAAAAAACCCAAGAAAAAATCGTAAAAAAATGTGAATATTTCCCCCAAACAAATTTTGGGGAAACTAAGTTTAGATGCTCCCGGGGGGAATAACAAAAGGAATTCGCAAGAGCAGGCGAATATACACAAACATGATCTTGCCAGAGATCGGTTGTTGGTGAGGGGCTCTTGATTTAGGAAATTGGAAATGTGCTCCAGTTCCCGGAATTAAGCCTGAATGCCTTCCACATCCCTCCTCCCAGGGCGCTTGTTAATCCTCCGGGTTTAGTGTTCCCCTTTGATTATAATAATAATAATAATAATTGTGTATATTTTCCCTGCTCTTACGAATTCCTGCATTGATTAAAATCTCTAGTTGGTCGATGCATGCAGGTGGATGAGATGAAAAGATTGTAGCTCCCACCTTGAAAGCTGGCTGCCTTGGATAACCGTTCTAGCGTGAATCTGGGCGCCAAGTATTGGTTCAGTGTGCGTGAGGATGGTAAAGCACCGCGTACCTTGTTCCACGGTTCGTAGGTTCGATTCTCCTTCGCCAGAGTATCAGTGTTTGTATGTATGTATGTATATATATATATTTATATATTATATATATATATATATATATACCCACGGACAAGCGGTATTGACCAATAACAAACGCTGCACTAGCCAAGGTCGAACCCATGCTGTTTTGGCCTGCCCCATGGCGCATGACGCTTTAGACACTAGACCACACAATTCCTTAACAAAATGGTTTTGCATCCAGCCAAACTAGATGTTGTACACCACCATCGAAGGACATGCGGTGGTTGTGGACGCCTCCGAGCTATTTAATTCTACTCACTGTTTGTCTGTACTAGCCTCAAACAAACAGTATAGTATATACTGTACCCACGGAACAAGTGGTATTGATCCAATAACAACACTGCAATAGCGAAGGTAGCTAAGGAACAACACCTCCTCACCCCCCTGGTTAATAGTTTTGGTAATCCCGCACCTCTCCTAATTTTCAAATAAGAATTTCTGCCATTCATATTTCACTCTACACATTGCCCTCAGTTACCACATCTCCATTGCCTCCAGCCTTCTCCTTGTTGCAACATTACCACCAATGCTTTCACACCCATATCAGAGCATTGTATAACTATGCTCTCTTACATCCCCTCTTTGCTTCAGGGAAAGTTCTTTGTCTCCACAGACTCCTCGGTGTACCACTCACCTTTTGTATCAATCGTCAGTGCTATGACTCCCTCATCTTCCCCTGCTGCCCCCCCCCCCCCCCCCCCCCCCCTTATAGAACCCATCTGCAGACACGTCTACTCCTAATATCAGAAATTACATTCACCTTCCTCCATACTATCCCCCCCCCCCCAGTCTGATATCTAATTTTTGTTAACTAATTTTTTTTTTTCTCATCACCTAACTCATTCCAATATCACTTTTCAATTTTTCTTCACTTTCCTTACCCTACCAAATCATCCATCAAACTTCTGCAAACTTCTCTCCAAAATCTCCCAAAAGCACAGTGTCATCAGCAAAGAGCAACTGTGGCAACTCCCACTTTGTGTTTGATTCTCTGTCTTTTAACCCACAACCTCTTGCCATCACCGAACATCCACTTTTCTCACAACCCCATCTAGAAATATATTTGATCATCCATGGTGACATCACAATCCTTGTCTAAGGCCTACTTTTACTGGGAAATAATCTCCCTCTCTCCCGTACACCCTAACCTGAGCCTCACTATCCTCTTAAAAACTCGTCACTGCTCTTCAATAACTACCTCCTATACCATACATCTTGCCACATTGCCCCCCTATCCCTTGCTGTCCCCTGTACGCATATAGGCCACTCCCCGGTAACCAAAACTTTTTCTTTATTTGTCAAAAACCACACACCTCGATATAGTTATGAAATGGACTTAAGGAGCTTTGCCCTTGCTGCCAGGCAGGATATGCAAAGAAAACTCTCGTTCTTGCTGCTTTAACAGTAGACTTCACCAAGCAGCCTGAGACTTACACCAGACTTAACAGACTAACACCAGACTTACACCAGACTGCCACACACGCCCACACAGTCATTATAATTTATTATAATTGTTTTTGTTATAATACTTAACTAGAGGTCACCTTTAGTTAATTTGTATAACATAGTAAGAGATAAATACGTACCACAATTATGCTGAGAGAGTAACGGCAGGAGGAAAAAAAAAATTACGAGTTCGACGGCTGGAAGTTCGAACCACGAACTCCGCACATAGAGACGGTAAGCAAATAGTTACCCGGCATTATGGCGGCCATTGGTATTATTAGAAAAATATTTTATAAAAATTAAAATATTAATTTTTATGGCACATTTATCTCCCTCCCTTAATCCTCTCTCTCACTCTCGCTTTCTCTCTCTCTCGCTCTCTTTCTCTTTACTCTTCTTCCCTGATTAAATTAGACACTGTGCAGCTCTTGGGTATCTTTATTAGGAAACGTTCCGCCCACAGTGGCTTCATCAGTCCATACACAGGGAGAAACTTGAAGAACAGGCGGGGAATGAGGTAATCAGTCCCTCAACCTTGAGTCGATGCGTGTTCAGTCCATCAATCTTGAATAGAATACGGCATACTGAGCGGAAAAGAAGCAGCTATAAACGTAGGAGGAGAGTGCAGCGTAGTAGGTGGTGTTAATTTGCCCAATGTGGAAGTAGAGTGTGCCCAAGAGTTAAGCAAGCGAAGAATCACAATCATCTACAATCTGTCAGACACGCATCACTTGGGATTTTAATACTTGGGGGATTTCTTCGCTTGCCTAACACTTGGGCACGACCCTACTTCCACATGGGCAAATGTAACACCACCTTACGACTGCTGCACCTCTCCTGCCTACGGTTTATAAGCCTGCTTCTCGCTCATATATGCCGTATTCTATTCAAGATTGTGGAAACTGACCACATCGACTCAAGATGAGGGACTGATTACCACATTTTCTCTGTTCTTCAAGTTTCTTCTGTGTATGGACTGATGAAGCCACTGTGTGGCGAAAACGTTTCCCTTAATAAAGGACTATCCCTACGTCCTCGCTATATTTCTGTTCACTACTATCCCTACGTCCTCGCTATCTTTGTAATGTTCCTCTCGCTATCCTTACGTCTCGTACTCTTTGTTTTATGTTCCATACACTACCTACTTCCTCGCTATCCTGTGTTATGTTCCATACTCTATCCCTTACTCCTTCGCTATCTTTGTTATGTTCATTACACTATCCCTACTTCTCGCTATCTTTGTTATGCTCCACACACTATCCTACTTCTCGCTATCTTTGTTATGTTCACACACTATCCTACTTCTCGTTCTTTGTTATGATCACTCACTATCCTAAACTTCCTCGCTATCTTGTTTATGTTCCATACACTACCCTACTTCCTCGCTATCTTTGTTATGTTTCCATCACATCCCTACTTCCTCGCTATCTTTGTGTATACTCCACACACTATTCCCTGCTTCCTCGCTATCTTTGTTATGTTCCACACACTATCCTTACTTCCTCGCTATCTTTGTTATGCTCCACACACTATCCTTACTTCCTCGCTATCTTTGTTATGTTCCACACACTATCCTTACTTCCTCGCTATCTTTGTTATGTTCCACACATATCCCTACTCCTCGCATCTTTTTATGTTCCACACACTATCCCTATTCCTCGCTATCTTTGTTATGTTCCTACCACACTATCCCCTACTTCTCGCTATCTTTGTTATGTTCCACACGCACTTATCCCTACTTCCTCGCTATCTTTGTATGTTCCACACACTATCCTACTTCTCGCTATCCTTGTTATGTTCACACATATCCCTACTTCCTCGCTATCTTTGTTATGTTCCTACACACTATCCCTACTTCCTCGCTTCTTTGTAGTCTTCCTCACGTTAGATGCATCTCCATACTCTCATTTCCTCACGAGTATTATTTCCACATCTAGGTTGGGACATTCTAGATGCACATTCTAGCGTGGACATTCTAGATGCACATTCTAGGTGCATATTAAGGTGCCATTTAGGTCTACATTCTATGTGCACTTTCCCTTCCTATGGCCGCCTTGCTGTCTTTGCGGTAAGTTGCAACGCCCCAAGTGCACTACCCTTACTCTGTTGTCCTCTGTGCCATACAATTCTCAGGAAATTGATAAAACAGAGTTAGAGTAATAGGAGTTTTACCTCCTGGAGGTTACCTGGAGGTTATTCCGGGGATCAAAGCCCCCGCGGCCCGGTCCATGACCATGCCTCCGATGGGATCAGAGGCCCTGATCAACTAGGCTGTTACTGCGGGCCGCACTCCAGTCCAACGTACGAGCCACAGCCGGCTGATCCGGACACTAACTTTAGTATCTGTTCCAGCTCTCTCTTGAAGGCAGCCGGGTTTATGGCAATTCCCTATGCTTGATGGGGAGGGCTGGTGAACTGTGGTTTTGGGCCCCCCGGGAAAAAAAAACTTTGGTGTTTTCTCTTAGTGTACCTAAATGGCGACCTACTTTTTATTGGGGGCATTTTGCCAGCGCCTCCTGCCCAGTCTTTTACTTTGTAGGGGAGTGATTTCTGTGTGCAGGATTTGGGACACTCCTTCCAAGATTTTCCAAGTGTAGATTATGATATATCTCTCCCTCCTGCGTTCCAACGAGTACAAAGTCAGTGCTTCCAAGCGTTTCCCCAGTAGTTAAGGTGTTGACGAACTTATACGTGCAGTAAAGGCATCTCTGTACACTCTCTAGATCTGCGATTTCACCTGCTTCTTTGAATGGAGATGTTAATGTACAGCAGTATTCCAGCCTAGAGTAGAGAACAAGTGATTTGAAAGGTTCATCATGGGCTTGGCATCTCTCGTTTGAAAGTTCTCATTATCCATCCTATCATTTTCTTTGCACGTGCGATCGTGGCACTGTTGTTATCCTGGAAGTGAGATCCTCAGACTTATACTCCCAGGTCCCTTACATTATGTTTTCGCTCTATTGTATGGCGGAGTCAGTAGTAGACTCTGTTCTAGATATTATCTCTTCCAGTTTTCCATAACGGAGTAGTTGGAATTTGTCTCATTGGAACATCCTATTGTTTAACCGTTGCCAACTGGAAAACTTTGTTTTTTCTTCTTGGAGGTTTAACCGCGTCCTCTGCAGATGACCAGCCTCATTGACAGATCCTAGTATCATCGCAAGGATGATACGGTGCTGTGGTGTATACTTGTTTATGACTGATATGAGGATAAGGAATAAGATGGGGGCGAGAGTACTGTGCCTTGTGGAAAACAGAGCTCTTCACTATGGCAGCCTCCGATTTAACTCTGTTGACACTACTCTTTGTGTTCCGATATTTGTTAGGAAAGTTGGAAGATCATCTCCCCACTTTCCAGATTATTTCCTTTAGCACGTTATTTTATGGGGCTATTAGCCATGTCGCATTTTGTCAAATGGCTTTTGCAAAGTCTGTGTTATATATTACATCTGCATTCTGATTTCTTCCTGTGCATCCAAGGCCATGTCATAGTGATCCAGTAGTTGTGAGAGGAGGAAGCGACTGCCCTGAACCCATGTTGCCCTGATTGGCAGATTTTGGGAATTCAGGTGATTTGCAATCCTGCTTTTAAGCACTCTTTTTGAAAGATTTTTATGATGTGGGACGTCAGAGCTATTGGTCTATAGTTTTAGCTAATGCTTTTGCTGCCACCTTTATGGAGTGGGGCTTATCGTGTGTTTTAAGTGACTGTGAATTTCACCCCATGTCCAAGCTCTCCTTCCATAGTGTACTTAGGGCACGCGAGAGGGGTTCTTGCAGTTCTTAATGAAACAAGAGTTCCACGGTCTGGGCCCGGGGCTGCGGATGCATAGGCTACCCATGTTGTCAATGGCTTTTTCGAAATCTATCGGAGTTAGGGTAATGTCGGAACATCTGGCATACATTTATCGGAGTTTGAGGCTCATTCATGAAGAAATCATTTGGGTCGTCGATTCCTCAGACGATTAGTGATTCACTAAACACAGAGTGTACTGGGATTCAATATTTCACACTATTTTCTTGTTGTCATCTGTTGTAAGTCCCCATCCTGTCTGAGTAAGGGCCGATACTAGATGTGGTATTTGCCTTTGTTTTTGGCATATGAAAAGAAATATTTTGAATTTCTTTCATTTCACTAATAGCTTTTTTTCAGCTCCTCTGCCTCTCCTGGTTCCTGTAAGACGTCATTTAGCTTAAGTTCGAAGTTTCACTTCCCTGGTCAGGCGCCTCCTTCGTTTATCAGATATTCTAGCCTCCTGAGGAGCTCAAGTGACCTCTTCGTCGTCTTCTGTAGAGGGAGGTCTTTTTTCTCTCAGTTTATATGCTCTTCTTCTTTCTTGGGGAATATGCCTAGGAAATGCATCAGGCTACCAGGAAGTTGATCCTTTCAGGCGCTGCTGTTTGGATCCATGTCATTTAGGAAATTTTCCAACATGTTTCGTTTCGGGACATGTTACCTGGTCCCAGGTTGAATGTCTTGTTGTTGAATTGTATTTTGTGAGAAGACACCTTCACAGGTACATGCATTCTGCTGTTAGGACCCCCTATGCATGTACGTCTGACTTCGATTAGATTGTGATCGGAAAGATTAGTTGGGTTTTTGTGTTCTTATGTCTCTTTTTCAGGTCTCATTATTTGTGAAGATAAGGTAGTCAGTGTGTTTTCTATGTCTTGTTGGCTACACTATCTGCTGGCTTAGGTGTGTTTTGCAGACTTAGTAGCACATGTGTGTGTGACCTTTCATCCTGCGTTTACCTCCGGGGATTGTTTCAAGCTATAAACATTTATTTGCATACATTCTTCCAATTTTGTATGCCTTAGGTTGTGAAATCACCAAGCAGTAAGATGTTTGGAGATGGAGCTGAAAGGTTTTCCAAAACAGTAAATCGGATTTTCAGTAGCTGTTCCTTGAACTGTTGTGAGGTTGCATCTGGTGGTTTGTATACAACCACAATGATAGGTTTTGGTTCTCGATCTTTATTGATAGACTTCAACTACCTCTTTTGTGGTGTTCCAGCAACTCCAGTGCAGATAAGGGACTCGTTGACCATACATGCCAAACCCCCCCCCCCCTTGTTGCCGTTTTTTCGTCACATCTAAAAAGAGTTGTAACCACTTATCCACATATTTCACTGTCAAAGTGATCTTTTGGTGTTGAGTCTCTGTGAGGCTGCAAAACATTGCATTAGATCCATAGAAGTCCATGATAAAAGTATTTTGTTGTTGGTGATGGCTTAAGGGCCCTGTATATTAGCAAATATGAACGAGTTGTATTCTGTGTGCGTTTGTAGGGGGGGATTTTTGTTATTGGGCATCAGTAGTTGTAATTCTGGAGTGCCATGGGTGGCCACTGGTGCCCTGTTGGGTTATTTATATATCAGGAAGCGGTCACCCCATAGGGGATCATACTAGTAGCTCTAGAATGGGAGGCAATAATTAAGAGTTAATTTCTAACACGGCACTATTAACTAAGTCTCTGAAAACAATTAAAAAACTCACATAGAATAAATCGTTAAGGAATGATGAATATTATCACAGAACTATTGGCGAAACTCAAGTGAGATGCTCAGCGGGAATAACATAAGAATATAAAGAATGGAGAAACACTGCATGAAGGCCTACTGGCCCATACAAGCAGGTCCCCCTGTGGTGGGCACATCCCTTCCTGAATATTCCACTATTCATGTAGCTCATGGAGGAGAAGAGAGTAGACTGTAAGCTATCAGCGAAGAAGCTGCGGCAGGAAGCTGCGACTAGACCCCTGCAACCACAAATTATGAGAACAAGACTCACGAAATCGTAATGGCGCGATTGCCAAACAAACCATACCACGGGGCGGGTTCGAACACGCGGATCAGTGTCTCAAACTCCAGACCGTTCGCGTTAGCCACTGGACAGCTAGCCAGCAATAAGATTATCCATAGTCACAGTTGGATGCCTTGCTAAACTTACTATGGTGTATAATATACCTAGTTGGATTGAATCTTATTGAGGACTCTCTGATCGCGGGTTCTAACCCTCTCGTGGGTATCGTTTATATGAGAACCAAATAGGAGCAACAAACCGGACTGAGGCCTCGGCCACGGCGTCACGATCGAAGAGTGAACAAGACTACTCCTCTTAAAATAAATGCAGTTGGCCAGGAAGCTGGACAACTTTCTCAGTCGCACTAACACATTACGGGTAGAAGAGTTTCCTCTTTTTTTGAACATTGCATACGTTCCCAGGAAAAATATTTATGCTTTACATATGAATGCAGTACGTACAGAAAATATCTGTTCCTGTCCAGCTCTCTTCATGATGTGACCCGAACCACTAACTGAAGACTTGTGAGACCGGGAGAATCCCTTGTAGGTTGGATAAGCATAAAGTTAAAACCAAGATACTGAGCAAATACTTAATAAAACGAACATTGAATGTTGCTTGGAATCTTCAACAAAGAGAAAATACCATTTTCCCATTTTTCTGTACAAGGCTTACGTGGGTGTCTGATGAGTGTAGGTGAATGAAGGCTCGAACAGCGCCTCCCTCTAAGAAAATAAAAATATCAGCTGGCAAGACAGTGAAACTCTCACTAGATGGATCCCCATTTGGGCTTTCTTCCAGGGAAAACTGGGACAACCCTTAAAAACTCAACCAGCCACGCACTTCCCTTTAAGATATAAGTGCCTTTTTTAATGATAGAGGAAAGAACCTCCTATCCTGTTCAAAATAAGTAGAAAAACAAGATGACTAACGTACCCACTATTATAATAAGAACTTAGCTTTCATGCAGCCGCCCTCTAACCGACTGGAAAACATAATTTGCATTCCTATAGCCAGAGTCCACCTCAATAACCTGAAATAGATCCTTATATTTCTAATTATAAAATGGTGTTCTCACTTCTAAAGAATATCTTCCAAAAAAAGTAAAGGTATTTTCATGCCAGAAATAATTGTATGTCTATCTTAATAGTCAGATAATTTGACTTTATAGGAAGCAGTCTCTCACAACGGGAATTGTTATGCAGGTTCTGCCATGACATTGTAATGTATATACAGTGGAGAAGTGTGCCATAATAATAGACGAATGTTATAATTGTAAGGAATAATTTTATAATTCATAATGTGCATTTGGGGGCACTGTAAAGTACTCTAACGGTAATTATAAAGAAATCCTGCTAGGGATTTATTTTCCAAGGGTGTTTGGGTAGCTCGGACAGTGAGCGTGGCGGGGGGGAAGTCACTGGGGTCAGCATGGTGTGGAGGCTGGCGTGGAGATCCTGTGTATTTGAGCTAAGTTTGTAGTGATGTACTCCTTTTGTTTAGCTAAACAAAGCCATAGGCTCTTCTATGGCTTACTGTAGTTTCACCCCAGGCTCGACATGGCCAGGAGCTGTGGGAGGAAGGAGTGAGGAATAAGAAATGGGGTTTGTAGTGGAGTAGAGACGGCCTGGCAGGTGACCTGGCCTAGTGTATATGGTGGCTGGACCTCTAGCCAGCTGTTTCTTGTGTATCCTCATTTGGCATTTAGGATTAAGGTGTTTCTAGAGTGTGTATATAGTGTTATGTTGAATAAAATTGATATAATTTCCTAACTGGGATTTTTTTACATATCCCTCTGTTAAACCTATACCCATGGAAGTTTTACAATTCTGGTTTAGCGCTTTCTGTTTTGACTGGGATAGCCCTGGGTGGCTGTTTTGCTTGAGATGTGTGTGTTACTTTTACCTTTGCCCTTAGACAAAAAGCTCAAGCCCAGGCCATCCCACAATATTCGCGTAACATGGGGGGCCCGTAAATGGGAGAATTATCTAATTTTTTGTGGTAATTCAAGTTTGCAACCTGGAAAGTCCATTAATTATTCTCTTTATGGGTTGGTCAGAGGAAGCATTCACTATAACACTCACACTAAATAATAATTACCCTTTTTGTTGTTTTTTTGCAACATTGCTGGTTTTTAGGGTGTTATATTCAATTAATACCTCTATAATCATTTACCTTTCTGTGCCATATTGTGATTTTAGGGTGTTATTAATACATGATATTTTGTGATTATTTTACCTTGCAGGTACAATCTTGCTGTTTTTAGGGGGTTATGCTCACCTAAATTTCTGGGAAATAATTTACCTTAGCAGGTGCAGTAAGCTCTTATTTTTTGTTTTTTTTCTGCCAGGATTTTCTTTTTGTGTGGCCAATCCTGTATTATATTTGAGGCCGCAGTCACATGACAAACTCCTTGTGAATATACTACTTCAGTATATGTACTTGCTGTGTGCTTTATTATTTTATATCAGTAAGTTTGTGGCTGGTTGTAAGATTGGTGCTATTATTTCCCAAAATGGCTGACACTGGGTGAAAATTCTGAGGATGACATGCCATTTGGAGGTGACATTGCATCACATCCCATGATAGGGACCTGGATAGGAAGTAGTAATTTTACAAATGAGAGTAACCCTAGTTGCAGAAGGAAAGGAACGGTTCAAGAATTGAGCGATACAAAGATCCAGAACAGAAGAGCCTTAGAGGAGCTTAGAGCTCAAGAAAGAGCTGAAGAGAGGCAGCTTGCTTCTCACCCAGACACAGACACAAGGGTTAGATGTTTTTCATTTGGATAAATAAGCCATAAAATTTGTGCCAAAATTCTAGGAAGACCAGAACCAGTTTTTTTCTGTTATTTGAAAGTACGGCAAAATCCCAAGTTTGGCCCCGTGAAAGGAATGGGGGGACAATTAGCAAGAACCCCAATTAGTTGGTAAAGGGTTACAGGCTATTAGTTCTTAGAAGGAATCTTCCTTTTCTGATTATCATAGCTAAGAGGTAGTTTTACTGCTTATCAAATGTTGCCGGAAAGGTACAGGCAGAAATTCAGAGGACTAAGTTTCAGTCAGGGCACGTCTTTGGTGGGGAATATGGTAGGAGAAGATGTACTCTAAATAGTGGTGTCGCTCAAAGGGGGTGGTAGGCATTATGAAGGTGTTAATTACCTTAAATTTTGTTTAGAGGATCTTTGTGAGAAATGTTCCTCTGACCTTAAGACAATATCTTGAGGAGAAGGATCTTGATGATTTTAATAATGCTTTAGGAGCTGGGGTGACAGATTTTTAGCTAACCAAAAATTTGGTAGCAGGTTACCACACCCCACATTATAATAGTGGTAAGGTTTTCTCCACCCACCAATAGGAATAAGAAATTTCAGCACGTTTTAAGCCACCATTTATCAGCCTATAACCACAAGGGTTTTAATAAACCCTAATTTTCCGTACCCACTCGAGGAGGTTTTAAGTCAGCTGTCACAGGTCCAGGGAATACAAGAACAGGTGGACGAGCCCAGTTTCCAGGAACCAAGGGATCCAACCTAGGTCACGATGGGCAGGGGGCCTTTAAACCTTATCACTGCACCCCCCCCCCCCCCCCCCCACCCCCCCCCCCACTCTACATATTGCAATAAACAGGCCCCTGACAGCCATATATGTCGAAAGATGCTTAGGGACCAGGCCATGACGACAGATAGCTTCTCCAGTAAATACACGATTAACACATGATGTGGCTTGCATTGCAGTTTTGCCCCAAGGTATCCAAGAAGAACCAGCTGTCTTAGGACCCTCGGATGAAGGTATATTCACGTAAGTCTTCTGTGGCCTTACACCAAAATGAAGGTAGGGTCACGGTGTGTTATGTCTTGAAGGGACACTTGTAGCACATACACTTTGTTCTAGGGGTGTATCGCCAGTATCGGATGACCACCTATACGGATTGGACATTTTCTTAAGAGGGAATAAATGGAGTCCCTGTCAGAACTCAGTGCACAGGTTATGGGTAGAATCTGCATACCTCAGTCTGGGTATTACCTGTAGGTATTGCAGAAGATGTACCCTTTCCCAGGAGTTGACCTTCTATAGGCAACAACGTTTGTGGGACTCCTCAAAAAGGGAGGAATGTTTGGTTTTTGCCCCCCCCCCCCCCAGGACCTGCTTTACAAGTTAGTAATTGACCCAATTGGAGCGACGGGCCTGAAAATTTTTCAGTGTGCTCTAGATAAACAGGGGATACAAGGCCAGGAGCTGTGCCTCCCTGTGGACCCTTCTGCACACTGTGGTGTGATGGGGCCATGGGGAGCCTGTTCATTGAGTCTGACCTGCAGGAGACTTAGCAGTGTCATGAACCGCTCAACACGGAACTCGGTTGGAGAAGTGGTCTTGGTGCTGATGTGGGGAAAAAATCCCTGACTCTGCAGCAGCTGGGATGAGGCCCGGAGGTTGTGACCTCCGGAACGCTATTAATTTTATCTGTTGTCGCGGAGGATGTGGTTCCAAATTTACCAGTGTTATTTTGTTTTTTTTACCAGAGTTGATAAATGTGCAAGATTTCTTTTTAAGAGGGACTGAGCTTACGTGGCCGTGGCAGCTCAGAACTATTTAAGTGTTTTTGTCAGTATTCTTTACAGATTCTGAAGAACGGCATTTCAGTGTGTTAAGACGGGAGAGCTAAATAATCATGTGTTTATTAAATAAATTCCTTTTCTACAGGTTACCAGAGTCTGTACCTTGAGTGGTGACGTTGTACTTCGCTCTGTGAAGACCTGTTTGTGTGCTCTTGAGTGGGAACCTGGTACTTTGGAGTGCTGACCTATACTTAACTCTGGTGAAGAAGTGTCTTGTTTGCTCCCGTGGACTGAACAAGATTCCCTCCTCGAGCACTTTACCAGCAACTTAAGGAAGAATGAGGGCAGGAGATGGGATACGGCGATTGACCGAGTGAAAAACAAGACGGATTCGTAGTAGTCCTCCTGTTTCGAGTCCTCAGGTCAAGAAGGGATCGTGGTCAGTGGCTGGACAGCAGGGACGACGAAGTTGACGATCAAGAAGACGAATGGAAAGCCAGAAACGATGAAGAAGAAAGAGACTGCTGTGGAAACTCCCGTGGAAACCCCCAACGCATTCTCGGTGCTACCCGACGAATGTGAGTCTACTACTGGGATCGTCACGACGAACGACAACAAGGAAGGTAAGAATATTGTTGTTGTTGGGGATAGCCAGGTTAGATACATGGATAGGGGATTCTGCTTTAAGGACAGGAGTAGGAGACAAAGGGTAATGCTTTCCTGGGGCTGGGAGGAGGACATTGTCAGCCGGCTTTGGGCAACATCATGAACGGTAATGGGATCAATTTCCCATTATTTGCCTCAGTGCTGGAGGCAATGATGTAGGCAAGCGTAGAAGTGAGGATTTAGTTTGAAAGTTCCGGACAGCTATAGACATGATTAGGAAGAAGGGGGGCGCCCTGTTTATGTGGCATTTTGCCAAGAAGAGGTGTTGGGAATGAATGGTTTTCCAGAGCAATTGGTATTAATTGTTGGCTGGAAAAAACACTGTAAGGATAATGCCAGTACCATTCATTGACAACTGGGACAACTTCTATGGCCGGAAAAAGACATGTATGCCAGGGATGGAGTTCACTTATCCAGGGCAGGTGTGGGTTTTCTTGCTAAATCAGTTGAGGGGGTTGTTAGACTTTAAACTAGGAATTAGTTAGAGGTATGGGTTTAGAAATGATTAATAATGAGTATGGATATTTTGACTTATGCTCTGATATTAAGAATCTTAATACTAACTGTCATGTAGTAACTCTGGGTAATGATAATTTCAGAAATTGTGTAAAAACAAAGATGAATAGGAAAAATGTGCAGAGAAAAAAACATATGAGGGTATTTTATGCTAACAGTCGAAGTGCAGAAATAAAATTAATGAACTACGTTTGGTAGCATGTGCTGGGAACTTTGATATCATTGCATTAACTGAAACGTGGTATGATTAAAGAGTCGGGATATGACTGCTGAGTGTAATATTCAGAGATTTAAGTTATTCAATGTGGTAGATGTAATGGGAAGGGGGGAGGAGTTGCATTGTATGTTCGAGGAAAATATTAATTGTTGCATAAAAAAAAGGGATAAAAATAGATGGAGCAAGTAACAGAGTCTGTTTGGGTAGAGTTTCGTGGAGGGTCAAGAAAAACAATTCTAGGTGTAATATACCGACCTCCAGGCTTGGTCACGATAGAGGGAGACTTCTTTGGGACGAAATTGTTAGGGCTTCTGGACACAGTAACGTGGTCATAGTAGGGACTTTAACTTTAGCCAAATTGACTGGAATTCTTTGACAGGTAATCTAGAGTCCAGTGACTTCATGGAAACAGTTCAGGACTGTTTTCTGAAAACAGAGTGTAACTGAACCTTACCAGGGGTAATAATTTGCTAGACCTAGTCTTGTCAAATAAGGAAACACTCGTGAATAATCTGGAGATCACTGAAGAGCTTGGCGCAAGTGATCACAAATCCATCACCTTTAGCATTAATTGGGAATGCAAGAATAATGATAATACAGTAAAAATCCCCGATTTCGTTCTGCCCGATTATAATGGACTTAGGGAACATCTGTCTAATCTTGATTGGGGTTATCTAGCTAATGATTTTATTGACGATAATCATACTTATGAATATGAAGGGATCTGCTTTTATGATTGTTTTCTTAATAATGTACACAGTGCCCAGAGCATATACATTCCCCAGAGAGAAATTAGGTCTAATAATAACGATCCCAAATGGGTTAACAGGAGGCTAAAGCATCTTTTAGGGGAGAAAAGGGGGAATTTATAGGCGCATCAGAAGAGGAGAGGTTAACCTTACTGACCAATATGTCAGCTTAAAAGAGAAGTAAAAAAGGCGATTAGAAAGGCTAAACGTGACTATGAAATTAGAGTTGCTAATGAATCAAAGACTAATCCAAAGGGGTTCTTTCAAGTGTATAGGACGAAGGTGAAGGAAAAAGTAGGACCTCTGAAATCTGGGAATGGACAGCTGACGGATAATGAACTGGAAATGTGTTCCTTATTTAATGACTATTTTTTGTCAGTTTTTACACAGGAAGATGTAAATGAGATTCCAGTAATTAACAATTATTTAGTTCCTGATGAATTTAAGTTAACTAATATTACTGTCACGAGGGACATGGTTTATTAAACAGATAGACAAACTGAAACAAATAAGTCCCCGGGACCCGATGAGTTGTTTTCAAGGGTACTTAAGGAATGCAGATGGAGCTTAGTCAGCCATTAACGAGTGTATTCAATGCGTCCATCCTTACCAGTATTGTGCCAGAGATGTGGAAGATGGCTAATGTGGTTCCTATATTCAAATCAGGGGATAAGTCCACTCCTTCAAATTACCGTCCAATAAGCCTGACATCTATAGTGGGCAAGTTATTAGAATCAATTATAGCTGACATTATCAGAAGTCACCTTGAAGAGCATAACTTGATAAATGAATCTCAGCATGGATTCACGAGAGGTCGTTCCTGCCTGACAAACTTACTGACGTTCTTCAATAGAACATTTGAGGCAGTTGACAGTGATAAGGAATATGATATTGTTTATTTGGATTTTAGTAAAGACTTCGACAGAGTACCTCACAAGAGACTCTTAAGAAAAGTGGCAGCTCATGGTATAGGAGGTAAAGTTCTAGCATGGATTGAGGCATGGCTTACCAATAGAAAGCAGAGAGTTACCATTAATGGAGTGAAATCTGAATGGGGATTAGTCACTAGTGGCGTTCCACAAGGATCAGTTTTAGGGCCTCTACTGTTCATAATTTACATTAATGACCTTGATGAAGGGATTACTAGTGACATGAGTAAGTTTGCTGATGATACAAAGATAGGCCGTATAATTCACTCTGAGGAGGATATCAATGAACTCCAGGACGATTTGAACAAATTAATGTCTTGGTCTGAAAAATGGCAGATGAAGTTTAATGTGGAAAAGTGTAAGGTACTTGCCCTTGGTAATGAAAATAACCCTCGAAGCTATAATCTAGGTGAAGTAGAGCTTGGTCATACAGAATGTGAAAAAGACTTGGGAGTCATGGTAAGCAGAAATCTAAAGCCAAGACAGCAGTGCCTTAATGTGCGCAACAAGGCCAACAGATTACTTGGATTTATCTCAAGACGTATAAGTAACAGAAGTCCAAAAGTTATTTTACAGCTCTATACATCACTAGTGAGGCCTCATTTAGATTATGCTGCTCAGTTTTGGTCCCCTTACTACAGGATGGACATAGACTCATTAGAGAACATACAGAGAAGAATGACTAAAATGATTTACTGTGTAAGGAACCTCCCGTATGAAGATAGACTTAAAGCCTTAAATCTCCACTCTCTGGAGAGGCGTAGAATGAGGGGAGATATCACTGAAGTGTATAAGTGGATGACGGGCATAAACAAAGGAGACATTAATAAAGTACTGAGGGTGTCGAACCAGGTAAGAACCAGGAATAATGGATTTAAGTTGGATAAATTTAGATTTAGAAAGGACATAGGTAAGTACTGGTTTTCTAACAGAGTTGTAGATGCGTGGAACAGTCTTCCCAGTGGGGTGATAGAGGCTAGGACCTTGGGTAGCTTTAAGAAGAGACTGGACAAATATATGAGTGGGAGGGGCTGGGTTTGATTGGTGTCAAGGGGTACAGGAGTTATTTCTTGAGTAGCTTTATGTAGATGTCGTTTTGATAAGGACCTGCCTCGTATGGGTCAGTAGGCCTTCTGCAGTGTTCCTACATTCTTATGTTCTTATGTTCTTATGAATAATTTTGTGTGTATTAAAATGGTATAAAATACCGACAGGTTGTTAGGTAAGACACATATGCAACAGTTAGGTATCTTTATTATGAAACGTTTCGCCTACACAGTAGGCTTCTTCAGTCAAGTACAGAAAAGTTGATAGAAGCAGAAGATACTTGAAGACGATGTAATCAGTCCATCACCCTTAAAGTTTTGAGGTGGTCAGTCCCTCAGTCTGGAGAAGAGCATTGTTCCATAGAATGAAACAATATGGAGATGAAGTGACAGAATGGAGCTTTTTATAGCGCCAAGAGGTGAGACGTAGGCCACTAGGAGAGGTAAGAACTCAGATGTTGAGAGGTCAGGTCCCTCTCAAATCCAGCCCCTCTCACTAGTGGAAGTTGTCGAAGTTGATTGCAGGTCTGTACCAAGATACCCTTGTGTTGCAGTGTCTGACAGATTGAACATTAAAATGGTATAAAATACCGACAGGTTGTTAGGTAAGACACATATGCAACAGTTAGGTATCTTTATTATGAAACGTTTCGCCTACACAGTAGGCTTCTTCAATCAAGTACAGAAAAGTTGATAGAAGCAGAAGATACTTGAAGACGATGTAATCAGTCCATCACCCTTAAAGTTTTGAGGTGGTCAGTCCCTCAGTCTGGAGAAGAGCATTGTTCCATAGAATGAAACAATATGGAGATGAAGTGACAGAATGGAGCTTTTTATAGCGCCAAGAGGTGAGACGTAGGCCACTAGGAGAGGTAAGAACTCAGATGTTGAAAGGTCAGGTCCCTCTCAAATCCAGCCGCTCTCACTAGTGGAAGTTGTCGAAGTTGATTGCATGTCTGTACCAAGATACCCTTGTGTTGCAGTGTCTGACAGATTGAACATTAAAATGGTATAAAATACCGACAGGTTGTTAGGTAAGACACATATGCAACAGTTAGGTATCTTTATTATGAAACATTTCGCCTACACAGTAGGCTTCTTCATTCAAGTACAGAAAAGTTGATAGAAGCAGAAGATACTTGAAGACGATGTAATCAGTCCATCACCCTTAAAGTTTTGAGGTGGTCAGTCCCTCAGTCTGGAGAAGAGCATTGTTCCATAGAATGAAACAATATGGAGATGAAGTGACAGAATGGAGCTTTTTATAGCGCCAAGAGGTGAGACGTAGGCCACTAGGAGAGGTAAGAACTCAGATGTTGAAGGTCAGGTCCCTCTCAAATCCAGCCGCTCTCACTAGTGGAAGTTGTCGAAGTTGATTGCGGTCTGTACCAAATACCCTTGTTTTTGTTGCAGTGGTCTGACAGATTGAACATTAAAAATGGTATAAAATACCGACAGGTTGTTAGGTAAGACACATATGCAACAGTTAGGTATCTTTATTATGAAACGTTTCGCCTACACAGAAAGGTTTTTTCAGTCAATTTACTTTTATTTTTTTACCATTTTATTGTTCAATCTGTCAGACACTGCAACACAAGGGTATCTGGTACAGACCTGCAATCAACTTCGACAACTTCCACTAGTGGAGCGGCGGATTTGAGAGGGACCTGACCTTTCAACATCTGAGTTTTTTACCTCTCCTAGTGGCCTACGTCTCCCCTCTTGGCGCTATAAAAAGCTCCTTTTCTGTCACTTCATCTCCATATTGTTTCATTCTATGGAACAATGCTCTTCTCCAGACTGAGGGACTGACCACCTCAAAATTTTAAAGGGTGATTGACTGATTACATCGTCTTCAAGTATCTTCTGCTTCTATCAACTTTTCTGTACTTGACTGAGAAGCCTACTGTGTAGGCGAAACGTTTCCATAATAAAGATACCTAACTGTTGCATTTGTGTCTTACCTAACAACCTGTCGGTATTTTATACATTTTGATGTTCAATCTGTCAGACACTGCAAAACCAAGGGTATTTGGTACAGACCTGCAATCAACTTCGACAACTTCCACTAGTGAGAGCGGCTGGATTTGAGAGGGACTGACCTTTCAACATCTGGTTCTTACCTCTCCTAGTGGCCTACGTCTCACCTCTTGGCGCTATAAAAAGCTCCATTCGGTCACTTCATCTCCATTTTGTTTCATTCTAGGGAAAAATCTTTTCCCCAAACTGAGGGACTGACCACCTAAAAACCCTTTAAGGGTGTGGATGATTACACCCTTTCTTAAGTATCTTCTGCTTCTTTTCAACTTTTCTGTACTTGACTAAAAAGCCTACTGTGTAGGCAAAAACGTTTCATAATAAAGATCCTAACGTTGCATTGTGCCCCTCCCAAACCCAATTTTTGTGTGGGGGTTTTGAGATTTCTGGGGGAAACATTTTTGTCTCTTGGGTTTTTTCCACAAATCACCCGACGTCATATTTTATAAAAATGTCATTATTTTTGGGAGGGGCCTACTTGGGGTTTAAAATTTCCCAATTTTTAAAATCATCCTGGGAGTCAAAAGGAAAAGCTCCATTTTTCCCCATTTCTCCCGAGCAATCCCATTTTTTTTTCCCCCAGTACCAAAAGGGGAAGGGGAAAAAAGGAATTCCCCCCCTTTTCTTTAAACCGTTGGGGGGAAGCACCGGATTCTTTTAAGTCATGTGCTGCGGGGAGGATGGGATTTTTCCCCGGGCGGGGTTTTTTTCCCCCGGTTTCAGAAATTCTTGGTTTAAGATGGGTCGATGGCACTAGTGTAAGTCTCCCATCCGCCCAGGAGGGACGTGGGCCTTTGGGGGGTGCTAAAAATTCGGGAAGCGGGAGAGAGGGGTTTGGGCCCTTTTGGGAAACCGGGTCCTGGGAAAAGGCCCATGGGGGAAAACTGTGGGGGTGATTTAAAAAATGATAAAGGATAAATCCCTGGAAAAGAAAATGAAAGCGGGAAAATTGTAAAGTTGGGGAAAGATTTGGTTCTTCTAAAAGGGACGGGTTGAAAGTGTTGGCTCACCCAGGGTGCCCCTTTGTGAAAGATTTTTGGGGATGCTGAAAAAGGGGGGCCATTTTAAACCCCATGGGGAAAGAGGTTTCCAAATTTTGTGAAATGTCAGCGGGTCGGGAAATTGATGTAAGCTGGGGTAAAAATAGGTTCCTTGAAGGAAGTGAAGTGTTTTTTTTCTAAGACGTGTTTTTTACCCCAGCGAGAGCCCGGTTTGGCGTTTTTTTTTTAATGGTCTCCAATTAGGGGGTTTCCCTTAAAAAAGGGCCCCTGACTGCCGCCAGGTACAGTTAAAAAAAAAGGTTTTTTGTCCCCCTCTTTATAACACATGAAAATTTGTAAAAATTGAAACAGTGGGTGCGCTTGCTTCCCACAACCAGGTGTCCCAAAGGGGCCCAACCCTTATTTGTAATTTTTAATACCCTCTGCCCCTGTACCTTTTGTATCCCATTAACCCCAAGATCTTTTATGTGTAATCCGGGATTTACCCACCCCGGGGTTTTGAAAAATGATTACAGGGGGTTGGATCAGTCTTGTTCAGGGTAGAGCAGGAAAAAGTAATGCCCCCTTCGGCTGCTTCTCACAAAAAGTAGCGGGCCCCAAAAGGGAATTTTTATACCTCCATAAAAAAGGGGGTTTTTTTGCTTTAGGTTGGCAGGAAAACATGTTAGGTGCATATACTAAATAAAAGTTCCCCTTTAATTGTGTATAGTGCCCTTTTTTTCCCTTTACGCCCCCCTTCACTTAATGGGGAAACCCCAAAAATCAGAGACTTACGTTTGGGGGCCTTTTTTTCTCCAACCTCTTAATCTGGTGATTCATTTGTGAAGGGAGCGGAGAATGTGGGGGCAAAAATTCCTTTTTCTCGTTTTTAAAAGTGCCAATGTAGTGTATAATCATTTTATTATTTTTAATTTTGCAGTGATTTTCGGTAGAGGGTAAAAGGAACTCGGGGCCCCCCAAAAGGGAGAAGGGCGGGTTGAGCTGGAGCTGGGGATCGGGTTTCCCTTTAGTGGGGTGTGTTTTTAGGGGGTAGTCACATCAAAGAAAATCCCCTAGGAAAGGGTTTATGCTAGGGTTTTTTGGGTTTTGGTTTGGAATGCCTCGCCTCTGTTTTATTTGGAAATGGGGATTTTTGGAAACCTAACGTTTTGGGAAATGTGGGGCTGGGGGTGATGCCCTCCCCTGTTTGGGCCCATGTCTTTTGACCCCGAGGTTTTTTTGGGGTTTCCGGGAAACCCCTTTTTCAATTTTTCCCTTTTTGGATCCCCAAAGGGGGTGACCCCAGGGTCCTTGGAATGCTTTGGTAGGGGGCCCCCCCTGGGGGGTCCACCTTTGGGGGGGGTTTCAGTGATGACTCCAGGGTTTTAGGGCCCGAAAGCCCCCACCAACAAAAATTTATGTGCCACCCAAACCCGTTTTTTTTAAGGGGCCTGTTATTTTTCCCCTCTCCTGTGTTTCCCTGTTTCTGCAGAGGTGTGTAAAGGGGGAAACCCAGTTTTGTTTACACAAAAAATTGCTGTAGGGGGAAGGGGATAATGTGTTGTTGCTTTCTAAGTAAATTTTAAACCTGTAAAATCTGTTTTTTTTTTCCCTTTGGGAACCCTTTGGAAAATGTACTTACTGTTTAAAATTTTTTTTGGGGGGTGGCACTTTTCCCGTTTGGTCTGCCTTGCAACATACGAATTTTTGGGTTACTTCAAAAAAATGTTTTCCTCGGGGCATTTTTGGTTCAAATTAACTTGCTCTTTTAAAATTTTGTTAAAATGTAATTTAGGTAAAACCCATCAATCCCCAGTGTCTGGCCAGGCTGTGTTGTGATGGTCCCTTTTTCCTAAAAACAAATTTTTTTAAGAGTTTTTGGGCCCGTTTGGGGCGTTTGGCATAGAACTTGATCACTTTTTTTTCTGCGGGGTTACACATGTCAAACAGTCTAGTACCTCAGTTTTTGGGTTTAAAATTGCATATTTGTAGTCCAAAAGACCATGGATTGCCCGTTGCCCCAACCTTAAAAATTTGGGGGTTTTTTTTCCTTTTTTTCCCTTTTTCCTAGCAGGTCCGTAGGGACCCTGCTGCCCGAGTGAGACCAGGTCTGAGGGTGGGGGGGGGTTTTGCAGGGTTCTGCAGGGCATTGTAATGTATATTCAGGGGGAAAAAGTGTTTCCCTAATAATTGACGAATGTTATAATTGTAAAGAATAATTTTTTAATTCATAATGTGCATTTTGGGGGGACTGTTAAAAATCTCTAACTGTAATTATAAAGAAAACCGCTAGGGGTTTTTTTTTCCAAGGGTGTTTGGGTATTTTCGGAGTGAGCGTGCGGGGGGATCACCGTGGGTCAGCATGGTGTTTGGGGGCTGGGGGTCGGAGATCCCGTGAAATTGGGGCTAAGTTTGTAGTCGTTTTACCCTTTTGTTTAGCTAACCCAAGCCATTGGCTCTTTTTGGGGTTAAACCCGTATGTTCCCCCCAGGGTCTGACAAGGCCAGGGTGCCCGTGGGAGGAGGGGAGGAAATAAAAAATGGGGGTTTTTAGTGGAAATAGAGACGGCCCGGCGGTGACTAGGCCTAGTGTTTTTGGTGGCCCGGACCCCTTTGGGCCCCTGTTTTTTTTGTGTTCCTCATTTGGGCAAATTTGGATTAAGGGGTTTTTTTAGAGTGTGATATTTGTGTTTTTTTTGATAAAAGATATATTTTCCTTTAAATGGGGGTTTTTTTCCTAACCCCTGTTTTAAACCCAACCCCTGGAATAATACATTCTGGTTTAAACGCTTTTTGTTTTGACTGGGATAGCCCTGGGTGGCCTGTTTTTTGCCCTTTAGATGTGTGTAACTTTTTCCTTTTCCCTTAGACAAAGCCCCAAGCCCCCAAACCTCCCACTTTCTGGCGAAACAGGAAAAAAAGAAATTTAAAGGGGTTTTTTGTTTTTAGCGGGGGAGCTGCTCTTTAGGAATGAAAAACTTTTTTTTTCCGAGTAGAGAAAAAAGATCTAACAAAAATGATCCCCCAAAAAGGATGAAAATAGATTAAAACATCTCATTGGGCCAAAAAAAAAGGCATATATAGGCGGGATCAAAAGAGGGATTGGGGATTAAGAAATCAATTTTAAATTTAATTAAAAGAGAGAAAAAAAGAAAAGGGAAAAAGAAAAAATAAAAGGGGTTATGAGGCTAAGGGCGCAAGGGATTCAAAGGGCTTTAACCCCCAAAAAGGGGTTTTTTCAGGTGTAAAAGAAGTAAGATTAGGGACAAAATTGGCCTTTCTTCCCGAGTAACTCGGTAGGGGGGTAAATGACAGTGAAAAGGGGATGTTTGAAATTCTCAATACTACTTCCCTCATTTTAACCCAGGAAAAAAATAGGTTTTTCCGAAATAGGGTTTGTGAAAAGGGCGATAATAAACTTTGCCGATTGCGGTAACCCAGTGAATTGGCCTCAGACAAATAGAGAAACTAAAACCTAACAAAACCCCAGGGCCTGAAACTGTTTTGCCAGGGTGTTTTTAAAAGGGAAGCAAAAAGGAACTTTGAAAACCTTTTGGCCCAAACTTTTTTAACATATCACCAAAAAATTTGGATTGTGCCTAAAAAGTGGAAAAAAACCCAAAAGTAAAACTAATTTTCAACGCTGGCGCAGGTCCTTGTCCCTTTGAAACTTAAAAGAAACCCAAAAACCTTACCTCCATAGTGGGAAAAAATTTTTTGGGAAAAATAATTTCCCCCAAAAAATTCGTAGCCATCTTGATAGGCACCGGGTTGGAATAAAGAAAACTCAAAACGATTTTACGAAGGGGGGTTCCTGTCTTACGAATTTTCTAACAAAATTTTTTAAAAAAATTTTTTTTAGAAGGTAGATCCCTGGAAAGAATATGAAAATTGGGGTATATGGACTTCATAAGGCTTTCGATAAAGGGTTTCCCCATAAGAAAGGGTATTTTAAAGGGAAAATTAATTACCGGAATAGGAGGAGAAATTTTTTTTATGGGTAGAGGGATGGCCCGACAAATGGCCCGCAGAGAGTTTGCATAAATAGGGATCAATCAGAAAGGGGCACGTCACAAGCGGTGTTCCTCAGGGTCAGTGTTGGACCGTTTTGTTTACAATTTACATAAACGGCAAGATGAGGGAAAGCGACATAAGCAAATTACTGATGACACCAAAAAATGGGCCGTCCAATTCATTCTAAGGGGACACTAGAGCACGCCAGGATGATTTGAATAGACGACCAATGGTCGGAGAAGGGGGCAGATGCAGTTTAATATAGACAATGCAAAGCTCTAATTGTTGGACAGGAAAAAAACCCATGCGACTAAAAAATAATAATGTAGTTCTTAAACTACTGATTGCGAAAAGGATTTAGGAGTTCTGGTTAGCAGTAATCTAAAACCAAGACAACAGTGCATTAGTGTTCGCAATAAACTAACAAATTTTTGGGCTTCATATCTAGAAGTACAAATAATAGAAGCCCTCAGGTTGTTTTTCGACTCTATATCCTTGGTTAGGCCTCAATTAGACTATGCTGCTCATTTCTGGTCACTGTATTACAGAATGGTTTATAAATGCTCTGGAAAACGTACAGAGGAGGATGACAAAGATGATCCCATGTATCGAAATCTTCCCTATGAGGATAGACTGAGGGCCCGAATCTGAAACTCTCTCGAAAGGCGTACAATTAGGGAGGATATGATCGAGGTGTATAAATGGAAAACAGAATAAAAAAAGTGAGTAAATTAGTGTGCTGAAAATTCCAGCCAAGACCAAGACTCGCAGCAATGGTTTTATGTTGGAAAAATTCAGATTCAGAAAGGAATAGGAAAGCACTGGTTTGGTAATAGAGATGTGGATGAGGGAACAAACTCCCGAGTACGTTATTCGGGCTAAAACGTTGTGCAGTTTTAAAAATAGGTTAGATAAATACATGAGTGGATGTGAGTTGGACCTGACTAGCTTGTGCTGCTGGGTCTGGTGCCGTGCTCCTTCCTTGAGTGGAGGTGGCCAGACTGGGTGGGTCATTGGGCTAATCTGGGGGGGGGACATGGACCTGCTTCGCATGGGTCAGTAGACCTGTTGCAGTGTTCCTCCTTTCTTATGTTCTTACATGATATGCCTGAGTTATGTCCGGTTCAAGAAAGTAATGCGATTTAAAAAAAAAATTATATGGGTCATTTTTAGTAACCAGAAAGGGTAATACGAAAATTTAGAAACTTGAAAAGCGCTTTGACGACGCAGGTTATTCTGCGCTCTTTACAATATAAATAGATGTAACACTCAAAAATCGATGATAAATGAAAACAAAAATACTAGTATGAATAAAATACAAAACAAACAAGTTCTGTCACACCAAGATTAAACAAGCAGCATCATTTAAAAATTCCGAAAAAGTATTTTCATCATCACTCACTCCATCACTGCCTTCCCAGAGGCGTGCTGACACTACAGTTAAATTGTTAATACCTAAACTTCTCCTATTTCTCTTAGATCTCTACAGGCTCCTTGGGATTCTAAAAATCACAGAGAAAGCAAAAAGGTCTCAGAGGAGGGCAATGTGTGTTCCACAGTCAACTGATTGCCACAAGCTCCACAGAGGAAAAATCACCTGCACCTCGTTAAACAGACTTATCCTTTGAACACAAACACAGTCGTGCTGCAAGATACTACCCCACGTTCATCACTAGAGCCAAGTGCTTAGGGGCCTCCATCTCCTGCCTACAAAGATGTTTTTTGAGCAATGTTCAAGGCTGGCAGGGGTAGTATCTAACCTCTATGGCCGCAGATACTTCAAGGCAACTGTCTATAAGACCATCATTATCCAAGCTCATGTATCTCACCATTTAGATAGCAACTAAAGTGGGATAACGAGCGTATGCCAAACCTGACACAGAAAGCACTGGCCAAGCTCTTCATGACAAACGACAAAAATAAGCTCAGACTCGACATAGCAACTGGGGAAGTACAGAATATACCAGTGCAAAACTGTATCGTCCCCTCAAGGGAGGTTCCTTGTCGCTGGTGAGGAGCTCTCGATCTAGAGAATTGGATCTATGCTCCAGTCCCCTGAATTGAGCCTGAATTACTTCATCCCCCACCAGGCGCTATATAATCCCTACCGGTTTAGCGCTCCCCACGATTATTATAATAATAATAATAATAATAATAATAATAATAATAATAATAATAATAACGCTGTATCCTCAGTTAAGGAAAGGATTTAACAAGTGCAGCAGAGAAGAGGTGGCTAAGGAGTCGATCTAGAGACAACACTGCAGCCTGGACCGGCATAACGTTACATACAGACAGAACTCTTCCCCAGGGTGTGGTGGAAGAGTCCATTAAGAATATCTAGTAATGTCAGATTGATAAGAATGAGGTAATCAGTCCCTCAACCTTGAATCGATGTGGTCAGTCCATCAATCTTGAATAGAATTGATGGAGTGACCACAGCGTCAGATTATCCACTTGGGCTTCTTTAAGCGAGAGGCCCAAATAAGACTTCAGTCATACCACAGAGTAACACAGGTGGGGCGGGCTGTTTAAGAGCACAACCTCTCGAAAGCTAAAAGTGTAGTCTACTAAGATTACAACATATTTTTGTCCCTCGTTTGAAAGAATCGAAGGAGCCACACTATATACTGCTCTACGTCCATATGGACAGTAAAGATTGAGACTTTGTCTCTGGAACACGTCTAATTAGTTCCTTTTGTGAAACCAGTTGGTTTATGGAAAAAGTGCAGTAACATGTCATATCAGACATCATTCCTGGCCAAACGTAACGGTGCTTAATTTTATTTAAAAATATCTAAATGAAAAATGTTCGTAAACTGAAAGATTTCGAAATTAAATATAACGGCAGTTATAATTTCTTAAAAATAAATGAATGAAAATCCAATAATACCTATAAGAAGATTCTAAACTTAACTGACAGCTGAAGCAAACACATATACCGTTCAGAAGTCAGGTACCAACTAGCAAAATTCTCACGTAAGTCAGCCACTCATTCGGCTCTATTTCCTGTGTGACGTTATCTTGACCAAGCACTGAATCATACTCTCATACCTTCCTGATGTCAGAAAACGAGCATTTTTTTTTTTATATTTTTATTAGAAACCTTACAAAAGTACAAAGGATGCATAATAAAGTACAGGAATACAAACACATTCTTTTGTGCTACTAGTACCAGGTTATTCTTGGCGGTAACAAGTATTATAACATCTTGTTATAGCAAACAATACACACTAAGACAAACCTCACTAAAGTATAACAGTCATTAATAGTTGCCGCCAAGCCATTGTACCCACAGAAAACACACCAAAAAGAAACTTTACATAGTTTAACAATATAAAATGAATACCTGACATGTCCTATTACAACAAAACCAACATACAAATGTACAACATCACAAGATTACTAAAGTTGAAATTTTCACACATGACTAAAACCATAACCCCCTTTAAAAAAACACAATATATGTACAACATATCAGGGTCAGAAAAGGAAAAAAAGGCCCCAACCCAAAAAGTTTACATAACAATTTACAAAGCTCCCCATAACAATACAAAACTCCATAACAACTACAAAGCTACCATAACAACTAAAAAGGGCACCATAAAAACTAAAAATTTACCATAAAAACACAAAGCAAACCATAACAACTCCCAAAGCTACCAAAAAACAACTTTTAAAAAAAAAGACAAAACCCTAACAAAACCCCAATTCCGGGGTTACGAGAAATTGGTTAAAAAAAGTTACATTAGACCCAAACCCCCAATGGGAAAGGGAAAGGAAGTTAATTTTCCCTTTAAAGCCCCAAATAACCTTTAGAAACCCAGTTTTTTAATTTTTAAATATTTTAAAACCCCCAAAAAAAAAAAAAATTTCCCTGATCCAAAAACAGAAAAACCCTTAAAATTAACATCCCCCTTAAAAAAACCCCCCCCAAACCAAGTTTTATAACAAAAACCCCAAATTTTTAAATTTTTAAAAAACCACCCCCAAACAAATTAAAACCCCCCCCTCAATGTATTTATCCGAAAATTTTGCCCGCTTTTTTATTGGGTTTTTTGGTAAAAACCCCCATAAAAACATGGTATAGCCCCCAAAAAAACCCCTATACATACACTTAATTTTTTTCACATAGAACCTTTTTCTACAATAAAAGTTAAACATAAAAAGAGAAGTAAAAAAATAAGGCTGCTGAAATTTGCCAGCCCCAAAAAGAACTGACCTTATTTTCAAAAATTTTTTTTAAAAAACCCAAAACTTGCCAATTAATTACTTAAAACGGGATCCAAAGGGCTGGGGTATCCTGGCAATAAAGGGAAATTTTTAAAAACCCCGTAAACATAACCACAGGCTTAAAAATGTCCCCCGGGAAAACCGCACTTAAATCTCACTATGACAAAAAATTCTCGTAAAAACCCGGGGGCGTACCCCAAATACCAAAATTCTCACAAACCTTTTCCTCTTAAAAACACTACAAAAGCCCCCAGAGAAAAAACAAAAAAACCCCAAACCCCCCCTTTAAAATTCCCCCATAAGGAGACCACCCCTTTGCCCCATCCTCGGGGACCCCGAAAAAGGGGGAACCCCAAACAGTGAGGTTCCTATAACCTTCCGGGAAACTTTTTCCCCGGGACCCCCCAAAACCCAGCATTTTTCCTACACTTCGCCAATAGAATCTAGTCGCCAACGCTTTTACCCTTTATCACCCCTTAACCCCCTCATTCCCCAAATGAAATGTCCAGATAATCCACTATGATATAATTATACCCTTCCAAAAATCCCTAGGAATTTCCCCTTACATCTAGTGGGAAAAACCCCTTAAAAGGGGGAAAAAAGGGCCCCCCCAAAAACAGTCTGAAACCCCCCCCCAAATCCATGATTTTCCCCCCCTCCAAGGAGGGTAAGAAAGAAAGGGTTTATTCATTTAAAACAAAAATCCAGTTACATAAATTATCATACATAGCACTTTATGTGTGGGGAAACCTGGGGAAAAACCCAAAAAAGTCAGAGTGACTTTTTTCCATTGGGCCCTTTTTACCTTTTTAAATTATAGTAAAAAAGGGTTAAAATTTATTTTCTTTTTATTCTACAAAAAAGATAACTCTTATTTTTCATACAAAAAAGACTATCTGCTAAACCAAGGTCTTTAAAGACTTTTCTAAAATACGGGGGTCATTAAAAGGGAAAAAGGGTTTAAAATTTTTCCCACGAATTTTTAGCAAAAAAATAGAAAATCTTTCCCCCACCCTTTCGTAGCTAAATTCATCAACCCCTTTTTGGGAAAACTCTTTTTTTAACTGGTTCAGGGCTATGACTGGTTTTGGGGACATGTGCGGGTAGTCTGTTCCTTTCCCTTTATTGCTTTACAAAAAAAGGGTTTTTGGGGCCGGGCCCCTGACTGTGGGTCCCTAAAAAATTTATTGCTCTCCCCCCTAGAAACTATAAAGGGCTTTGGTTCCCAACCTTGAAAAAATTTGGGACAGAAAGATATTCTGGACATGTTTGGAGTTTTTTTTATAAACATATTTAGTTTCCCTTTGGGTTTTACCCCTGTCTTAAACATTCAGCATTTTCCAACTGCTGAATTTCATCCGGGCCCTACATGTTCTTTTGGTCCCGGGCCCAAGGGATGAATTTTAAAACGATTTTTTTGGGGGTGTTTTGCGTCAAATCTTTCATTTTTTTTGTCAAGGCAAGTACCAAGAAGAAAAGCGTAATCCAAAAGGGCATTGAAATAAGGGCTCCCCCAATGGGGTCCTGCGAGCCTCAGTAGGTAGAAACCTGGGGCTTGCAATAAGGAACTTCATTTGGCATTCGCTTTCTTTACTCACTTTTCCCCTTTTCCCAATTTTTTCCTGACATGCATGGGTAAAAGGGGGAATTCCCAAATTTTTTACTGATAAAACCCAAAGTGATGGGCTCCCCATTACATTGAACATTAAAATTTTTTTACCCTTCTCATTTATTTTCGTCCCAAAGAGAAGGGGCTTCATTTTTTCCCTAGGTGAAATGATAGTTTTTGTCTACTAACCATTGCTGCGGACTCCTTCCAGTTTTTAAAAAACTTTTAGCAATATCTTGGGGGTCTTTACCTGACATTTAACAAGCCCCTGTCATCTGCATACAGTAGGAAATTTGCACTTGACACTGTAGGCAATCATTGACATAACATAAGAAAATAGGGACCCAGAAAACTACCTTGGGGGAAATCCCCCATGTTATCGGGATGGGGTTTTGAAATTTTGTTTTGTTATTTTGAAATATTTGTTCCTGGTTGCTAAGGGAGGATTAAAACCGTCTACAAAAACCTTAAAACCAATAAACTTTAAGTTTTTTACAAATTTTAAATTTTGGGTTTACAGTATCGAAGGCCTTTTTGCAGGTCTAAGGGTTTCCATGGGGCCCATTTAGGTTCCCCTTTTACATTTCATTCTCAGGTAATCCATCAGATTAATAAGGGAGGGTCGGTTTTGGGGTGGATCTTCTAAAGCCCGATTGAAGCTTGGAGAATGTTGTTTTCATTAAGGAAATTAAAAAACTTGAGGGAAAACACCCCCCCTCCAAATTTTAGAATTTTACTGAGTTTACTAACCGGCCTATATTTTCTTACATCAGACCTACTATTTTTTTTTGAAAATAGGGGTTGGGGCTCTTTGGCCCCCCTTGAAAACCCCCCCCGGAAATGTTTTTAGTGGTGATTGTTTGATTTTTTTATGTGAGCAAAAGGGATTGGAAAAAGTTCAGGGAAACAAACCCTTTTTTTGGAACTTAGAAAAAAAAAGGGGGGTGTTTTTCAGGGCCTGTTTCTCCTTTTGTTGGGTTTAAACCCGCTTAAATTCTTTTTGAATAAAGCAGAGATACACTTACTTTTTTGGGCAAATGTTTGGGGGTTTCCCCTTTATTGGTAAGTATGTTTTGAAAAATTATTTAGTGCTGCAATATCCCGTCCCGTTTTCTTTTTAAACTTTTTTGCAAACGGTCTCTGAATTTTATATTATCTTTAAAAATTTTCAGTATTCATCCAGGGTTCAGGGGTTTTTCGTTTAATCCTAACCCCCCTTTAACTGGGTGCAATTTTTATCAAGGAAGGTAGTGAACATTGTTTTGAATTTTTCCCAGGGATCGTTTTCGTCCGTGCAAATTGTTATCTCTGTCCAGTCCAATTGTGAAACCTAAAATTTTCCAGTGTTTTTTTACTTTAGTTTCTAAATTGACCTCATTTTTTTTTTGTCCTGTGACCTTCCTATCCCCAATTATTTTCCCGGTGCAGTTTAAAAGATAAATGACACTTTTGACCTGTGGTAAAGACGCCTGACTGAATAATTTCTCAGAGCGGGGTTTCAAAGATGTGGGGCCCAAATTTGGGTGGGTGAGAAATGTGGGCCCCCGGGGTTTGGGGTATTAATTTGGTTTTTGGAACTATTTAAACCTAAATTTGCTTATACCTTTTGCATCCCCCTTTTTTTTGCTGCTGAAAAAAAGATATTAAAAATCGCCCCCGTTTATTGTCTCGCAAATTTTTTTCAACTCCGGAAAGATCGGAAAATTTTTCTAAGAAAAGGGCCTTGGGGAGGAGGGAGGTTTAAATAGTTCCTACTAAGATGGGTTTTTTGGGCTTAGGGGAAACAAACACTTTAAACCATAGAATTTTTCCATTTTTTGTTATTTAAATCAGGGCTTTTGGGGTTTTAAGCCCAAATCAATTTTCCCCCCCCCAAAGGGAGGCACCCCACTCCACCACCCTTTCTGTTTATCTAAAACGTTTTATATTGTAACCATCTATTTTTGGACCTCGTCCCTCAGTCACCGTAACATCCAACCAAAATTCAGAGATGGTTATAAAATGCCGCCCTAATTTTTTTTAGCTAGAATCCTTTAAACTCTGCCAAATTTTGGAAGAATGAAACTTGCATTGACCTAATAAAGGGAAACCTGTTTTATAAAAAATCATAATCCTCAATATATGGCAATGGGTCTGGGGTAAATTAAAAATTAAATAAAACAATGTTTATCACTGCTAAAGGGGTAACTGTGCCAAAAATGAAATTTTTTACCCCCCCCCCCCCAAAATTAATTTGGCACCGTTGCTAAATTTTTACATACATCCTCATGCCCCCCCCCCTTTTCACATTTTTCATAAGGTTTCCTTTTTTGTTTTTCATGCTACTTAGTACCGTGTATGCACCTGTTTGGTTGTGCTTGAGATAATTAAAGGCTGTATTGTCTCACATTGAACCAAAGTATTCATTTCATATGGAGTTAAGGGTTTTCAAATTTCCCAGCTACTAGCCCTCCCCTTATTGGGCCCTCATTTATCGTCTTTTTTTTGGCCCCTGCCCAATTTGTTTTAGGTCCCCGGATTAATTTGGTATCACCACTTTTAAGGGGCACTACCCAAAAAGGGGCTGTGTGGGCCCCGTTTTTTGTTTAGGTATGCGGTGTTGCCATTTCCTTGGGGGGCCCCATAGTGGAAAATTTACTTTTCTGGGAATGGCCAAATGTTGGGCTTTTTTCGTCCCGGGCGCTGTTTTTCTCCATTCATCTTTTCCACCCCCCTGATTTATTAAATTTCTTTTGGAATTGGGAAAAAAAATATAAATATAATTTGGCAGGGGTTGTTTCCCCCCTAAAAGCCTGCCATTTTCCCCCTCTTCGCTCTTTTACTCATATACAATAATATTTATTTCTCTTTTCCCTTTCCCCTTTTTAAAACTTAGGGATCTGCTTTGAATTCCCCCACTGAAATTTTAGTAAAATTTCCTCTTCAAAAACCCCCTTCACCGCTCACTTTTCCCGGTTTTAACCTTCCAAATCCCCCTCATTTTATTTATCGGGGGTTTTGTGGTTTGTTGTCTCCTGAACCCCGGGTTTTTCTTTCTCAGCCAAATTTTTTAAAACCCCCCGAGGGGATTAAAGCCACCTACAACCCCGGGCTTTTCCCTTTAGTTTTTAGATTATTTGGGGTTTTCTGCTATGATCTCTCACTTACACTGGTCAGCTAATATAGGTTTAAACTACAAAAACATTAAACCCTTTACTTTTTAACTTTCAAAAGAAGACCCATGAAACGTGTTTTCAAAAATCACCCAAAACTAACAAAAAACCCTTCCCTTTCCCCAAACCCCCAAAGCAACGTAAAAACCCTCCCTTTGGAAAACCAGAATTCCCCCTGATAAAACGATACACAAAATTTTCCCCACTCTAGCCGGGATCCCAAGCACCCAAAATTTCCCCCAAAAAACCCCCCAATCATTTCGTTTGGATAAAACGGGTTTCCCCTTGCATAATTCCCGGCCCTTTTATAAACCCCCACCAACCTTTTTTTATTGATGTTATCCAAAATGTTGCCCCTGCAATAAAAAATTTTTAACATATCTTTACAAAAAAACAATTCCTTCCCACTTCCCCCATTTACGGGCCCCCTCATAAAATCCTTTCCCACTTTAGCGCCCCTCACACCCCCCTTCCCTCTATAAACCCCCGCTTGATACATAAAAAGCCATTAATTTTCCCGTCCTAAAGGGAACCAAAAACCCAAACCCCCCTTTTTCCGAAAAAATCCTCATAACTTTCCTCCTTACTTTTAAACCCTTTCCCTCCCCAAAAACCCCACACAAACTTTTAGAAAACCCTTCCCCCCTGGGATTTTCTACACTATCTGTACCTCTAAGGGAAAAACCTCTGCCACCCCCCCCTACCTTGCAATTAGACAAGTGAATTTACCAAAATAACCCTCTGATGTAAAAACTAAGCCCTCGCACTTAAACCTTCCCAGTTATTAAAAACCCTTTCCCCTGACAGACTCCAAATTTTCCCCTTCTGATCCTGCACTTTTTGCCATTTTACCATATCCCCCATACCCTGAAATTTTGTCAACCCCTTCCATCCTAACTTTATCCCCAAGCTCCCCCTATTCCCAAATTTCCGACCCCTAGTAACCTTGATTTCACCGTTTAAATCTCATTCCGGTATTCTATCAAACATCTGAAAACCCCTCTAAACCCCCTCTCCTTAACTCCTCCTTACCCCCCTAGCAAAACAGTACTAACATCCACATACCCAACGATGCCCCTTTGCACCCCCCTTCCATCTCCTTTTTTGTCCATCACCCTCTCAACAGACCAAAAAAAGGGATTCTGCCACACCAAAGAGCAGCTGTGACATCGGACAGCCCTGCCTCAAACCTCTCTCCATCGGTACACTTTCACCCAACCTCCCATTGACCTGTACCCTCATTCTGCCTCAGCATACAGGGTGTTCACACCACCTCACTACCCCCTCCCAAAACCCTAACCTCTCTAAGCAAACCCCTATGAAATCTCTGTCCACGCAATCATATGCATTCACCCAATCTAAACCAAGTAGTATTCCCCCTCCCGTACATCTCTCTAGAAAATCCCTAATCAAACCATGTCCATCCCTCATCCTTCTTCCCGGAATTCCCAACTGCCCCCTATGTAACACTAAACCCAACACTTTCCTCATTCTGTTGCCCAAAACCTTAGCAAAAATCTTGTAATCCGAGCATATTAACGTAATCGCACGATAATCATTCAAAACTCGGCATTCCTTCTTTTTGGGCACTAAAACCGTGACACCCGTTCTTTGCGATTTCCCCATCCTCCCACTACTTAACATACAATTCAAAACCCCCACCAGACAATGCCGTACACTTCCCCAATGACACCTATAAAAATCGTTTGGTATTCCGTCTATGCCTGGGGTTTTACCCTGGCACATCCCAAAAACTGCCTCCTCCACCTCCTCTATACTAATACTACCCTCAAGTCTGTCACTGTCCTGCTCACTTAATACCCTATTAAATCCTTCATCCCCAAAACGTCCCTCACCCACTCCCCCGCCAACCCTCCTCCACTTCTCCCTAAACCAAAAATCTGCATACAAACTAATATTTTCTGTGGTGGATAGGCCTTGACCCTCCTCAAAGCAACCCCTCCCTGTACCTGCCTCAATATACGCCAAGGTGGTTTTCGCCTGCCGTTCCTTAAACCTCCTTAATACAAAACCCGATGGCCTATCCCCCCCCTAAAACATCCCCCAACCCCGCCCTAACTCGAATTGCCTCAAATTTTTCGTTGTGAATTTCCGCCAACCTATTTCGCAAACGTTCCATGTCCTCACTCCGCCCCACCCGTTCCTCTGCATAACAGTCATTTAACTGACCCTCCACCTCGCCATCTTACCCCGTATTTTAAAAAATTTCGCGATTTCAACTTTAGCCATCATTTCCCACCAATCCAGCAAATCCATTTCCATATTCCTAGTCTCCCAAAAGGATTTCCACCAATCTTCAAAACCTATAGGGTCACCCTCGTCCCTAAGTAGCCTCACATTTAATTTCCAGTATACTGCATAAACTCTCACTATGCCATCTACCCTCAAATCTGCTATAACAGCCCCGATGATCAGAAAAACCCACATCGATAGTCCTCACCCTCTCCACACCTATGCCCTGCCTAACATAAATCCTATCTAATCGTGCCTCATATCCCCTACGAATAAAAGTGTGCTCCACTCCATATTCCCTACTTCCCCCCACATCTACCACTCCAACATCTCGCAAAACACCCCGCAGAGACCCCCAAAACACAACCCGCCCCCCTCGGAACCACATCACCATTCCTAATGACACAATTCCAATCCCCACCAATCACCGTAAAAGCAGGTAAACCTTTTCAAGGGGATAACCAGAACATCGCGTACAAACCTTCACTCTAGCGTTTCTAGTTGCTGGCATGTACACACCTACGAAACTAACCCTCCTGGCCCCCCAAAACCCATCCACCCTGACAACCCTCCCACCCCCCCCTCCTCCCAACCCAGGATACGCAAAGGACTGGTCTCCTTTACCGCCACAGCCACACCTCCTTTCAACCTCAAAGCATCACATGTAAACAACCTATAACCTTTCAACAACACTACCATCCTAACCTATGGTTATGTTCCTGCAAAAAACAGACATCATACTAAATCTCCTCAAAACCCACTCTAACCATACCCTCTTGACCTCGGTTTTAAGACCGTTTACATTGAAAGTTACACCCCTGTGCCGCTGAGGCTTATTTGGTCCTCCTTTCATAGGTCTCGGTTCTTCTTTATCAATCCCTCGTTCCTGCCCTCCAACCCCTCCTGTCCCTTCCCGCCAGCTTCCCCTTGCCCCCCCCCCTCCTCCCAACTTGCCGTTGCTACCACAGCTGCCCACATCTTCTTCCCAGGCCTCTGCGCTGGTGTGAGGACTTCGTCCATGTCTGATGCCCCCGCTGATCTCTTGCGGGAGCTACCCTTACACACACATCTTCTGCCCAAACCCCATCTTCTTGAAGGACCTCCACCACCACATTGCTCTCCTTTCGAACCTCACTCAAGTCTTCCTTACCCCGCTTCTGTTCATCCATCACTTGGCATCACCTGACCTCACATCAATTTCCACACCATGCTCCGACTCTTCCAAAAAATCCTTCGCACAGCCTCCAAAATCCCTTCCTGAGCTGAATCTGTAGTACCTAACGGTTCTGTCTGACAGCGATATTCCCTCCCCCCCCCCCGTTTTCCCCTGATAGTGTAACACACGTCTCCAAAACCACCTCTGTTCTGTCGACCTCCCCCACTCCATAGGCCTGTACCCCGGCTTTCCACTTCACCCGTCATAACGTCCGCGGCTTCTAAAGGCGTATCCACAGAAGCTGTCTCCTGACGCCTAGGGCCTGTCTTCCTGGGGCATTGTGCCGCCATGTGCTCATAAGAGTCACATAAACGGGACGTTTTTCCTCTGTCCCCGCATAGTGTACAAAAACCTGTGTTCTATGGCTATGCAATTGACATATTTATGGTATCGGCCTCCTCAGGGTCATTTTCAGTGTGAAGGATCCTTCCGGCATCCCCTCGCAAGGGCCGTCCCTCCACATTCCCATGCTCGCCCGGGGTGTACAGTCCCATAACCACTGAAAAACATCTGTAGGCTATATGCTGTTGCCTCAAAAGGTTACATTCCTTACCTTCACCCAAGTAAAATACTTAGACACATCATGCAAGCATACTTCCACTGCCGAATTGATACTCATCCTCCTTTCTTGAAATTCGTCGACGATGGTAGAGTAGAAGTCAGCTCTCATGAACTTCACAAAGACCCTTGACATACCATTCAGTGCCATACCATACAGCTCTTCATTGGGGATGCCATAACAGTCCCTGATAATGCTTGGCAGGAGAACGTTCATCGTGGCGCTGCTTAAAGATCCTCTAACCAGCTCAATGCAGACAGTATTTATGCGCCGGTTCATTCGGTCCGCCATCTTGGTGCTAATGCTATGTTTTCCTCACCAGGTGGCGTGCAAGAGAAATTGTAGAAGCGTCCTCTCTCCCCGCAAGTCGAGAGACGAATGTAAACGAGCATTAGGAGGATTACAAAGGTCACCCAGCACCAGCCAACACCCAGATTTAAGCAACTAAATAACTGTTTCAGATCTTTTCCTAGTCTATATGCTACAATTTACATAATGCGATCAATATTAATACTTACATTTTCGTTAAACACTCAAGAGTGACTTTTAACAAATTAATTTTACTAGCACATTAACGAGAGCTTAACGATATTAGTAACTATTAGAGCGTTTGTGAGTCTCTTATGATTACTTTGATCTTAGCTGCTATGTGCCAGCAAGCATAGAACCAATAAGGCTCACTTCCATTAAAGGCACTAATGGTTATAATTACAACCTTAATTTTTAAAGAGGTGGACTGGTAAGCCAGCGGGAGCCCTCGGTCAGATGACCCAAAGCTCCAATGGCTGGTCATTGTATGAATGCAACCCGAGTCAGGAAACACTTGTCCTGTTTCCTGACTAATTTAATCTAACATGAATTGTTCTCTTCGCTCTCAGGCTGAGAGGATCTACTGCGCAGACGCTCCTCAGTTGCCTGTCAGTGGTGGTATGAGGAGGTGGTGTTTGCGCCTCTGTTGACACCTCAGGAAAATTACTGCTGTCAACATGGCGGTTTGTCATAGACGCCGGATTAATACTGTTGGTATTGAGCTTCTCCGGGGGACGATTTCGCCTAGTTCAGCGCAGGTTCTCTTACCTAAGATCATCAGAGAGACATGTGGAATTCAAGGTGGAGAATTATATGGAGTGGCTTTAAATGGAGCGCATAGAATCTTCGTGAAACTGCTCACTGCAACGGTATATGAATCGTTGGTTAATCGTTTCCAGGGCGCGAGTCTTGATGTTACACTTGCTGTACGTGTGAGAATGAGTAATGTTTCCAGGCATTATTCCTGGATAAAGTTATGTAACGTTCTTCCTTGAGGCGGATGAAGCTGATATCAGAAAAGTCTTCGAGAAATATGGGACAATTTATTTTGCCCAGCATGGTATGTGGGTAGCAGGCGCCTACGCAGGTTTGCCAGAAGGTACTTTTAACCTTAAAATGACATTGAGACATCCCATACCGTCTTACGTTTATCTTCAGGAATTCAGGACACAGGTCATGGTTTTATATCCCAGGCAAAGGCGTACGTGTCGCCTATGTAGTGAGTATGACCACATAGCTGCAACATGTGAGAAGAAAAGACGCGTGCCTGAACCTGTGGTAGAAGACGCAGCCCCTGTCTTACGGGTGGCAGGTGAGGATCAATCATCTGAGGGAGAACATAAGAAAGAAAGAACACTGCAGCAGGCCTACTGACCCATGCAGAGCAGGTCCATGTGCCCCCCCCCCCCCAGGATTAGCCCAATGACCCACCCAGACTGGTCACCCCCACTCAAGGATGGAGCATGGCACCAGACGCAGCAACACAAGCTAGTCAGGTCCAACTCACACCCACCCACACCCACTCATGTATTTATCTAACCTATTTTTAAAACTACACAGCGTTTTAGCCTGAATAACTGTACTCAGGAGTTTGTTCCACTCATCCACGACTCTATTACCAAACCAGTGCTTTCCTATATCCTTCCTGAATCTGAATTTTTCCAACTTGAAACCATTGCTGCGAGTCCTGTCTTGGCTGGAAATTTTCAGCACGCTATTTACATATTCTTTATTTATTCCTGTTTTCCATTTATACACCTCTATCACATCCTCCCTAATTCTACGCCTTTCGAGAGAGTGCAGATTCAGGGCCCTCAGTCTATCCTCATAGGGAAGATTTCTGATACATGGGATCATCTTTGTCATCCTCCTCTGTACGTTTTCCAGAGCATTTATATCCATTCTGTAATACGGTGACCAGAACTGAGCAGCATAGTCTAAATGACGCCTAACCAAGGATATATATGAGAGTTGAAAAACAACCTGAGGACTTCTATTATTTATACTTCTAGATATGAAGCCAAGAATTCTGTTAGCTTTATTGCAAACACCAATGCACTGTTGTCTTGAATTTAGATTACTGCTAACCAGAACTCCTAAATTATTTTCGCAATCGGTAGTATTAAGATCTACATTATTTAGTTTATATGTGGCATGGTTATTTAACTGTCCAACATTTAGAACTTTGCATTTGTCAATATTAAACTGCATCTGCCACTTCTCCGACCATTGCATCAGTCTATCAAATCATCCTGGAGTGTTCTAGTGTCCTCATTAGAATGAATTGGACGGCCTATTTTGGTGTCATCAGTAAATTTGCTTATGTTGCTATTTATTCCCTCATCTATGTCGTTTATGTAAATTGTGAACAACGGGTTCAACACTGACCCCTGGGGAACACCGTTTTTGAGGGGTTGTGACAGGCGCTTTCTTTTGTGGAGTGAGATGGTGGATCAATTTTTGGGGGGACTGGGGATGAGTCCCCCCTTCCCCCCTCAGTTCCCTGCCCCAGAATCCCCCAGGGACTTCTGGGGGGGATGGTATCACGGGGGGGAAAGGGTTTTGGAAATGGGGTTTTTAATTGGGGGGAAGGGTTTTGTAGACCTTGTCCCCGCCTGAGGGGGGGTTTTAAAATTGAGCAAGAAGTAGCTGGGGGAGTTTTTCCTTCCGCTTTCAACGATATGAGAAGGGGGGGGATTGTTTGGTTTTTTTTCGAAAGACGTCGTGGAAATTAATTAATCATTGTAAGGGGGTTTTGGGGTTTTTTCCCGTGAGGTTTCCCCCAGATCATGTTATGGGGGACTGTTTTGTAACAGGAAACGGGGTTTAACGTCAGACTAGATGATGTACTGACCCCAGCGCAGGGGGCCCTGGGAAGCAGACGGGGAAAGGTGGGAAAGGGGGTGAGGTGGCAAAGGGGGGGTTTCATGATGGAGACATGGGAAAAGAAGGGGGGGGAAAAAAAAAGGGGGTTATTGTGAAGAAAACATACGAAAACTAATCCTAGTGGTAAAAAAGAGTGAGAAAAAGGCAGGGGTAAAAATTTTTTAAAAAGGTTTGTAAAATTTTAAAATAACGGCTTATGTAGCGAAAAAAAGAGGAATGGTTGAGTATGTTTTTTAAATTTAAAAAATAGAGTGGATGTTATGTTCCCCCGGGAAACAAAATTTTAAAGGGGGTTTAAGGGTTTTGGGGGTTTAGCAGGTTATAAGTAAAGCCCTGCCAACTGCCCCGTTTAAAAGGTGGGGTGGGTTTTTTAATAAAGGAGATGACCCCGTTTTTTTGCAGAGAAGTGGGGGGGGGAGGGGGGAGAGTGTTGCGTGTGGATGGGTTTCGTGGTGGGTAAGTGTTTGTTTTTTTGAAAAGTGGTATGCGCCTGGGGGAAAATAGCATGCAGGTAAGGAAGGATTTTGGGGGGGCGAGGATCTTGTCTTTTTTATTGCGTTGCATTTTCCGGGAAAGTAGCAAAAAGTGGGGGGTGACGGGGAATTTGCGTTTTAGGGGGTGACGTAGAACCAAAAGGGGCAGGGACTGTGTTTGTAACTTGAGGGTTTGCTGGGGGGACGTTAAGGTTACGTAAACCCTTTTGGGGGAGGGGGGGGGGAAACAAAAACATCTTTTGTTAGGAGGGGAATGTGCACGAGGTTAGATAGGTATCTTTCCCCGGGGGTTGTTGTAAAATTTTTTAAATTCTGTTGGGCGGTTTTTATGTCGGTTTATGGGTTTATAGTGGGGAATTTAGGGTGGGAGGGGGGGCCGGGGCCCAGAAATTTTATAGGACTTATTGGAAATTGAACTTTAAATGTTTTGGGGTTTGTGAAGAAGGTTTGGAGGGTTTTTCTTTCTATGGAAAGGGTTTTTAAAAGGGAAGCTAGAAGGGGGAAAGACATTTTTAACAGGGTGGGATTATGGGCTAAAGGAAGGATCAAAAAGTATTTTGTGAGGGGGGGGGAAAAACGTATGAAAAAAATTTTAAAATTTTTGGGGGGGTTTGCAAAAATATTTAGAGGAACGTTTTAAGAGGTTGTTTTTGGGCAGGGGATGGTTGGGGGGGTTTTTTTCCCCATGGAGAAATGGGTTGTTTTTAAAAGGGGAGATTGGGAACGTTCCCAAAATTGATTGGTTTCAAGGGGGAAAGGGGTTTTGCAAGGGCGGGGTTAAAGAAGTTTCGTTGGTGGGGGACAAACTGTCTGTGTGTGGGGTTGCGACATAAAAAGGGCCAAAGGCAGGCGCTGATGGCAAACCCCGGATTGGGGGTTAAATGAGACGATGGGGATCTATAGAGTAGGGCAGGAGATAAGAAATAAAAAGGGGATGAGTGCATATGCGGATTTGTGGAATGAAAAGTACGGACAAGTGGGGGTGTGGATGACGTGGATTTTGACAGGGTGTGAAATATGCGACTTTGCAATTTGGTAAATAGTGATAGGACGGCTTTGGGGGGGGGTTTTTTACTGAAAGGGGGAAAATAGAGTTTAGCTTTCGGGGATGGGGAAAGGGAAAAAAGGCATCGGGCATTGAGGGTTTTCCCTTTGGAAATTTTTATTTACAGCATTGGGCGTTGAAAGGAAATTTTTCATGGTTCGGTTTTTTAAATTTTGTAAAAGGAGAAGGGGTTTAAGTTGGGGAAAAGCAGACTACAGCATTTGTGGTGTGGTCCCAAAAGGTAAGGGGGGGCCCCCCCCTTCGGGAGTATCGGAAAATTTATCGTTGCTATGTGTGGAATAAAAGGGTTTTTTTTCAAAAATTTATGAAATTTGGGGGTTTTAAATTTTTGTAGTGGGGGGGGGGGTTCTTTCGAAATCGCAGTTTGGGCCCCCGGGGAAGGCCCAATGATTGAAGGCACGGGATTCTGAGAATTTTTGTAAAGTCAAAAGGGGGGGGGGTAGGGGGGCTTTACTGGTTTGGGGGGACGGCAGGCAGCCTTTTGAGGGAAAAGGCCTGCCCCGCGGTTAACTTAGGAGAAAGGTTAGGGGGAAGGAAAATAGTTGAGGGGTTTTAAATACGCTTGTATAGGGGGAAAAAAATGAGGGTACAAAAAAAGGGGGTGTATGGGGAGGGAATTTACGATGGGTAGGGGGTTCAGGGGCGTCCCATGTCACCGATCTTTTTTTGTGTGTTTTCAGGACCCCTTTTTAAAAATGGTTGAACGTACCGTCAGCCCCAGGGTGAGGGGGTTGGGGTTGAGGGGAGGGAGCTTTGGCCCGGGAAAATTAAAAAGTTATTTTGATGTTTAAGACTGTTTTTGTTCGTGAAAGGATGTCTATGAAAGTGGGGGAAGATTTTGCAAGTTTTTTGAATGGTGCCCGGGATAAAAGGTTAAAAAGTGGGGAAATTTCAAGGGATTGAAGTTGGGGCACTTGGAAAGGAGGGGGTAAGGTGAGTTGTAATTTTTGTTAGAAAGTGTGCAGTGTTAAAAAAAATTTGTGGTTTGGTTTTTTATCAAGGTGAATGGATGGGGAAAGCGTGGGGAAAAACTCAGATGGTTGTTAGAAAGGATCGGGGGACGTCTGGGTTTTTTTTTAAAGGCCCCAGATCTCACTCGAGCCCCAAGGGGTGTGATTGTGGTAAATGTTTTTTTTTGTTGAAAGGGTTTTTGGACTGTTGCGGCTGTGTTCCCGATTACGGGGACGGCGTTTTGGGGAAATTTTTGAGGAAGGGTGTTTTTTATATTTGGGGGGTTTCAAGGGGTAAATTGGGTTAAAAAAGAGAGGTTATTATGTTCCCGGTGTGCCAGGGGCGTTGGGAGGGGATTGATGGGATCTAAGACGGAGGGCAAAATGTGTGTTTCTTAAATGGGAGGTACTGGTTTTGGGCGGGGATGGCGGGGAATTTGGGAACAGGTATATATGAGGTTGAAGAAGGGGTTTTGGGGGGTTGAATTGAGGGAATGTGAAATTGTTCTAGGGGCCTTCTTGTTGGTTAGGGAACGGAAAAACCCATCAAATACGGGGGTTTTGTGTGGGTACGGGTTTGGGGTTAAAGTGCTTTTTGCCCCTGTTGGGGTTTGTTCCCCATGTACTCGGGGGAAAAAACATTTGGAATGGGATTTGAAAGCTGAAATTATTGTTTGGGGTGCGTGACGTTATGTTTCTTTTTTTTGCTTTGGTATCTTGCCGCCCGGGGGCATCAAAGGAACCCAGGAGGTTAGTAGGGGAAAGGGGGGGGGTGGTTTTTGGGGTGGGGACGCCCGGGAAATTCCCAGGGATTTTATTTTTAAAAGGGGGGTTTTGGGAAGAGGGCAGGGGTTGGTTAGGTGGGTTGGAAACAGAGGGTGGGGGGGGGTGGGGGTGGCGGTTCGGCGTGCTTTGTCTTGACTGGATGGTTTAGAAGGGGAAAGTCATAAGAGTTTTAGATTAAAACATGGGGGAAATTATATCTACATATCGGGGGTTTGAGGGGGGGGAAAGGGGGTTTAAATTGAGGTGCAAAGGCGCGTTCTTGGGGATAACTTTTTTAATCGCCCGATGTGTGGGAAAACGGGGGAATTGTAGGGAAAGAGGTGGGTTCGGGAAATTTTCGGATGGATATGGAGGCAAACTTTAAAGGAATTCTCTTTAAATTTTTGTGAATGAGTATGAATGTCGAAGGGAAAGGTGCTTTTTATTTGGGGGATTTAAATTGGTTGGGGGGTAAGTCAGTGGGAAATATTGGGGCTCGTCTCTTGGGGGGGGGGGCATGAGGTGTGGGGGAATGTTGGTATGGATTGTGCTTTCCGGGTTTGGGTCATGGATGTGGGGTTGGGAGCTTTGAGGGGCTCCTTGTATTTATTGTTATTTTTGTGTAAAAAATGAAAGTTTTTCCCCAAAGGTTTTGTCATTTTATTTGTAGGTGTTCCTGTTTGTAATGACCCGTTCTTGAGTCATATTTTTTTAAAATGGTATATGAATTGGGTTATTTTTTAATTATCATTTTTGGGGTCAAAATTTATGTGTTAGATTTTTGTAGTTTAAAAATATTTTTATTTACTGTTTTGTTTGTTTTACTTTGTATGCATTGCATCGGTTTTTCCTTTTTTTTTTTGGGAAAATCGTTTTTTCTTTTGTGTCACCCTTTTAATAATTTTTTGAGCCTTTGTTAAATGTTAGGTTTCTAGTACTTTCCCTAATATGGGTTTTGTCAATGTTTTTTTAAAAAGTTTTATATGATAGGTTAGTACTCTGTTATTTGGTAGTTTTTTTTGGGACGTTTTCTTTTTAAGCTTTTTTTTTATGTTTTTGCTGTTTTTCAGGGTTAAGACCCCTTTGGGTTCTTTAGAATTTTATGCTGTTATCTTTTTATGTCTATTTATATTTGGAAAAAATTAGGGAATGCTGTTTCCCGTTTTTAAAAAAATAAAAAAAGTTTTTAAATACCATGGTGTACAAAATCACTAGCCCCCAGTTTCCCTGGTGTACAATCACCCCAGACCCGTACCATTTTTTTTACAACTCACTAGCACCATACCATGGTGTACAACTCACTAGCACCAGTACCATGGTTTTTTACAACTCACTAGCCGAGTACCATGGTGTAAAACTCACTGCACCAAATACCATGGGTTTTCAACTCACTGCACCCGTACCATTTGGGGTAAATTCACTAGCACCAGTACCATGGTGTACAAATTCCCCTAGCCCAAATACCATGGTGTAAATTCACTAGCCCCCAGTACCATGGTGTACAAATTTATAGCCCCAGTACCCTGGTGTAAAACTCACTAGCACCCGTTCCATGGTTTTTACAAATTTTATAGACCAGTACCATGGTTGTACAAAAACCCCTAGCACCAGTACCATGGTGTACAACTCACTAGCACCAGTACCATGGGGGGTTTCAACTCACTAGCACCCGTACCATGGTGTACCCAAATTTATTAGCACCCTTTTTATGGTGTACAACTCCTAGCACAGAACATGGTGTTTCAATTCACAGCACCAGTACCTTTGGGGTACAAATTTACTAGCACCCGTTCCCTTGGGGTACAACTCACTGCACCAAATACCTTTGGGTACAAAATTTACCCAGCACCCCGTACCCTGGTGGAAAAACCCCTAGCACCAGTACCCTGGTGTACCCAAATTTACTTGCAAAAGCCAAAGGGTACAAATCCCCTAGCACCAGTACCATGGGTACAACTCCCCTAGCACCAGTACCCATGGTGTTTCAAAAATCACTTGCACCAGTACAAGGGGGTAAAAAATCACTAGCACCAAATAAAATGGTGTACAACTCACTAGCACCAGTACCATGATGTTCAAAATCCCCTGCCCCCAGTACCATGGTGTTTCAAAATCACTAGCACCAGTTTCCATGGGGGGACAACTCACTAGCACCAGTACCATGGGGTACAACTCACTTGCACCAGTAAACCCTTGGGGGTACAAATCACTAGCACCGTTTCCATGGTTTTACAAATCATAGCACCAGTACCATGGTGTTCAACTCACTAGCACCAGTACCATGGTGTTTCAACTCACAGAACCGTCCATGGTGTACAAATCATAGCCCATTTTTATGGTGTACAACTCACTAGCACCTACCCTGGTTTACAACCCCACTTTTGGACCAAGGGACCCTGGTTTTTTACAAACCCCACTAGCACCCGTTTTCCATGGGTACAACTCACTAGCACCAGTACCATGGTTTTACAAAATCACTAGCACCCCGTCCATGGGGTTTCAAAATCACTAGCAAACCCGTCCATGGTGTACAAAATCACTAGCAAACCCGTACCCTGGTGTACAACTTTTCCCAGAAACCCGTATATGGTGTAAAACTCACTAGGGACCGTACCATGGTTTACAAAAAATCACTAGGCACCGTACCTGGTGTGCCCAAATTTACTGCACCAGTACCATGGTTTTACAATCACTAGCACCAGTTTCCATGGTGTACAAAATCACTAGCACCAGTTCCTTTGGGGTACAACACACTAGCACCAAATACCTTTATGTACAACTCACTTTCACCAGTACCATGGTGTACAACTCACTAGACCGTACCATGGGTGGTCCCAAATCACAGCACCGTTTCCATGTTTTACAATTCACTAGCACCAGTACCATGGTTTTCAAATCACCAGCACCAGTACCCTGGGGGTTTAAATCTTTTGCACCAAATACCATGGGTGTACAATCATTAGCACCAGTACCTGGTGTACAACTCCTTGCACCCGTACCCGGGGGTACAACTCATAGCACCAGTACCATGATGTACCTCACCCGCAACCCGTACCATGGTTTTACAAAATCACTAGCACCAAATACCATGGTGGGACAACTCACTAGCACCAGTACCTTTGGGGTACAACTACTAGCACCAGTACCCGGGGTACAATTTACTAGCCCCGTACCATGATGTACAATTAAATTGCACCGTTACCTTTGGGGTACAATTCACTTGCCCCAGTTTCCCGGTTGGGACCCAAATTTACTAGGGACCAAATACCATGATGTACAATTTTATTGCCAAACCAGTACCATATGTACAAATTTACTAGCACCGTTTAAAAGAAGTACAATTTTACTTGCACCAAAATACCATGATGTACAAATTTACTAGCACCGTTTTTTTAAAGGTGTACAAAATTACTAGCACCAAATTTCCAGGTGTCAACTCAAAAGGGACCCGTACCATGGCAATTTTACTAACCCGTTTCCATGTGTAAAATTCACTTGCACCAGGGACCCTGATGTACAATTCCCCCTTGTACCATACCATGATGTAAATTTTTCCCAGCACCGTACCATGGGTACAAATTTTACTAGCACCGTACCATGGTGTACAATTCACGGGACCAGTACCTTTGGTTTTACAATTAAAATGCCCCCGTTCCATGGGTACAATTATAGACCAAATACCCTGTATTACAAAATTTACTAGCACCGTACCAAAAGGGGGTACAACTCATAGCACCAGTACCCTGATGTACAAATTCACAGCCCAGTACCCTGGGTACAAATTTACTAAAACCAGTTTCCATGGTTTTTCCAATTACTAAACACCCAAATCCATGGTGTTTCAATTCACTAAACACCAGTACCATGATGTACAAATCACTAGCACCCAGTACCTTTGGGTACCCAAATTTATAGCAAACCCGTACCCATGGGTACAACCACTAGCCCCCGTACCCTGGTGTACAATTCACTAGCACCCGTAAACCCTGGTGTACAACTACTAGCACCCGTACCATGGTTTTTTACATTTCCTTTCACCAGTACCTGGTGTTCAATTCACAGCCCCCGTTTCCAAAAAAGTTTACAATTCCCAGCACCAGTACCATGGTGTACAACTCCATAGCAACCCGTACCATGATGTACCCAAATTTACTAGCACCAGGAAACCTGGTGGTTTCAACTATAAAACCAGTACCATGGTGAAAATTTACTAAAACACCAGTACCCTGGGGTACAAATTCACTTAAACCCGTACCCATTTAAAGTACAACTCAATTGCACCGTACCGGTGTTTCAATTCACTAGCACCCGTACCATGGTGTACAACCATAGCACCAGTACCATGGGTACAAATTTACTAGCCCCGTTTCCCTGAAGTTTCAACTCAATTGCACCAAATACCAAAGGTGTACAATTCACTAGCACCAGTAAAAATGGTGTACAATTCACTTTGCACCAGTAACCCTGGTGTACAATTACTAGCCCCAGTTCCATGGGTACAATTCATAGAAACCCGTCCATGGTGTACAATTCACTAGCCCCCAGTACCTTTATGTTTCAAATCACTAGCACCAGTACCCTGGGGTTTAAAATTTACTAGCACCAAATAAACCCTGGTGTTTCAATTCCTAGCACCGTACCCTGGTTTTACAATTTACTTGCCCAGTACCTTTTGTACCCTTTCCCCTAGCCCGTACCATTTTGTAAAAATTTTATGCCCGTTCATTTGGGTACAATCACTAACACCCCCGTACCATGGTTTTACAATTCAAATAGCCCCCCGTCCTGGTGTACAATTCCTAGCCCCCAAATACCATTGGGTACAATTCACTAGCACCAGTACCATGGTGACAACCACTAGCCCCCATTTCCATGGTTTTTACAATTCACTAGGGACGCCAAAACAAAAGTTCACCAAATGTATGTTTATGTAGATAACCTCTAAAACAAACACGATCCACCCCAACACAATGTGTAGGGGGACAAAAAAAAAAACCCGACCAAAAAAACATACCCGCTTTAGCCTACATTTTTTTAGCGAAGCCCGAGCAAACACTAATTTTTTTTAACGTTAGAATTTAGAAGAAAATTTTCCCCTTTTTTTTTTTTTTCCCCCGACTGGTTCTAACAGTTTCCCCAAACATTTAAAACCCCCCCAATAATGTGCCGACATATTAAAAGATACTTATTATTGAACAAATTTTGCTTTATGGACATTTCCCTCATGCTGGTTTAAAGGTTAATTAAAAGTTTTCAATTTCCCCGCCATTTTGGGCCCCCTTTCCGGTTTTAAATTTTCACATACGTTTAAAAAAAAAAATTCCCCCAAAAATTGGGATAAAGTTTCCCTCCAAAATTTTAAAATTTTAAAAAACTAAAGAGATAAATATAATGTACCTCAAACAAAAGAAAAGAAAAAAAACGTACAGAACGGGGTGCCCTAAATTTAGCCCCAGTCTGGTTTCGTAATGCCGCCTTTTTGACCCCCCCACCCCAGAGGCGTAGTTACGAGAGTTTTAGCAAAGGGGTTTTTAAAATAGTGTTGGTAAAAGTAATAAACTTTTTACTAGGGGAAACCCGTTCTTGTTTGCTCTGTTGGACTAAAGTTGACGGGGTTTGTGACCGTTTTTTTTTGTCCCCGCTGACAATAAAAGTTAATGTAGGGTGAGAGGTGGGTCATATTTTTTTGTAGGAAGTCAGGTGTTTGGAAAATACAGTAGCAAGTCAGCCCCCCCCACCCCACCCCACGTAATTTAAACAAAAAAGGGCGAAAATGTCTGGTTTTGGTTCTTGGTTTGAAATTTTACCCTTAATTTAATTTAAAAATAAAAATAAAAAAATAATAATAAAAATAATAATAATAATAATGTTTTATTTTAGAAGTGATATCAAGGTATCAGGCCCAGCTGGGAAAAAAATGGCGTTAAATAAATTTTATAGGGAAAACCCCCTTTTTATGTCCGCTTTTGGGCAAAAAAAAAAAGTTTAGTGTCCCGGATGCGACCCCCCACCAGTCCCCTAACACCCAGGTACCCATTTTACTGATGGGGAAAATAGACAACAGGTGTAAAGAAAAAGTCCAATGTTTTTTACTCTGGCTGGGAAACGGAAAATCTGGCCCCCACCGTTTTGAGGCGAGAGGGGTTTGCCACCATAATCAAAAAAAAGAATAAATAAGAGGAAACTTCCCCCTTCTCATGTAGGCCCTTTTTTGAAGAATTGACGCTCTTGGAGGGCATCGAAAGGGGAAAAAATTCTAGGTTTTTCCCCAAAAGTAATATTATAGTTAAAAAATTTTCTCCTTTATGTTAGACTAGACAAAAAGTTATTCTCGCCGTTTACTCCTACAAGTCGCGTGGCTACCAATCTTTTAAATTTTTTAATTTAAATTTTTTCTAAATATGGGGTGTATTTATATGTTTTTATTTATGTAGCATTTTTTATCATTAAAATTTTTTAAAAAAAAAAAATCGTTTGATGGGAAATTTAAAGGAACTGTCTTTTTTTAACGTAAAATTTCGACATTTAATGCGGATTATTTTTGTTTTTTTTATTTTATTTAAAACATGACATTACAAAAAATAATATATAAAACTCATTTTGGGTATTAAAATTTAAAACAATCCTACCTACAGTAACATTAAAACCCACATTACAATCCGTTTTGGGTACACCCCCCCTTTTTTGCTCCCTCATCCTATCACTTAACCCAAACCCCTAGGAGCTACCCCAAAAGGAAATTTCATGTATAAACAGCACTTTTATATAAATCCCTTTTAAAAAGGTACTGAATAATCATGCAGACATGCTTTATTGCATTGAAATTTACAGCATAATTTCCCCCCCCCCCGTGGTTATCCCAAAACCCCCCCCACTATTTAAAAACCCAAAATTTCTAACAATGAATGTTGCCTAATTAATGTCACACAGCAATGATCAAAACAATTTTTATGTAATTGTCCTATTGGTTCAATTACATAACAATATGTATTACACAACAATGATGATATAGAAAAGTCACAAAGACATACAAAATGACTACAAAGCCATATGTATAAACTTAGTCTCAAAATCCATCACATGTAAGCTTCTACACATTTAAACATGCAATTCCAATGTTAAAAACAATAACAGCTTCAACTATGACATTCAAGCTCTATACAGCTTATATGGACATAACAAATTGCTATTGACAACAGTACAATACAACATAAAATATAACCATGACATAAGTAACACATAAGACTGTGCCTAGCACGCACCTAAACACAAAAAAACCTATAACACCACTGTTGCCCAACTTTATTTACACTATCTGACGTACATTAAACTCTTTACTCTCAAAACAAAACTGAAAATTGCAGCTCACCAGTGACGAACAATAATGCACAGACATTAAAACAAACATATCACAGCATATCTCTGGACACCGTGCATGATCACAGCATCAACACTATGCAGTGCAAGGCACCTAGAAAACAAGTTGGAGCAAATACATGCAATTATTATAGCAAAACTCCAAATTACAATGTCATTACCGTAAATCAATATTACCACACGCAATATATATAATAGATGTATAGTCCATGTCACACAAAAACCTGGCCAGCTCCACAGGTGCTAGCACCCGTGGTCCACATATTATTCACTCACGCATCACTCATCCAACACTCACGCAAACATTTATTGTCATCCATTACCAGGGAGGCGACCCTGTTTTCACCCATGACTTCCCTACCCCAGCAACACTTTCCAATCATACCCTCCCCTCCCTCGTATATTACAAGTCTAATAAAACCTGTAACGTAAGTTGCCTATATCCCTCTGAAAAATCCTTCACCCACCTCCTCCCATAAATTTCCTTATTTCTACATACCGTTTTATAGAACGTTACCGCTAACACCCTCCTCTTCACCTCAGTAACCTGTTTGCCCCGCAATCCCCACACTACATAGATATAATCTGCCATAATGTATCCCACAGCTCTGATTACACGTTCCTCCCAACCCCCCACGTCGAGACTTAATACTCTCAATACAGAAATTCCTTTACCTCCTATCCTATTTATCACCCTATTTAACCACCCCTTGACACTCCTCATTCCATCACAAAAATATACTACATGAAAAGCCGACTCCTCCCCACCACATATCCCACACTCCCCCCTGTCAACGACTCGTCTATCCCGTAGAACCACACCTGACGGTAAAATGCCGTGCAGGAAACGATACATTACATCCCGAACACGAGGTTGCAACCGCATCCTACGTAACCTATTCCATATACTTCCCCATGCATACATGGGGAAAATTCCCTCTACAGGCGCTACAACCCTCCCGGCTAACAAACTACACAACCTACCTATTTTAACCTTTGCTGGCTCTCGATCCCACGCCAGAGCCCTCAACACAGTTTCACACTCATGCAACTCAACTGCTGTATACATCCGTTGCAGTCTGTTATGGATCCTGGCCAAACCTCCCCCATCCACACTTTCCCTCATCACCTCCCTTTTAATGAAGACACATTTGACCCTCCGCTTTAAGTCCAACAATCCCAGCCCCGCCTTACTTACAGGTAACATTACCACATCCCTTTTAATCCAATCACAACTCGAACCCCACAAGAATTTAAAAACCTTCCTAAGTATGTTCGTTATTGCTGGCCCAGTTAATGGGAACACGGCTGCCACGTGCCATACTTTGCTATACAGTAAGATATTAATAACAATGGCACGCTGCACAAGGGTCAAATGATATGGTCGCAATGCACCCAAGCGTCCCTGAATCCTTTCTACCATCCTAATCGAGTTTCCGTGCGTGCCACAGTTAGATCGTCTGCATAAATCAGACCGCAAATTTTTAACGAATTCACCTACCTCCTCACAACTGCACTACCCCAATCAACCCTACCGGCCCAAGCCCCTAACCCCATAACCATGGATTTATCTGAATTTACCCTCATACCAGTTGCCCCTGTGAACATTTTTACTACCCCGTCTAATGTGTCATTGACATCCCTCCCTGATCAGAACAGTTGTATCTATCCACATACCCAATTAAAACTGGCCAAACCCTCGCAACCTCACACCCTGGTTCCTCTACGTGACACAAACGCTGCTCCACCAATC
>NC_069463.1:30064733-30138062 GCF_026875155.1 Cherax quadricarinatus
ACCATGGTGTAAACTCCTAACCCGTAATGTTAAAATCAAGAAGACCATGGTTCCCATACCCCTTTAAGGGTTTCAAACCATAGACCCTCCCGGGTTAAAAAAAAAAAACCCCCCCGCCCAGGGTGTACAACTCATTTCCCCCTACCATGGGGTACAATAAACTTCCCCCATACCAGGGTGTACAACTCACACCCATACCATGGGAAAAACCCATAAAGGCGGTTCAAACTCACTAGCCCCCGTACCATGAGTAAAACCACTATCACCAGTACCAGGTGTACAACTCACTAGCACCATACCATGTGTACACTCACAGCACGTCCATGGTGTAAAATTTCACTAGCCGGGCCATGGTTTGACAACTCACTAGCACCATACCTGGGTACAACACTGCACCAGTACCTGATGTACAACTCACTAGCACCAGTACCATGGTGAAATCACTAGCACCAGACCATGGTGTTCCAACCACAGCCCAGTACCATGATGTACAACTCACTAGCCAGTTCCATGGTGTACAACTCACTAGCAACCAGTACCATGGTGTACAACTCACCGCACAGTACCATAGTACAACTCACTAGCACCAGAAACCAGGTGTAAACTCACTAGCACGGTACCTTTTGTCAACTCACTAGCACCAGTACCATGGGTAAACTCACTAGCACCATTACCATGGTGTACAACTCCTACACCGTCCTGGTGTACAACTCTAGCACCAGTACCATGGTGTACAATCACTAGCCAGTACCTGGTGACACTCCTGCACCATCCCTGGTGTACAACTCACTAGCACCCAGTACCATGGTGTACAACTCCTAGCACCCAGTCCCATGGGTACAACTCCTAGCACAGTACCATGATGTACAACTCACTAGCACGTACCATGGTGTACATCACTACACCATCCCATGGTGTGCAACTCACCAGCACCTTACCATGATGTACAACTCACTAGCACCAGTACCATGGTGTACAACTCACTAGCACCGTACCGGGTTTGTACAACTCACTACCCCAGTACCATGGTGTACAATCACTAGCACCGTACCAGGTGTACAACTCACTAGAAGTCCAATGGTGTACAACTCACTAGCACCAGTACCTGGGTACAACTCATGCCCAGTACCATGGGTACAATCCTAGCCCAGACCATGGTGTACACTCACTAGCACCGTCCCATGGGTACACTCACTGGACCAGTACTATGGGTAAAACTCACAGCACCAGTACCATGGTGTACAACTCACTAGCACCGTACCAGGTGACAATTCACCTAGCACCATACCATGATGTACAACCACTGGCACCATTACCAGGTGAACTACTCACTACACCATCACTGCACCAGTACATGGTTCTACAACTCACTCAGCACCAGTACCATGGTGTACAACGCACAGACCCAGTTTACTATGGTGTACAACTCCACTTAGCACCATACCATGGTGTACAACTCACTAGCCACCAGTACATGGTGTACAATGCACTCAGCACCATACCATGATGTACAACTCACTAGCACCAGTACCATGGTGTACTAACTCATAGCACCAGTACCATGGTGTAACTCAATAGCACCTGTACCATGACGTGAAAAATATAGCCCAGTACCATGGTGTACAAACTCACTAGCACAGTACCTATGGTGTACACAATAGTACCAGTACCTGATGTACAACTCACTAGCACCAGTTACCATGGTGTACTACTCACTAGCACAGTTACATGGTGTACAAAATCACTAGCCACCAGTACCATGGTGTGTACAACTCACTAGCACCAGTACCATGGTGTACAACTCACTAGCACCAGTACCATGGTGTACAACTCACTAGCACCAGTACCATGGTGTACAACACACTAGCACCAGTACCATGATGTACAACTCACTATCACCAGTACCATGGTGTACAACTCACTAGCACCAGTACCAGATGTACAAATTCACTAGCAATCAGTTACATGAGTTGTACAATTCACTAGCACCAGTACCATGGTGTGCAACTCACTAGCACCAGTACCATGATGTACAATTCACTAGCACCAGTACCATGATGTACAATTCACTTGCACCAGTACCATGGTGTACAATTCACTTGCACCAGTACCATGATGTACAATTCACTTGCACCAGTACCATGGTGTACAATTCACTAGCACCAGTACCATGGTGTACAATTCACTAGCACCAGTACCATGGTGTACAATTCACTAGCACACTACACATAGTTCACACAGTACATGTTTATGTAGATAACCTCTAATCAAACACGATCCACACAATCACAATGTTGTAGGTACAAACAATCACAGACAAACAACATACAGCTTTAGCCTACATTTAAGTTAGCGAAGCTGAGCAAACACTAATTTTATTTAACAGTTAGAATATAGAAGTAATCCTCTCCCTCAGACTGAGTTCTAACAGTCAACAAACATTAAACACCAATAATGTGCAGACATATATTAAGAGATACTTATTATTGAATAAATTTTCCTTTACTGGACATACCCTCATGCTGGTGAAAGGTTAAATGTCTTCAATTTCCCAGCCACTGTGACCCTTACCGGTTTAATTAACACATACCGTTAAAATAAAAATTCCCTAAAAATTGGGATAATGTTTCCCATCAAATTATAAAATTAAGTTACTATGAGATAAATATAATGTACCTCAATCAAATGAAAAGAAAAATCATACAGAACTCTGCCGTAAGTTGAGCCCGAGTCTGTTGCTGTAATGGCAGCAGTGTTGACCACCCCACCACAGAGGCGCAGTTACGAGAGATGTAGCAGGGTTATATAAGTTGTGTTGGTAATGTAATAACTGTACTAGAGAGCCCGTTCTTGTAGCTCTGTTGGCACTAACGTTGACGGTCTAGTGACCAGTGCTTCTGTCCCTGCTGATAATAACGTTAATGTAGGGCGAGAGGTGGGTCATATTTATTTGTAGGAAGTCAGGTGTAGGAAGTACAGTATCAAGTCAGCCCCCCCCCCCCACACGTAATTTAAACAAACAGACGAACGTGTCTGGTTTTGGTTCTTAGGTTTGTATTATATCATGATAATAATAATAATAATAATAATAATAATAATAATAATAATAATAATAATAATAATGTCTTTATTTACTAGAAGTGCATATACATGGTATACAGGCCTAGCTGAAAACAATGGCGTACTACTATAAAGAAAGCCCCTTGTTATGCTCAGCATTTCGGGCAAATCAAGTCAGTGTCCCAGGATGCGACCCACACCAGTCCACTAACACCCAGGTACCCATTTTACTGATGGGGAACATAGACAACAGGTGTAAAGAAACACGCCCAATGTTTCTACTCTGGCTGGGAATCGAACTCAGGCCCTTACCGTGTGAAGCGAGAGCGTTAGCCACCATAATACAAACAATAGAATAAATAAGGAGGAACACTCCCATTCTCATGTAAGGCCATTTATTGAAGATATGACGCTCTAAGTGAGGGGATACGAAAGGAATAAATTCCTAGTTACCCACAGTAATATTATAGTATACACATTTTCTCTGATGTTAGACTAGAGAAAATGTTATTCTCGCCGTCACTCCTACAAGTCGCCTGGCTACCACATCTTATATTTATGTTAATAATTTAGTCTACTATGGGGTGTATTTATCATGTTTATATGTTATGTAGCATGTTTATCATATAATTTGTAAAAAAAATATCGTAGATGGATTAATGGAACTGTCTTTATTAACGTAATATACGACATTTAATGCGAGATTATTATTATTAATATGGCGTCAAGGCTTGAGAAACTCTTAGTGATTCTTTTGTGCACCTGAATGCCAGCACAGTGTGTAAGAATATTTTGGTACCCGTACACAAGGTATAATTATCAGAGTACATATAAAATATGCAATAACTTCAAAGCATATAAGAGAGAGATGTGCTCACGGAGAATGTAAACAAACTGGGTGGGGTGCGCTGTATTAGAAAGACAGGAACCCGTATTGCAAGTTTTGGTCATAATTTGAAATCGCCGTATTAGAGGAACGTCATAAGGCGAATCGCCGTAAAGTGGGGCCCTAGAGTGTGTGTGTGTGTGTGTGTGTGTGTGTGTGTGTGTGTGTGTGTACGTGTACTTACCTATATGTGGTTGCAGGGGTCGAGTCATAGCTCCTAGCCCTGCCTCTTCACTGGTCGATACTAATTCACTGTCTCCCTGCTCCATGATATTGTCATACCTGTTCTTAAAGCTATTTATGGAACTTGCTTCCACTACTTCACTCTCCAGATTATTCCAGTTCCTGACAACTCTAAGAATAAATAAATACTTCCTAACATCCCTATGACTCATCTGGGTTTTCAGTTTCCAATTGTGTCCCCGTGTTTCTGTATCCATCTGTGTGTGTATGTGTGTGTGTGTATGTGTGTGTGTGTATGTGTATGTGTGTGTGTGTATGTGTGTGTGTGTGTGTGTGTGTATTATACAGTAGGGCCCCAATTATACGGCAGGTTAGGTTTCAGGCTACCGCCATAAAGTGGAAATTGCCGTAAAGTGGAATGTCCTTTTTCCACTTATAAATGCATATAAATACTTGATAACAAGTTTACACTAATACATATTAAGTTAGCAATAGAACTATGCATTAAAAAACAATAAAAATATAAAATACACATATAATACACTCGTTACCTTAAAATATTTGTAGTCTTAACGTAGGCTGAGATGAGTAGTATTTATTGTAAGAAATCAGGTGTGGTAGGTATGGTAGCCAGCCTGGCCAACCCACTCACACATAATGCCTACGACATTTAAAGTGTCCCAGAGCGATAAAATGCATAAACAGTTAACTCATTACTTACCTTAAAATATTTGTAGTCTTAATGTAGGGGAAGAGGTGAGTAAAAGATAAAACAATTAAACGAGAGAGAGAGAGAAAGAGAATGAGTAAATGGGGGATGACAGAGACTCGAAGTAATAATAAGAATCTTTATTTTACTACAAGTACATGTACATGGTATACAGGCTTGGCTGACATCAGTCGTAGGTGGTATCACACTTGCGTAACTCTTGGGCATAACCTACTTCCACATTGGACAAGTGTGATACCACCTACGACTGCTGCACCTCTCCTGCCTACAGTATATAAGCCACTTCTTCGCACATATACTGTACTCTGTTCAAGACTGATGGACTGATCACATCGACTCAAGGCTGAGGGACTGATTACCTCAAACTCCTCCTGTTCTTTACCATTCTCCTTTGCATTGACGATGATGAATGTAACTGTAGCTACAGGTAGACTAAGATTTAGATGATATACAAGGAAAATAGAAGCAGCAAGTAAGAGAGAGGTGAAAGTGTAAAAAGAAAAAGAGGAGGCAGTTAGGGTGTACAATAATATGAGTGCATAGTTTTATATAAAGTAAGTTCAAACTTTTGAAGAGTGGGGGATTGCATGTTGTCTAGCTCAGTGATGGGGGTGATCATCCACACAGCAGCTTTTTGTTGGGTTATTAATGGTTTAAGGTGAATGGTCGTGGTATATCTCCAAGCACAAATACAATAGGTGAGACAAGGGTAGATTAGAGAGTGGTATAGTGTAAGTAGTGCCGTTTGGGGTACATAGTACTGTATCTTGGAGATGCCTACTGTTTTGGATACTTTCTTGTATACGTATATGTTGGCTGTGGGTCTGAAATTTAACATTGCAGTCAAGGTGAGGACCTAAAAGTTTACCCTCAGTGTGTCTTGTAATGGGGGAACCATTAGTCAATATGCTAAGTTGAATATTTAGAGCTCTGTTTTCAAACAGCATGCAGTATGTTTGATCTATATTGAGAGTGAGTTTGTTTGTCGTCATCTACAGATATTTTAAGTAACTCGTGATTAACAGTGTCTTTAAGCATAGTCGGGTTTGAGTGGGAGAAGATGTAAGTAGTGTCATCTGTGAATAGTTGAAATGCATTGGGAAGGTCACTGATGTAAATGAGGAAGAGTAGCGGGCCAAGGACACTACCTTGTGGCACTCCAACAACTACAGCCTGAGTAGTTGAGGTAAAGCCATTTGTGCAGATATACTGGTGTCTATTGCTAAGATAAGATTTTAGGTATTTATGTGAATGTCCTCTGACCTCGAAACGTTCTAAGATTGTGATTCACTATCTCAGATGCTTTCCGAAGGTCTGTGAAGTGCCCCAGAGGAAATCAAAGACCACAATGGACATCAAGGACCCAATGGAAATCAAGGACCCAATGGAAATCAATGACCCAAATTAATTCAAGGGCCCGTTGGAAATCAAGAGCCCAAATTGAATTCAAGGACCCTAATGGAAATAAGTCACTTGTCTGACTTTTTTGGGCTATCCTAGGTAATTTACACACATTTCTTCTTTCTTCTTTCAACAAACCAGCCGTATCCCACCGAGGCAGGGTGCCCCCAAAAGAAAAACTAAAGATTTTCTCCTTAACTTTAGTAATATATACAGAAGAAGGGGGTTAATAGCCACCTGCTCCCGGCATTTTAATCTCCTCTTACGACACGCATTGTTTACAGAGGAAAAATTCTGTTCCACTTCACTATGTAGATGCATGTTACTACTGATTATAACCTTTTTATTACTGTCTAATGTATACAATCATTAGTGCAGTAAGGTAGGTGTTATTGATATATCTAGTTTTAATAGTTCATTATATTTCATTGCTACTATATCACTATATGTTTATTAGTATCTGTGCAAGAATGGTATATAATACCGACAAGATGAAATTAAGACACATGTGCAACATCTGGGTATCTTTATTGTAGACGTTTCTCCATCCAGTGGCTTTATCAATACAAATTCCAGGACATAGCTTGAAGACAGTAGGACTATATACAGAAGATGAGGTAATCAGTCCCTCAACCTAGGAGTAGGTGCGAAGAGCACCATAGTCGTGGAGATTCTGAAGCAAAAGCAAGGAGCCTGGCGCTTATATAGTAACGTCAGGTCAGGTGTAGCAGATGAAGGCATAGTCACTGGTAGGCGGGATTCCCCAGTGGAAGTAGGTCCTTCCCAAAGAGATGGGTTAGTTGTAGTAGTAGTTGTCGAAGTCGTGAAGGTTATGTACATGTCCTCAGAATCAAGATTCCATGATGTTGCAGTGTCTGACATGTTGTGTAAGAATGGTATATAATACCGACAAGATGAAATTAAGACACATGTGCAACATCTGAGGACATGTACATAATCTTCACGACTACGACAACTACTACTACAACTAACCCATCTCGTTGGGAAGGACCTACTTCCACTGGGGAATCCCGCCTACCAGTGAATATGCCCTCGTCTGCTACACCTGACGTTACTATATAAGCGCCAGGCTCCTTGCTTCTGCTTCAGAATCTCCACGACTGTGGTGCTCTTCGCACCTACTCCTAGGTTGAGGGACTGATTACCTCATCTTCTGTATATAGTCCTACTGTCTTCAAGCTATGTCCTAGAATTTGTATTGATAAACCCACTGGATGGCGAAACGTCTACAATAAAGATACCCAGATGTTGCACATGTGTCTTAATTTCATCTTATTAGTATCTACAATCTACTGGAACAATATACACTTATGCAATTATTGTGCAACCCCTCCCCCCCTATTACATATATTAGCATTACCCTTTATCACCTTCTGCAACTCATAAACATTTAAATATTTTCCAGTCAACCTTAAATGCTTAATGCTGAAATCGGCCCTGAACTGATTCTACATAAACTAAATCCCAGCCAACATTTAACAAGGCTACTGCCTATATTATATAACAACAGAAGCCAGTACTGTCCTCAGCAATGCCAGAAACATTATAATTTTGAATTACAATATTAGATCCCTCAGTAAACACTATGATGACCTGGCACTCATAGATTCATTAGAGAGAACCTTCATCTGTATTATTCTTACTGAAACCTGGCTTAATTAAGCAAGACACAATAAAACACTTACTACCATGATATACAGCAATCCACAACTGGCTTCACCAGTCCAATACAAAGCAGAGGGTGTAAAGAGAGGAGGAGTTTGTGGTAATCAGTCCCTCAGCCTGGAGTCGATGTGTTCAGTCCATCAATCTTGTAGAATGTACAGCATAGGGCCGTAGACGTGGCTTATATACTGTAGTCAGGTGAGGTGAAGCAGGCGGAGGCGGGGTCATAGTTTTACCATCCACTAGTCGAAGTAGGTCTTCGTCCAAAGGTTGGACAAGTGTTGAAGAATTCTTTGTAACAAGATCCCATGATGATGCAATGTCTGACAGTTGTGATAAATGGTTTGAAAAACCGACAAGTTGTAGATTGAGACACTGGGAATCTTTATTCAGGAAACGTTTCGCCACACAGTGGCTTCGCTTTGTATTGGACTGATGAAGCCACTGTGTGGCGAAACGTTTCTTGAATAAAGATTCCCATATGTTGCATAAGTGTCCTCAATCTTCAACTTGTCGGTTTTCCAAACCATTTATCACAATCCACAACTGCAGGCCAGAACAAATTGGGGAATTTCTTGCCATCTATTATTGTAATGAACTATCATGTAGCAACACTATATCTTTCAATGATGAATATGGTGAGTATATATTTGCAAACTTCTCTGTAAAAAAATTTAAAAACCCTATAACAATTGGGCAATATACAGGATGCCTCATACTAATATCCCAGCCTTTAGTGATAAACTAAAAACACTGATTACAGATACATGTACACAAATGAATAAGTACAGGTCGGCCATCACTAATCCAGCATCATCAGGACCTGTAGGCGCCAAATTAGTGACTTTGCCGGATTACAGAGTTGTATGTCAGAAAACACACAGTTTAACGGCGATATTTACACCGGCGATTTCACCCAATTTACGCCCTATTTTTGGCCCATTCCATTGTTCCAGTCTACCAAACTCATAGCTGTTTCGTTAGTATTCCTTCTATTCTGTCGACTGAGTACAAGAAACCACCCATTCACCGATATTGTATTGTGTACCATTCTTGTACAACTTGTCAGACACAGCAACATCATGGAATTTTGGGTCAGAGGACATCTCGACAACCTTTTTCATTTCTACACAAATAACCCACACATAAAAGACAGAAGCTTACGACGACGTTTCGGTCCGACTTGGACCATTGACAAAGTCAATGGTCCAAGTCGGACCGAACGTCGTCGTAAGCTTCTGTCTTTTATGTGTGGGTTATTTGTGTATCGTTCCAGTCACGGTATTGTGCCTTTTTGTTATTTATTTTTCATTTCTACTAACCCGTCCCTTGTGTATGACCTACTTCCACTAGAGAATCCCGCATACCAGTGACAATGTCTTCGTCTGCTACCCGTCCCCTTTTCACCTGACGCTAGTATGTAAGCGCCATCCTTCATCCCTGTACTCCAGATTCTTCACAACAACGGTGCTCTTCACACCAACTCCAAGGCTGACAGCTAACAAGATAAACGACTTCTTCTCAAACACAGAATCAAATTTCGCCAGTAAACTACCAATTACCAATGCCCGACCTAATGATTATCTAGATAGAAACTTCCCAACATCCCTCTACCTTGCACCAACAGAGCCCACTGAGGGTACCATGATTATTAACTCTAAGGAAACAAATCAGGAAATGTAACCCAAGTGCCACCACCACTGTACAACGAGCAGCTCACATCCTTACACCCACCATTGCATTACTTTCTAACAAATCACTAGAAACTAACACTTTCCCGGCATCACTCAAAATAGCAAGGATAACACCAGTACACAAAGGTGGTGACCCGACGGATGTAAAGAATTATAAGCCAATATCAAACTTGCCTTTACTTTCTAAAATCTTCGAGAATCTCATACACTAAAGACTATACTCCTTCATAACATTACAAAGCATCCTCAACCCCTGCCAGTCTGGCTTCAGCAGAAACAAATGCACAAATGACGCAATAATAAAAATGCTAGACCTACTTTACACAGTACTTGAAAAAAAACGAATACCCGCTTAGACTCTTTATCTTAAAGATTTTGATACAGTCGACCACATCACCCTACTCCTCAAGCTTGATTATTATGGTATAAAAGGCCACGCACATGCATAATACAAAGCAATACGTTTCGATCAATGACACAACCTCCTTAGCAAGACCCCTGGATACTGGTGTACCATAGGGTTGCGCCCTTGGTCCCTTCCTTTTTCTTTTATACATCAACAACCTTCCAAGCGTATCTCAACAACTTACGCCTAATCTCTTTGCTAACGACATGACTTCTGTCATCTCTCACACTAATCTAGCCTCACTCAATATTATTGTTAATGAAAACCTCACAAAAATAGTAACCTGGATGACTGTCAATAAACTTATGCTGAATATAGACAAAACCTTGTATATTATGTTTGAGCAAGTGAGGTCTAATTAAACATTATGGTTAACAACATCCTTATTGCTAAATATAATGAGGGTAAATTCCTGGGACTAACACCTTGACATCAACCTGAAATTCAACACCCATATCCAACACACAACAAAATGCATCTAAAACAGTTGGCATCCTTTCAAAGACACGTTACTATGTACCACAAACAGCACCACTTACACTATACCCCTACCTCACCTACGCAATTTGTGCCTGTGGCTCCACAGCGACGAATCACCTAAAGCCAGTAATAACCTACCAAAGAGCTGCAGTGAGAATAATCAAACAGTCCACAGCTACACAACAAAGACTTAAACCAACTCACTATACAAAACATCTACTTGTACTACTGTGCAAACTACATTTACAGAACAACCAATTCCAATATAAATCCTGACCTGAAGCCCATTTTGACAGTTGTAATAGGAACCATTGACACAAACTAAACACAAAAATCTCTGACATTCCCCGGGTTAGGTTAAATCTTTTAAAAAACTCAATGTACATGAAAGAAACCCAAAATCTGGAACACACTGCCTGAAATCTCCAGAACCACGCGCTCAGCTACCATTTTTAAAACCACTGTTAGAAAACACCTTATCTCCTTAACTTTTTCGCCACCCATCATAAATATGTAAAAAACTATATGGGCATTTTCTCAATATCATGAACATAGGTAAATCATTATAATCAATATATACTTACTCAATATCTGTAATCATCTCAAAAGTAATTTCTTTGTATTCATCTAAGGTTAATAATCGAAACTGAAATTCTTCTCTACCAAACTTATTAAAGCCACATAGCATGAGCTAATAGCATATTAAATTTTCTTGTATTCATTGTAACTCACCTAATGACCATATGTACAATTTTGCCTTGTTATTGTCTTATTAATCTTAAGTTAGTCTTAAGCTTGTCCGAAATCCTCTGCATATAAAGGGGCTTTTGGCATGTACACCCTTGTACAAACATGTATCATTCTTATATAATTTTTTAACGCATCGGCCGTCTCCCAAAGGAACACTTTCATCATCATTCACTCCATCACTGTCTTGCCAGAGGCGCACTTATATTATAGTTATAAAACTGCAACATTAACACCCCTCCTTCAGAGTGTAGACACTGTACTTCCCATCTCCAGGACTCAAGTCCGACCTGCCGGTTTCCCTGAACCCCTTCATAAATGTCTCCATTTGCTCCTATCTAACATGCTCACACATGCTTGCTGGAAGTCCAAGCCCCTCGCACACAAAACCTCCTTTATCCCCTCCCTCTCTTTCAATCAGCCTCTATCTCCCTCCCTCTCTTTCAATCAACCAATTGGTTGATTGAAAGAGATGATTGATAAAGTTGTGAATGAAACTAAGTTGAATGTCCTAGCTCTAAGCGAAACAAAGCTGAAGGGGGTAGATGAGTTTTAGTGGGGAGAAATAAATGGGATTCAGTCAGGGGTATCTGAGAGAGAGCTAAGGAAGGGGTAGCAATAATGGTGAAGGATCAGTTATGGAAGGAAAAGAAGGAATATAAATGTATAAATGCAAGGATTATGTGAATTAAAATAAGAGTCGGATGCGAAAAGTGGGTCATAATAGTTACAAATTTGACATTATGGCAAATAAAAGTTTCATACATAAAATTTAAATAAGGGAATTGTTTTTTGAGAATGCAAAGAATTAGATAAATTTACATTAGTTCCCATTAATACAGAAAGAAAATTAGTTTTCTTTATTTTTTATTGCCCGTTTTCTACTTTTATATTGGTTGACTTAAAAAAAAGTAGATTTTCAATGCTTTTGTATCTTTATAAGTTATTCGTTGTACACAAAACGAATGTACGAGTGTATAGTTTATTTTCGTATCAGCATTCTGGTAAAATTATATTTAATAATATAAAGAGAAACGTAGGCCAGATTATTATTATTATTATTAGATGACAAAGCCTGTCCTGGCATGAGCCAGTTGAGGAAGAGCTAAAAGATGCATACTGAATGAAGCTACAGAAAGAGAGGCAAGGAAGTTTCCATGATGTTGGTGAGGGGCTCTTGATTTAGGGAATTGGATCTGTGCTCCAGTTCCCCGAATTAAACCTGAATGCCTTCCACATCCCCCTTCCTCCAGGCGCTGTATAATCCTCCGGGTTTAGCGCTTCCCCCTTGATTATAATAATGAAGCTACAGAAAGAGAGGAGAGTGATTTATTGAATAGCTAACAACCGTCTACCTATCACTGTAAGCTGACTCTCTCTTTAATGTTAATGTACACAACAACTCTGTTTACTGCATTCCTATATTTCATTTTATTGTAACTAATTTTTTAAAGTTGAATTAGTAAGTAATTAAGTAAGTTTATTTAGGTATAACAGTTACATAGATTATCATGCATAACAACATATGTGTAGAGAACCTGGGATAACCCTAAAAAGTCAGAGAATTCGCTGCCTGACCACGGTCGAGTGCGGTTGTGCTCTGCACCCCTCTGCTGTTTTCAGGCGAGCTACCTTGTATCAACATGGCACTGAGTGTGAGGAGGCGCGTAAATACCATTGGTATTGAGCTGCTTCGTGGGGCGATTTCCCACTCTTCAGCGCAGGTATTACTCCCAACAATCATTAGGGAGACCTATGGAATCCAGGACGATGAGGTGTACGGTGTAGCCCTGAATGGGGCTTACAGAATCTTCGTCAAACTGAATTCCACGTCCGTGTACGAGTCTTTGGTGACGAGATTCCAAGACGTGAGTCTTGACGCTACTCCAGCTGTGAAGGTGCGTTTGATCGACGTATCTCGCCACTTTACGTGGGTTAAGATACGTAATGTTCCATTTGAGGCAGATGAGGCTGACATCAGGAGTGTTTTCGAGGCATATGGAACCGTACATCTGGCACAAAAGGGCAAGTGGACGGCAGGTGCTTACATGGGCCGTCCGGAGGGTACCTTTTCCCTGAAGATGACTCTGAGACATCCCATACCGTCTTACGTCGTGTTGGAGGACTTCAGGATGCAAGTTATGGTATCGTATGCCGGACAGAGACGTACGTGCAGAATATGTGGGGCGTACGACCATATGGCGGCAGAGTGCGTGAAGCTGAGGAGGGCGCCAGCACAAACTGGTGAAGCACCAGTTACCAGCGTGATAGCTGTTGAGAGCCCCACGCGAAAGCAAGGGCTTGGGCGCTTGTGGAGTGAAGAGGTGGAGGATGCCAAAGAGGAGACTGGCATGTGTGAGGTAAGCTGTGATGTAAAAGGATCTGTTACTAGACAAGGGAAAAGTACAGAAGTGCAAGTGCAGGAGGAGGTGCAGGCTCTAGAGGAAGAGCTTCAGGAAGTGTTAAAGACATTGACGCCACCTGCAGAGGATGTTGTTCCTGAGCTGGTGAGAGGCACGGCGTTGCCTGTAGAGGGATGTAATAATAAAAACCATAGCAGGGTTGACGGGCCAACTAGTAAGAGTGAGTTGTCGCCGTGTGCTGTGGAACGAGGCGTGGTGGAGGTTGAGGTACATCGTGAGGGTACCTCAGAAGATAACATGGATGTAGAGGGCATCACGAGGAAGAGAGCGGCGGCGTCAGACTCAGATGATGTCCTGACGCCGGCGCAGAGGTCTGGGAGGAAGGAAGAGCACTGTCGAAGTAGTTATGATAAGAGGCATCGCAAAAAAGGGGAGGTTGATGGTGTGAAGCCTTGTGCTGGCTCTGGGGCAGGGGGCCCCTGGGATGAATGAAGAGAGGAGGAAGGGTTGGAAACTATAAAGAGGCCTTAGGTGTATGACTGTGAACGTAAATGGATTGTGTAATAGTGTGAAGAAGGAATGGTTTCGAATGTTTCTGTATAAATATAGGGTGGATGTAGTGTTCCTGCAAGAACACAATTTCAAGGAGGGAAGAGTGCTCGAGGTGGAGGGGTTTCAGGTCATGACTCTGCCATCTGCACGTCTGAAAGGTGGTGTGGGGATATTGATCAGGGAGGCGAGCCCGTTTGTGTTGCTAAGAAGTGAGGGGGGAGGGGGGGAAGAATATTGCGCGTGGATGGGTGGTGGATGGGGCAGAGGGTATCTTTTGTAAGTGTGTATGCACCAGCAGAAAATGATGTGAGGGTAAAAAGGGATTTTGTATGTGAAGAACTAGTTTTCTTCTTACGTGGGTTACCTACAGTGGCCGTCGTTGGTGGGGACTGGAACTGCGTTATTAGGAGGGCTGACGTGGAACCAAAAGGGGCGGGGCACTTTGTCGGCGGCCTTGCGAGATCTTTTGAGGGATATTCAGTTGCGGGATGCGGTTGGAGGAGGGGCGTGGGAGGTAGAACACACTTTTGTAAGACGGGGTTACGCTGCTAGGTTGGATAGGCTGTATATATCTCAAGGGGTTGGGTTGACATTTTTCCGTACAATAGAAGTAGCTTATTCGGATCATCGGGCGGTAGTAGCAGAGGTGGCGTGGGAGTCACTAGCAGGTATAATCTAGGGTTATTGGAAATTAAATACAAGTGTGTTAGGTGATGAGGAGGGGATAGAGGGATTTGCAACGCTGTGGGAGGGGTTAAGTGCAGAGATAAATGGGTTTAGAGGATGTGGTGATGTGGTGGGATGGTGTGGCTAAAGAACGGATTAAGCAATATTACGTAAAGGAAGGAAACGTATCAATTCTTTAAAATATGGGCTTGCTAACTATTTGGAGGATAGATTACGGGGTTGCTATGCGAGGGGGGCGCTGGCGGGCAATTATCCTATGGATGGTATTATGGCAATTAAAGGGAGACTGCGTGAGGTACAGGATGAGAGTTCCAACGGTGCGGGTACAGCGGGGTGGAAGAGGTGTTATGGGGCGATAGACCTTCATCGTGCGTATTGCGTAGGCAGAAACAAAGACAGCAGGCAATGACTATTCCATGGTTGGAGGTTCATGAGTCGATAGGAGGGTACAGGGAGGGGCAGGTCATACAAGCTACGGAAGGAATGGGGGCGTTTGCTGACAAGTGGTATGAGAAGTACTGGCAACGAGAAGGGGTAGAGGATGGGGTTATAGAACAGTGTGTGGGAGTGTGGTATGTCAGTTGCGTAACAGTGATAGGGAAGCACTGGGTGGGGAAATAACTGAGGGAGAAATATGGAGGGCTTTAAGTGGAATGCGAAAGGGCAAAGCACCGGGAATTGATGGACTCCCGGCAGAGTTTTATCAGCAGCATTGGGAATTAATGAGGCATTTTTTGGTTAGGTTATTAAATTGCATGAAGGAGAGAGGTGAGTGGGTGAAAGCAGGCAACGGCTGTCGTTGTAATGGTACCGAAGGGTAAGGGGCAGCATACGCTTCGGGATTACCGGGCGATCTCGTTGTTATGCGCAGATTATAAATTGTTTGCGAAGATTTTGGAAATCAGGTCAAGTGTTGTGGTGGGGCGGGTAGTATCAAACACTCAGTTTGGTTTGCCAGGGGTCCATGGTGGAGGGGCATGGGTTACTTAGGATTTCGTGGAGGCAAAAGGGGGGGAGGGAGGGAGGTTTGGTGGCGCTCGATTGCAAGGGCATATGAAAAGAGTGGATCGGAAAGCATTGAAAGCCATCCTCAGGGGTCAGGGTTTGGGGAAGAAATAGTGGGTTGGGTTGAGGCGTTATATGGAGGTGCAATGGCGAGGGTACAGATTAATGGTCGATTGGGTGAGAAGATTGTATGGGTAGGGGAATAGGCAGGGGTGTCCTATGTCACAATTATTGTTTGCGTGCGTACAGGACCCCTTTTATAGATTGGTGGAGCAGCGTATGTGTCACGTAGAGGGACCAGGGTGTGAGGTTGCGAGGGTTTGGCCAGCTTTAATTGGGTATGTGGATGATACAACTGTTCTGATCAGGGAGGGGATGTCAATGGACACATTAGACGGGGTAGTAAAAATGTTCGCAGGGGCAACTGGTATGAGGGTAAATTCAGATAAATCCATGGTTATGGGGTTAGGGGCTTGGGCCGGTAGGGTTGATTGAGGTAGTGCAGTTGTGAGGAGGCAGGTGAATTCGTTAAAAATTTGCGGTCTGATTTATGCAGACGATCTAACTGTGGCGCGCACGGAAAACTCGATTAGGATGGTAGAAAGGATTCAGGGACGCTTGGGTGCATTGCGACCTTATCATTTGACCCTTGTGCAGCGTGCCATTGTTATTAATATCTTACTGTATAGCAAAGTATGGCACGTGGCAGCCGTGTTCCCATTAACTGGGCCAGCAATAACCAACATACTTAGGAAGGTTTTTAAATTCTTGTGGGGTTCGAGCTGTGATTGGATTAAGAGGGATGTGGTAATGTTACCTGTAAGTAAGGGGGTGGCTGGGATTGCTGGACTTAAAGCGGAGGGTCAAATGTATCTTCATTAAAAGGGAGGTGATGAGGGAAAGTGTGGGTGGGGGGGGTTTGGCCAGGATCCATAACAGATTGCAACGGATGTATACAGGAGTTGAGTTGCATGAGTGTGAAACTGTGTTGAGGGCTCTGGCGTGGGATCGAGAGCCAGCAAAGGTCAAAATAGGTAGGTTGTGTAGATTGTTAGCCGGGAGGGTTTTAGTGCCTGTAGAGGGAATTTTCCCCATGTATGCGTGGGGAAGTACATGGAATAGGTTGCGTAGGATGCGGTTGCAACCTCGTGTTCGGGATGTAATGTATCGTTTCCTGCACGGCATTTTACCGTCGGGTGTGGTTCTACGGGATAGACGAGTCGTTGACGGGGGGGAGTGTGGGATATGTGGTGGGGAGGAGTCGGCTTTTCATGTAGTATATTTTTGTGATGGAATGAGGAGTGTCAAGGGTGTTAAATAGGGTGATAAATAGGATAGGAGGTAAAAGAATTTCTGTATTGAGAGCATTAAGTCTCGACGTGGGGGGTTGGGAGGAAAGTGTAATCAGAGCTGTGGGATACATTATGGCAGATTATATCTATATAGTGTAGGGATTGCGGGGCAAACAGGTTACTGAGGTGAAGAGGAGGGTGTTAGCGGTAACGTTCTATAAAACTGTATGTAGAAATAAGGAAATTTATGGGAGGAGGTGGGTGAAGGATTTTTCAGAGGGATATAGGCAACTTACGTTACAGGTTTTATTAGACTTGTAATATACGAGGGAGGGGAGGGTATGATTGGAAAGTGTTGCTGGGGTAGGGAAGTCATGGGTGAAAACAGGGTCGCCTCCCTGGTAATGGATGACAATAAATGTTTGCGTGAGTGTTGGATGAGTGATGCGTGAGTGAATAATATGTGGACCACGGGTGCTAGCACCTGTGGAGCTGGCCAGTTTTTTGTGTGACATGGACTATACACTTATTATACATATTGTGTGTGGTAATATTGATTTACGGTAATGACATTGTAATTTGGAGATTTGCTATAATAATTGCATGTATTTGCTCCAACTTGTTTTCTAGGTGACTTGCACTGCATAGTGTTGATGCTGTGATCATGCACGGTGTCCAGAGATATGCTGTGATATGTTTGTTTTAATGTCTGTGCATTATTGTTCGTCACTGGTGAGCTGCAATTTTCAGTTTTGTTTTGAGAGTAAAGAGTTTAATGTACGTCAGATAGTGTAAATAAAGTTGGGCAACAGTGGTGTTATAGGTTTTTGTGGTTAGGTGCGTGCTAGGCACAGTCTTCATGTGTTACTTATGTCATGGTTATATTTTATGTTGTATTGTACTGTTGTCAATAGCAATTTGTTATGTCCATATAAGCTGTATAGAGCTTGAATGTCATAGTTGAAGCTGTTATTGTTCTTAACCATTGGAATTGCATGTTTAAATTTTGTAGAAGCTTACATGTGATGGATTTTTGAGACTAAGTTTATACATATGGCTTTGTAGTCATTTTGTATGTCTTTGTGACTTTTCTATATCATCATTGTTGTGTAATACATATTGTTATGTAATTGAACCAATAGGACAATTACATAAAAAATTGTTTTGATCATTGCTGTGAGACATTAGATTAGGCAACATTCATTGTTAGCATGTTAGGTTGTAAATAGTGGGGTGGTTGGATAACCACTAGGGGGGGGGTAATATGTCTGTATATGTTCAGTGCGATGAATTGCATGGTCTGTAATCGATTATTCAGTACCATTTCAAGGGATGTGTATATAAAAGTGTTGTTTATATCATGTAATTCTGTTGGGTAGCTCCAACAGGTTTGGGTTAAGTGATAGGATGAGGGAGCAGGAATGGGGGGGGGTGTACCCACACGGAGTTGTAAGTGTGGTGTGTAATGTTAGCTGTAGGTAGGATTTTGTTAATTTATACCCTAAAATGAGTTTTATATATTATATTTTGTAATGTCATGTTTTAAATAAAATATAAAAAAAAAAGTCAGAGTGACATATTTCCACTGGGGTCATTGTGATAATTATTTGTATTTAAGAGTTAAAAACATGTGAGTATCTTAACTATGTAAAAACAGTTAAAGAAGATATACTAAGGAAGAGATTAAAAATAGTTAATTTTATGCAAGAAATCACTCCTCCCTTTCTGTAGCATTATTCATGAATGATGATGTACATGTTGGCTCTCTTCTTGAACTGGCTCGTGCTCTCTTCTTGAACTGGCTCGTGCTCTCTTCTTGAACTGGCTCGTGCTCTCTTCTTGAACTGGCTCGTGCTCTCTTCTTGAACTGGCTCGTGCTCTCTTCTTGAACTGGCTCGTGCTCTCTTCTTGAACTGGCTCGTGCTGTGACAGGCTTTTTTTTATCTGCAGGCAGTCTATTCCATTCTTTTATTGCTGAATAGAAAAATGACTTTGAAGCCTGACCACGGACTCTAGGTACTGCAAAGTTGTTCTCCCTTGCCTTAGTTCTGCAATTTCATTGATTCTCTGCCTTAGCTATTTTAACTTGTAGAAATAATCTTTATTTCTACAAGTACATGAGTGAATGATTTTTAAAGAGGTGAGCCGGTAAGCCAGTGGAAGGCCTGGGTCAATCCAAGGTTCGGCGTGGGTTATATATGAAGACCTGCTCAGGAATAAAACTTATTCCCCATATTTGGGGAATCAGGGCTTATAACTCGGCCGTTTTTTAGATCTACGTAGAGAATTTCATTTTTTATCTAAAACAATATCATATAACAAATTAGCCATTATTCCCCGGGGACTATTTCAGTGTCTTACAATCCATTATCACCGATGCCCAAAAGAATTCTTAATAATAAGCACAAATTAAAAATTTCAGACCCTACCTTCCGTGTACACGACATACCTTTCTCTATGTCCATATGAATGCTTTTCTTCCCTTTGTCAGACGACACTACCTTATTCCGGCACGACACACCTTCTCCTTGTCACGGCATCCTTCTCCGTGTCACACGACCTACCTTTTCCCGTGTCACACACAACCTTTTCACGGGTTTACACGAACTATACTCTGTGTCACCGACTCTGGTCACATTGTCCCCTGATTCCTTTCCCCAAACACACTATTCTTACAATACTATGAAAACACACGACTTCGTCACAAAACCTATTTTTTTTTAAGTGTCACGCGACATTTTTATTCACAAAAAGTCTTCATGTCAAAAACACTCCCTTTCCTCCGTGTCCACGCACACCTGTCACACGACACACCTTTCCCCGTGCACACGACACCCTTTCTCTCAGTGTTACACACGTCGGGGATGAGGCATAAAAGTAATTCCCCAGCGGATACAAAAGGTCGGGCGGTGTCGCCTCAACCAGCTTCCGCTGATGTAAGTCTCGTAAACCCGGGAAACCATCGTAGCCAGAGGAAAAAAGCCCACCGACGTAAGCCTGGTGAACGAGAAAGGCCGTCGGGGCCATCGGGTAAACTCTTGAGGCCATTGGTGAACTCATGGGCCATCAGGAAAAATAAGCGTCAAGGGGAATCTAGGGGCCCTGCTGGTGAATGAGGCCACAGGGAACAGTGAACTGAAGACCTGGCACCCCCAGTGGTTAAACCACCTCTCCTGAACTTACAACATTATTTTTCATATAGTAATGTTACTCCCTACCTCATAATAATATAATCAAATAAAAATATCACAGTATTATTCCTTTTGTCCTTTTTGGGTCCAACTCCCAACCCCAAGAAACCGTATACTTTTCTTCGGGAAAAACAAATTGTTTCGAGACAAAATACTCCCGAACAAAAGCCCCCCAGATCGAATCCTCAGGCAAACTCCCCCCTGCATCCCCCATTATTACAAATTACTTCTGGTAATAAATTTATTACCTATTTTCTAACATAGAGAATTAAGATACATTTATTATCTTTAAAAATTAGCCTTTTTACAAAAATTTGTAAAAAGAAAATTCAAAAGACATTAATTTTAAATCATTCATAAATTGTTTACAAAAATTTTTTAGCAAAAAATAAGATCTTCATTTCTCTTTGGTACATAATTTTAATTAAAAAGAAACATCTTTTTTCCCCGAGACTATTCTCAGTGTCTTACAATACATTATCCCCCATGTCACAAGACATTCTTTTCAATAAAAAGCACAAAGACATTGCACGACCCTACCTTCCCCGTGCCCCAACGGCTCTAGCTTTCTCTCAGTATCAATGACCTGCCTTCTTCCCGTGTCACACGACTCTACCCATATCCCTGTCACCCCCCCCTTCGTGTTTAAAGCACACCCTTTTTTCCTTGTCACATGACACTCCCCCTCTCTCCCCCGCCACCGACACACCTTTTTTCCCGGGTTCACGACACTGCTTTTTCAATTCCCGACCCCTGTTCAAACCCCACCCCTATTCCTTATCACGACATTTTCTTTTCACATATATACGAAAAAAAACACAGTCATAAACCTTTTTTTCTTTCAGTTCACACGACATTCCCTCACAAAATTTCTGTCCTTTGTGTCACGACTACTTCCTGTCACACGACACTTCCCTTTTTTCCGGTCACACGACCTACCTTGTCCAAATGCTACACACTGTGGGAAGAGGACAAGAAAACTTTGCCCGCAGGAAAACCAAGTCCCGCCGATGTAAGCCATCAGGTAGAACTGGTGAAGCCGTCAGGGCATCAGGTGAACCAGTGAGGGGCCCTCAGGGAACTGAGGCTGTCAAATGATCGAGTCAGCCTGTAGGTGAACTGAGGCCCCTCAGGTGAACTGAGGAGCCCCCAGCAAAAACACCCAGGTGGTCAAAACCACCTCTCCTGGAACATTAAAAATATTTTTTAATTAGACATGTTACACCCTACCTCATAAAAAAATAATCAAATATAACATACACGTTTATATACCCTTTTTTCTCTTCGGATACACAACACTGACAATTTTTGTACCCAACAAGTACAATATCAATTTACACCTAGCTGTCTCAGTAGATCCCATATAGAAAACCCCCGGGTTTTAGACATTTTGGCGTTAAGTTTTAAATTTTTTACCAGGATGGAAATTACCCGTTTGTTAACACCCGGTACATACTTCTGCTAGGTGAAAAGAGTAGCAGGGACTGTTGAAACAACCCCGTGTTTCCAAAAGTCCCGGGGGTCTAAAACCCTGGATCCGCGTGACTGAGTGCGTACCAAACCCGGTTTAAGGGGTCCAAAAGGAAATTTTAAACATTTGGGTAACTTTTTATTTGGGGGGGGGGGGGCGGTATTTTAGGGAATGACACTGTATGATAATTGAACTTAGTGAACATGTGCTTTAATAAAACTTATATGAATAAGTAAAAAAAAAAAAAGAAAAGCATTAATTGAAAGGCATAAATACTAAAAAGTGCAATTATCATACATAGTGTAAATTTCCTAGGATAGCCCGAAAAGAGTCAACATAAATGAACTTCTTATAACCAAGGAACATGCAAAGTGCATGTTTCCTTGGTGCCTGGTATCAACACACACTTGAGAGAAAAGAAATAATATTATTTTTTATCAACTTATCAAAAAGATCATATATTGATAAAGTTACAAGGAATTGAAGTTAGAAAAATGGCGGAAAATCATAATACTATGTGAGATTCACTGATGATTGATTAATGAAATGTTTAGACAACCGACAAACTGAAGAAGAAGACTTTTGGCTACCTTTGGGACTTTCCCAAGAATAATGTTGTACAAGTGTCTCATTCTTGCAAGAATGATTAATCATTGGATTCATGTACTGTTTACAAACAGTAACATTCGAACTGTTGTAGACACACAACTGTTTCTCCCACAAAGTTCGTACACAAGGGTCCGTTAACTATTGGATCCTATTACTCGCTCGAATTCTTCTTCTATAGTAACAATTCGTGCACACAGTTATTCTAGAGCTGATCCTCTCTTTAATGTTTTACTTTTATTCGCTATTGTACTCCTTTTATTGTAACTGGTTTTCGAACGCATTGACTCCTACGTAACTTAACTCTGGGCTTTAAATAAATAAGATAAACTACAAATTTTATTACCTCTTAACTATGGGTATGATAAATGTATTTATGTGTACATGTACCTAAAAAAACATACCTGCAGTCGTAAATGCCGTTTCTAAGCTTAGTTTATATGGTAGTCTTTTTTTTGACTTGGAGAAGTGCATATGAGGACAACATGGTATTACCATATCTTGAACCCAGAGGACAACAAGTCTTAAAGTACTTTTAGACAGACTTATTCTTTAGTGTTAATGTTTGTGGTTTCCTTTCTGCTTTAGCCAAACAGAGGGAATTCCCACGGGGATGAATTCTTAGCATTACTTTGCTTTCATTGGCTGTTAATGCTTCTTTGAGTCAGTGGTCTAAATACACAGTGTGACTTTGTAAATGGTCCAAGTCTGGCCGAAACGTCGTCGTAATTCTCCCTCCTTTTATGTGCGGGTTATTTGTGTTATCGTACCAGTCACGGTATTGTGTCTTTTTTTTTTGTTATTTATTAGTGGTCTAAATATATGGATGATTTTGTCATTGTTTATGCTGACAAAAATGGTTTCAGATTTTCAGTTTCTGAAGAACTCTATTGTATTTACTAGGAGCCCTGTTACTCTCCATTTCATATTTTCACTTTATGGCTTCCCATCCCAGTCTGCCACAGTCAAATTTCTATTTTTCTTCTTTGAAAGTAGAGAGTCAAGGCGACATGTCTCAGCAAACTGAATGAACTAAAAATAATTCGCATTACTTGGAATGATGATAGGCATGTTCTTCGAGAGCCTTAGATTTCTTTAAACTTGATTACAGAAATCAGGTGTATTCCTCTGCTCAGAGGCAGCTAGCTTTCTCCAGTCTTGATGTCTTCCATCATCAGGAACTGTCTCTTTGTCTTGGTGCCTCTGCTCGTTTCCTTCCCAGTTGAGAACCTGTAGTGGATCTAATCTTCCTTCCTTGCAAAACACATCGAAATACTGTCGACGACAGTTCTATTCCTGCGCTTTCAATGACCTTAATAACATTCGTAACGCTGACGCCATGCATCAACTGAAGATCCGTTATCTCTCACCTTTTAACCTTAATCATAAGACCTTTAATTGTATCTCTCTCCAATGTACCTGCCTTTTCTGCTCACCTTGTCAATTCTTTTTTCCATTCCTCCCCTGGGAGGTACCGATGACACAAGTCCCTGCTGCCCTACCTTCTCTCCCCCCCTTCCAAAATTTCAAATCTTGGGTAGAACATGCACTCACTCTTACTTAACCACTTCTCTTCTGCAGTGTATACTGAGCAGCTCTAAAATCTTTGATCGTGCAGGATTTGCAGATGTTTTTTTTCCTGATTATTAAAATAGGGACGCTTATTAACTGTTTGTCTAGTATTTTCACAGTAGAAATTATGTTCACTTCTTGGTGGCCATCAAGACTGACGTTACCTTTCTTTCCTCTTATTTTTTTTTATAGATTTTTCTCTCAGAGTGAAGTGCAAGCAAATTTTAGATTTTTAAATCCTCAAACGCCTATCGTGAACATTCGAAATGGTGTTAGTTAGTTCAGTAGTTCCAGACTTTGGAACAGAACTTCTCCAGGGTGAGGGACTTTGAAAACCTCAAATCTACGACTCACAAGGGTGATGGACTGATTACATCGTCTTCAAATCTCTACTGCTCCTGCCTATTTCTGTACTCCCGACTGAAGAAGCCTACTGTCTAAGGGCGAAACGTTTTCGAAATAAAGATACCTGACTGTTGCATATGTGTCTTACCAACACACAACACACCCTATCGTCCTAGCTATGTCATTTCTCAGCAGAGATCAAGACATCCGTCCCATGTTTTTAGGGTTTCTGGTCATTTTGATGTTTAGGGGCAACGAACCTGTGTATTATTGCTCACCTTCTGCAGCCCCAGAAACTTGTCTATTTCGGACACGGATTTTCCCTTTTTTAGACAATTTTCAGTTTCGTTTAAGATCATTTGGGATTGAAGGCAACGTCGTTGGGTCGAGGTTACTGACAAGTTATTTCCTGAATGCGCCGTAGCAGATCTGATGGACCTCTTTTCAACACTGTCCGGTCTTCGGGAAATCACTTATGTATGTTTTACAAATTGGTACACAAATAACAGACATACAGCTATTCATGATAGGCGACCGGTGTCTTTCCTTTTGCACTGTGTAATGAATCATTCAAAATCCCAACCACTTTCACAGCAGTTGTCTCATTTAAAAAGAGATGCTATCGAAATCTGAGATTATTGATGTGGTTGTCCAGTGGTGTTAGGACGCATGTCACGATTAAAGCCTCAAGGAAGCGCCCATATTTCGTGTCTTTCGAGAGCATTTTTTGTCATTCTTTCGTCATCGAAATGAAAAATGCCATTTTTATGTCGATAGAAAAAGCTTTCTTTGTTAGTATCCATATTGAGGATTCTCGTGTTAGTACTGGCCTCACTTATTAAGTTGTTCAGCAACATACTTTAGCCTTCGAAACCCATGAAAGAGTTAACATCTTTGGTGGGGGACAAGTTAAATCAAATTAATAATATATACATAAATAATAATAATAATAATAATAATAATAAATTAATAATTAATCTGAGCATTGAAATCTGAACACAACTCCAATATACTACCATTAAGCTGATAAGTGCGGTATCTACTTCTAAGCACTATCTTATTAAACGCAGATCCCCATCCCTACTATCATCTATTGTGTGGTCTTATTCTAAAGTATTCTTAGGATTACTGCCACTGAAGGTGGCTGTTTTTAAAACTGTGCAGAGACCATATCTAGTTATGTAATCGCTAAACCCGAGCAAAAGTAACATATGGATAAACACAAAGTGTCCCTACAAGTTACCCAACTACTGGCGTAGTTACTTCACTACTTGGTAGTATCTACTACTACTAGTAGTTGGGCCACCTACTGGTTATTATCAGTACTGGTCAAATACACTACTGGTAGTATCGACTACGGAGTATCACCTCTACTGGTTCTGTGATCACTAATGGGTAGTAATCCACTACTGGTAGTTGCACAACAGAGTTGATGTCAACGAACTATGGTAGTGAGTCACTACTGGAGGCGTAGTTGCTAACTACTGGTAATTTGAGTCACAACTGAGTAGCGGATGTCAGCATAACGGTAGTGAGACTACATGGTAGTGTCACCACTGGTAGTGTCACTGTACTGGAGAGTTGGCTACTACACTGCGGTAGTAATCATACTGAGGTTAAGTGTCACTACTAGGTAGTGTCACTACTGAGTAGTGTACGCTACTTAACCTGGTATGTCCGGCTACTGGTAGTAGTGCTCGCACAATCAGGTAGTGGGTCGCTACAAGAGATGCGGGATCAGCTACAGTAGTGTCAAGATACTGAGGAAGTGAGGTCACTACTGGTAGTGTCAGCAGTAAGTCTGGTAGTGTATAACTACTGGTCGAGTGTTTACTAATGGTAGTTGTATAAGCAACTGCAGTGGTCTTTTTTCTAACTAGGTAGTGTCACTCAACTATGCGGTAGTGTTACTAACTGGAAGTGTTACATACTAGGGTTCAAGTTGTTTACTCACTGGTAGTGTCGACTGACTAGGTAGGATAACACCAAATGAATGTGAAGTGTACGCGCGTACACATACTAAGTGTCACTAACAGAGTACAGAGATCATTATTGGAGAGTCATCAATACTATATAGTCTGATACATGTACTGGTCTAATACTCAAACTACTAGAGTATGTGGAGGCACATACTGCTTTCAGATTTCATTATTTGGTGGTCACGTTATCTGGAGAGTGTCACTACTGGTAGGGTCACTATCGTGTGTGTGCGTCTGGACTACTGGAGTGAAGTGCCTACTATGACTGATTATGTCACTACACAGGTTAGCTATCCAATCCACTACTGTAGTCATCGGCTACTGCCAGTGTCTGCTACTGGTAGCAATATGCAACTGGTAGTCAGTCACCATCTGAGGTACTACTCACTAACTCTGGTAGTGTCTCATAACGGGTTAGCAGATGCTACCGAGGTTAAGTTATCCACTATGCTGGTCAGTTAGTCACATCTGCGTGGGTTAGAATCACTGCTGCGGTAGTGACGCACTACGGAGGTAATGTTCCTACTGGTAGTGTTCACTTACTGGTGATGCGATGACACACTAACTGTTTAGCTGTTCACTGTACTCTGAGTAGTTGTCACTACAATGAGGTATGTACGTCGCCAACTTCGGTAGTGGTCTCCGCCTATACAGGTAATGGTCCGAGCTACTGGTAGTGTTCACCTACTGGTAAGTGTCCACTTTGTCTGGGTAGTATCCCTCACTGTTATGTTACTACTAGTAGCGTCACTACTGTTAGTATAAACTACTGGTAGTACTACTACTGGTATATAACTCTGGTATACTACTACTGATAGTATAACTACTGGTAGTGTCAATACTGGTAGTGACACTACTGTAGGTTTCAACTGTAGTGTTACTACTGTAGTGTTAACTACTGGTAGTATAACTACAGGTAGTGTTACTACTGGTAGTTATTACTACTTGTAGTCTTACTACTGGTAGTGTTACTACAGGTAGTGTCACTACTGGTAGTGTCCACTACTGTAAGTGTCACTACTGGTAGAGTTACTACTGGTAGTATAACTATGTAGTGTCACTACTGGTAGTGTCACTACTGTTAGTAGTTAATCTGGTAATTGTTACTGCTGGTAGTATACTACTGGTAGTGCACTACTGGTAGTATCATTATTGGGAGTATCAAAACTAGTAGTGTCACTACTGGTAATATGACTACCGTTAGTGTCACTACTGTAGTTTTCATTACTGGTAGTGTCACTAACTGGTAGTATCGGTAACGGTAGTGTAACTACTTAGTAGTTATCATACTGAATAGTAAATCACTACTATAGTGTTACTTATGGTGACACAACGGATGTCACTACTGGTAGAATCGGTACTGGTAGTGTAACAACTAGTATATCAACTACTGATAGTATCACTGTAGTAGTGTTACTAATGGTAATGTAACTCTGTGTAAGAATCGCTACTGGTAGTAACGCTACTGGGTAGTTAATCGCTACTGGTAGTAACGCTACTGTAGTATCACTAACTGGTAGTATCACTAAGGTAGTTTCACTACTGGTAGTATTATACTGTAGTGGTCATTACAGTTATGTCACTTACTGTGAAGTGTAACCCTACTGGTAGTGTCACTACTGGTAGTATTACTACTGGTAGTGTCACTACTTCAACTACTACTGCCCAGTTCTCTACGGTAGCAATTGCTGCTGGTACGTGTCCACTGCATGTAGTATCACAGCTGTAGTATCGCTACTAGGTAGTATCACTACTGTAGTGTCACTACTGGAAGTGTAACTACTGGTAGTATCACTACTGGTAGTATCACAACGGTAGTGTCCACTACTGTATATCACAACTGTAGTGGTCACTACTGGTAGTGTCCACTACTGGTATGTCACTACTGGTTAGTGTCACCAACTGGTATGGTCACACTGGTAGTATCACTACTGGTATGTCACTACTGGTAGTGTTCCACTACTGGTATATCACTACATAGTAGTGTCCACTACTGTTTATCACTACTGGTAAAGTCGTGTCACTACTGGTAGTTATGCTCTACTGGTAGTATCACTACTGGTAGTATCACTACAGGTAGCGTCACAACTGGTAGCGTCACTACTGTAAGTGTCACTAACTGAGGTAGTATCACTACAGGTAGTGTCAGCACTGGTAGTATCGACTTACTTGGTAGATTAATCACTTGCGACATGGTAAGACACTATCTGGTAGATGTTCGTCACTAAACTTGGTAGTGTCACTAACTGATAGTGTTCACTTTTACCTTTAGCATCCTAATGAAGCGTCAATACGTCAATAGACTTGTAGTATATCGCTAAGACCGAGGATAGTATCGCTTACTAGGTAGTAATACGCTTACTGGTAGTCTCGAAACTTACTGAGTGTGTATCACTACTGTGAATACACACTACTGATGAAGCTAGGATCTGCCTACTAGGTAGTATCACTTACAAGGTGTTGAAAATACTCGGAGTATTAAACGTTGTCTGGTAAGTACATCCTCTGCTACAGTAATGGCACTTATCTGTATAAGGGCATACTGGTAGTATCACTGCTAGGTATCTTTCAATCACACCTGTGGTAGAATGTCACAACTGGTACAAGTCTCACTTGGCAGTATCAGTACTTGGTAGTATTTTCACAACTGGTAAGTTGTTCCACAGCTCGTAGTACATTACAAGGCTAGTATCAATATCTAGGTTAGTGGTCCACTCGATTGTACAACACAATACTGATCGGCACCTGAGCTGGCAAGTATCACATACTAGTAGTATCCACAACTTGGTGAATCTGTGTCTACTTTAATAGATTGACTGTAATGATCCTTTAATGTAGTATCCTTAACTTGTAGTACATCCTTGTTTTTTTTTTTATTAAATTTTAGGTTTAAAAAGACAAACGGTTTCCAGGCTTTAAATAGTTATAAATACAAAGATATAAAAATGGTACAGTAGATCGAACATCAATCCTCACACAAACATACACTAACAATCGCTACACAACATACACTAAATCAATCCTAAACAACATACACTAACAATACCTCTCACAACATACACTAACACTTTCCTACACAACATACAAATAACAATCACTTACCACAACATCCACTTAACAATCCTACACGGCCAACATACACAAACAATTCACTACTACAACATAACATCTTAACCAATCGCTACACACGAATACCACTAACAATCCTACACAACAGGTACTACTAACAACCCTACAACAACATACATCTAACCATCCTACACAGACATACACTAAACATGCCTACTACAACATACACTAGAACAACCTACACCAGACATAAACTAGCTAATGCAATCTCTTACACACCACATACACTAACAAATCCTAGCACAAAACACACTAACAATCCTACACAACCATACACATACACATACCAACACAAACATAACCACTAACGAGATCCTACACAACACAATACATCTACAAACTCCATACACAACATACACTAAACAATCCTAACAACAAGGCACGACACTAACAATCCTGCACAACATACACCTACAACAATCCTACACCACAGCACACTAACAATGGCCTACAACAACATACAACTAACAAATCCTACACTAACATACAACCTAACAATCCTACATGCAATACATAATATCAAACACACTAGACAATCCCTACACAACATACACTAACAATCCTACACAAACATACACTAACAATCCTACACAACATACACTATCACAATCTACACACATACACTAAAACAATCCTACACAACATACACTAACAATCCCTACACAACATAACACTACACAATCCTACACAACACACACTACCAATCCTTACACAGACATACACTAACAAATCCTACAACAAACATACCCCAACAATCCCTACACAACATACAACCAACAATCCTTACATCACAACATACACTAACAATCCTACACAACACGACACTAACAATCCACATCAACATACACGAAAAACAATCCTACCACAACACACACTAACAAATCCTACACAACATACACTTTACACAATCCATAACACAACATACACTAACAATCCTGACAACAACATACACTAACAATCCTACACAACATACACAACAATCCTACACAACACATACACTAACAATTTTTTAAACAACACACATTGTAAATGGACAGTACAAGAGAGTTATCATATACATTCACCACATATTCCAATAAACATACTACTATAATATAAACAATATAAACTAAAACTGTATAAAACTATATTAAATATAAATCATTAATAAACCTTTCAGATTTGTAATGTTAACATACTGAGACTGACTTATTCAAAGGTTCACAACCTTCACAGTTATAAAACGGACTAATAACCTACATCACAATCTCAGTAAAAACAAGTACATGCTCTGTCTGTCCCTAAAACTTTACCCCTCATACAATAAGAATTGTTTTATTTATTGAAAACTAGGTACAAAAAAAAAAAAATAAAAAATTATGGTTGCAAAAAATAAATTGAATGTCAACGAGATAACCAGGCACTAACTAGATTCTTAAATAAATAAATAATAAAGTCAAAATAAACACTATACAAATAAAACAATGTGACAAAACAAGCACACAGAATTAAACACATACACAAGCAATCACGTATTATACAACGGGAACTTCCATCTGGCATATTTAACTAGGCGTGGGTCCGCCTTGTTCCAACACACAACGTATCCAAGACTTAATCTTTAAGAACTTCAGTGCCATAAAGTGCACAGAACAAAACGTTAATTTGGGGCGACTACCACCACTGGGGGTTTATATTATCATGGACTAAGGAATAGTCATGCAGTTCAAAGGTGATCAGGAATGAAGCCACCATTTACTACAAAGAAAAATATTCTAATTATAACAAAAACGAAAATACAACTGTAATATAGATTTTGACCTCACTACAGTAAAAAGAACACAAATGCCAGCAGCTATAGAGTGAACTTATAACTACACCGACAAGAGGCACAGCATTGAAAAATACTACCTCCACATATAGTTCAGCTTCCATCACAGCTTACAGTGAAAACGAAAACCTTGCATAAATTAACATATTATTGAAAAGCACGACGGACAAAGACGGGCATAAAAGAGGTATGAACGGGAAAATAAGAAAAAAAATACGTTTCACACTGTGCTAGGAAGCACACCATATAACAAAAACGTAACATAACCAATTGACTTGTAAAATAAGGCAAAAAAGACGAAAACAATTCCTAAAAGTTTGTATATAGCAAAGCAGTAAGATATTTCGTCAGCACCGTTACAAAGGAGTAACGCACATAAACTCTGAGAACACAAAACTTCCGCACTTGAACATAAACTTACTAATTATGACACAGGCAGACACGGCAGTCCCGCAAGATTTTACCCCACTGAAAGACACTCCACAACTTATCTTCAAATCTCGTAACACCAAAGGCTATTATAATTCAAGGCGTCGGAAGTCCTCCTCTCAGCTCACCTCAGATCTCCCACTCATATACAAACCTTATTTCGACATTTGAAGTGGTTCCTATAAATGTAATTCGTCCACTGCCTGGAACGATCCTAGATTCTAACTGTTTACTATCAACGTGTGCCTCCACTAAGCCCAATGGACACGAAAATATAATCGGGAGGGTTCCAACATACATTACGACAGACCAGCACGAGCTGTATACACTGCAAAGTCCGACAAACCGTCCCCCACCTGTACATCAAAACTCAAACGCCCGGAGTAACCGACAATACCGTCTGCACCGCCCTACTCACCAAACGCAAAACCCCCTATCTGAACGCACTTCTCGTACCATAATTCCGCATACCAAAAGTCGCCCGAAATAAACATACAACATGAAAAGCAGATTCCTACCAATTCGCGCCCACACTAGCCGGAACAACCCCAGATCTCTACTCTCCAATCGCCTCTCACTTTACAACACACCTCCCCCAGACGGCAAAGATTCCATGTATAATAATTACTAAAAACCACGTGTCCCGCTTACTTGAAGCAGGCGTGCAGAGCGCAACCAGTGTTTGAAACCTCGCCTCCATATACACCCGTAACCACCACCACGCATACCTGGGATTACATTCCTTTCAACGTCGCCACCCAACGACTCCTCCCTAATCAACGTCCCCTTTCTAAGGTTTACATAATTAATTTTTTTACACAGACGCACTCCCTGCATAGTTCCAAATAATACGCGAAGTCCTCGCGGAGAGGATCGCACTCAAATTTTAAAAATTTCCCTCCACTACTCCAGCCCACTACGAGCGGTCAAGCGTCGTGAAATAGCAATTTCGCTTAACATACCCGCCATGAACCATTCTCACACCCAGTCGGACGAAAAAACGAAAGTGTACCACGCTTCACGTAACATGCGCAATGAGGAACACGTCAGCACGCTACTCAAACGGAAGTGAGGACCCAACCCTAACTCCTGATGCATGGTGTCACCAACCACCGCTTTGTGAGCCATCGCTATCCAGAACCACCCCACAAAAATCGATATAATTACTAGAGCAAAAGACTTTTGCACGTCCCCCACTGCAAATAGAGGATAACAGTGCCAGCAAACGGCCATACTTTGCTATAAAGCAGACATTAATGACCACCGCCTCTCTATAGCAGGGTTTAAAATGTCGCGGGGCCGAATAAAACTAATTTCTAAGCGCCCCAAGAGACACTAGAGTAAACATACCCTCTTCCCGAATTGGCACGCCGCTCGATACTGAACGACCCCCCGCATAAAAAGAATCAACAACATATAGGATAATCCGATCAAACCCACAGTGCCACCGCCTCAGCATCCACCCCATCCCCCAAACTGGCACATCCCCAAACTCCATAATTTCGATTTTGCCTTCTATAAACACACATCCCCGAAGCCTTGCCAAATATGTCAACAAGTCTCCCAACAAACCCAATTGCCAATCCCGTGAACGATAATATATCACATTAAGTAGTCAAATCAACATATCCCACAAGGGTTGGTCGACCGTTGGGTGGTTGGTAATTCTAGGAAGGGGGGTTGGGGGGGGGGGGGGGGGGGTCTATTGAGTCTCGGACCACAACGATATTGTTCCCTTCTACTTCTGCCACTCTGGGCTCGACCACAAACAGCCCAATAAAAAGGGTCCTGCATAATCATGCAAAAAACATTTGAAGACATGGGGCATCCCTGACGAATGCCCCTGCTCATGTGTACAAAAACGACTTAACTTTGGGCCATATATTTTGTACTTTAAAACCCCGCTCCCGATTGTTACAACGAACGGGCCCACATGATGACCTCATTTCCAAAACCCTGCGCCATCTCATAAATTTCCACAGAACCTCTCTTATCCACACTATCAAAAGCGGCTCGCCAGTCTAAAGCCAAAACACCACCCCACAGCCCCCCACCTCCTCACCGGCGCATTCCTGCAACAACCTCCCTGATAATCCCAGACCATCATACATTCTACCTACCATGGCACAATCCAAAACTGATCTCTTATTGGATTACCTTATCAAACACTTTTCTTAATTCTAATTCATCAATATTTTTCGCAATTATAGTTTTATAGTCACAAACACATCAACGATATGGGGACGGTATAGGTCCCTTAATCGGCTAAGGCACACATCATCATTTCCCTAACTAAGACCAACACGCCGCCGTACGCTGACCAAGACCTAACACCCAACCCCCCCCACCACCCAACCCCCCGTCCTTCATCGCTTTGAGTAAACGAACCATAAAAGAGTCCGTATTATACCGTTCCCAATGTTTGATATTAAAATTCACAAGGGATGCCCCCAATTGCACTTGGGAAGCCGTTCACTCCCCTCTACATCATGTTATCCTTGTAAGTGCCTCCCACACCTCTGTCCTCAGATATAGGCCTACACCCATGATAAGTGCGATCATAATCAATCTTACTCGCTTCGAACCCTCTCCCCAAACCCAGTAGGCGCCATGCTCACTCACGTCTCTACTTTCGCATCTGGATCTTACTTTCCAAGTATCGTCGACTAAAAACTTATCTCCTTTCAGTTGTAGTTAAGACCTGTCCCTCACATACCTGTGTCAGAACTTTCCATCCTGCACCACTAAAACTGTTTCACAATTTCAGTCGCCCTTTCGCCTTTGTGTCATGATCATTGTAATACGGAAGCAGACGCTATTTCCAACCCCCACAAAAGCTCCTCCTCCACCCACTCTCTCGAAATGCGCTGCCCATCGAAAACCTTATTTTTCATTACTTGGTATTTGTTCATTTAATAGCATCGATCAACATCCACTATGGTAAACCCCAGATGCCTCTCTTCTCCCTGTGTCAATAACATTGTCGTAGATGACCCTCCAGGTACCTCTGAAAACCATACTCCATGCGAGTGGCCTCTTTACACCGATTCACATAAAATCCTTAATTCGAGACTTCACAACCTCATCCCACTGTCGTACTAAATCCCATCCCTCCAGGAGTCTACTCCCATAGACGCCCAGAAGTCCTCGAATAGTTCCCTATCATCCGCACTTTGTAGCATCCGCGTATTCAGTTTCCAGTATCCCTTAAAACGATGCGGGAGACCTCCCCAGTCGAGCTCCACAAAAACTCCCCGGTGGTCGGAGGAAAAGACGTTCAATACACGCACATTGATTACGACCACCCGCCGAGACACATACACCCTATCTAAACATGCTGCATAGCCCCTACGCACAAAAGTATGCTCAATCCCAAAGTCACGTCCTCCGCGTACATCTACCAACCCCAAACCAGACAACAAGTCACCCAAACAAGCGAACAGAACCCGCCCCCCTCGGTTCAACATCTTTACGGCGCACTACACAGTTCCAGCACCACCTACCACTGTAATTTCTGGCAGGGACCTCAAATAATATACCAAGACATCTCTACAAAAGTATTTTTAATGTTAACATCATGTTCAGCCGGCCCATATACCCCTACAAAACCAACTCTTCTACTACCCCAATCCCCCACGACTCGCACCACGCGACCCTCCCCCCCTTCCTCCCAATGTCTCAGCACAAACGGGCTGGTCGCTTTTATCAACACAGCCACTCCACCTTTCAGACGTCTGGAATGAGTCACATAAATGTCAAACCATCCATCCTCAAACAAACTTCCTACTTTATGGTTATGTTCTTGCAAAAAACACACATCCACTGCAAAACGATTCAACCACTCACGCACCTGCACACACTTTCTGACAGATTTCAAACCATTAACATTAATAGTTACACACCTAACTGTGTTAAAGGTGGCTTTCCTCTAGGGGCTACCACTCCCTTTTTCTCTTTGCGCCGGCAAGCACCCAAGGCACTTCCCGCACCTTTGGCAATCCCCGTGATATTACCTGCTGTCCTGGACTCGCGCGACCTCCCCGCACCCGTGATTTCCGACCACGTCTTCTTCCCTGAACGTTGTCCAGGGGTCAAGACATCATCGGAGTCGGACGGGTAGCCGCACGCTTCCTAGAAACAGCATCTTCAGACATGTCAGTACTTGGGGTATTCTCCTTGTGAATTTCTGCCTCAACAGTGTGAAAACTCGAACTCTCCAAATCTCTCACTTTAGCTATCTGATCAGCATCATCTCACGTAATTTCCCCTCATTAGAACACAACAACAGAATCAGACTCATGCGACGCTAATAGGTCACTTAACGCAGATACAATGTCGGCTTCCATCTCACCTGCCTCTCTTGCTAAAAGGGATTTCACTGTTCACATGTTCCACCTCGCCCAAGGGAGGCAGTCCCAGGTAGAGTCACACAAGATGACTCTAGTAGCATGGCCCCTATCAACCTCAGCACTCCATGATGTCATACGCGGCGATGTCTCGACAACCTCCTCTTCCAGAGCCTGACGGGGTACCTCACCGTCAGGACGACGACCACGCCCCGATGGCGGCTTTGGGGCGGGCACACTGAGCCGCTATGTGATCCAGAGCGCCGCAGAGGCGGCAAGTTCTTCTCTGTCCCCGGGTACGTAACGTACACCGGGTACGAAACTCCTCCAGTTGAATGTACGAAGAATCGGCTGACGCAGGACATTTTTCAACGTAAATGACCCCTCCTGAAGGCCATTATAGTGGCCGTCAGACCACCTACCCATGGTGACCAGGTGGATCTTCCCATAACGTTCAAAAACGTCACGTATATCAACTTCATTGGCCTCAAAAGGCACGTTTCGCACACGTACCCACGTATAGTATCGTGAAACGCATGCAACTGGACAGAAAAATGCTGGGGTGACCCTTGCTTACTTATATCCTGGTACTGGGTCACAATCTTCTCGTACATCTGAGTGTCACAAAACTTGACGAAGATCCGTGTAGTTTCCATTCAAGGCGACGCCACACAAGGATTCACGTTGAATACCATAAGTATCACGAATGATTGCTGGCAGTAACACATTTACTGATTCGCCGGTGATAGATCCCTGCGTTAGTTGAATACAAACAGTATTAACGCGGCGGCGAAACGCAGTCGCCATTGTTGTTGATGGTGTAAACACTCCTCCACCAGGTGTCGGGACTGAGGAGCAACAGCTGACAACCGCTCAGCACAACGTCTGAGCAGAGAATGACTATCACTATTGGTATGATCACTACTTGTAGTGTCACTACTGGTGGTATCACTTCTGCTATCATCACTACTGGTGATGCCACTATTGGTAACATCACTACTGGTGGTGTCACTACAGGTGTGTCACTACTAAGTAGTGTCACATCTGGTAGTGTCAAATACTGGTAGTGTCGCTACTGGTAGTGCCGTACTGTAGTGCTGCTACTGGTAGTGCCCCTACTGGGTAGTGTCACTACTGGTAGTGTCACTACTGGGAGTGTCACTACTGGTAGTATCACTAGTGGGAGTGTCAAACTGGGGAGTTTTGACTACTGGTAGTGGTCACTACTGGTAGTATCACTAGTGGTAGTTCCATACTGGTAGTGTGACTACTGGTAGTGTCACTACTGGTATTATCAGTACCAATTGTGACACTCTAACCTGTGTAATATTAATTACTTTTTAGTACAACATAGCATATTCGAGGATCGCTATATTTTCTCTAACAATATTTTTTTTACAAAGTGGAAAACAAAGTTAAAAAGTATAATTGACTTGTGAAGTTGAGTTCAAATCTTATAAATTTCTCTCCTCTTCGCAAGTAAGTTTTAAAAATAAAAATGGTTCCTATCAAAAAGCTCTTAGAGCCCGTTTAGGGGTGCGCATTTTCAAAGGGATTTTATTTTTTGGCACTGGAGAATTAACTACAATTACTATTAATCGCCTGGCCTTCTCTGCTATGGTTCTCTTTCCAATTCAACTGAGTGGTGGGGAGAAAATTGTTTAAAAGGGAATGGGGGTCAAGTTAATCCCCTGAGATTTTTGACTGTGTGTTACTAAACATTATTCAGTGGGTATAACGAGGGTATGGCACCACACGGGTCTAAAACTCAAAATATATTTCTGGCTGTCTTACTTATTTATCCCTAAAACCCCCTTTTTTTTGCGAGAATATTCTTAGTGATAATGACTGCAAAAACCATTACCAGATGCATCCATCCAATATATTTGGGGTGGAGGGCCACTCTGAACGTTTAGCAGGGAGACCCTTGGCCAGTATTGGGTAGTTTTTCAAGACTGCCCCTTTCCTCCAAAAGTGTTAAATTTTAATGATGCTTATATTAGATATTTTTTTCATTATTGGTTACATTTTGGCTAACAAGGGGAAAATTTTTAAAATTTTTTACTAAAAACTATATCTCCGGGATGCATTTAAATTTCGAGATTAAGTCGCGGGGTTTTCCCTTTCCCTTTTGCGAGGTGTGCATGAAGTGGAGGACTACATCCAGGGTACTCTTCAACCCACTAGGGATGTTATATCCCACAAGCCACTGTATCCAAAGAAATAGTCACTACTCAGTGTATTGTTTAAGTTTTGGCGGGGGTGACCCTGCTACAGCTTGTTACCTGTGTTTTGTGGTTGCGTTCCTTGTGGCCGGTTTTTAAATGACCTGGGAGGTGCATAGCTAAATCTACAAAGAAGTGATGAAGGGGTGAGAAAGGTGACCTGCTGGCTCTCTCATACATCGGGAGGAGGTCACTGCTGGGGAAATTCCCTAATATCATTACCTTTTTGCTACACTAGAGTGGAAAAGAGTGAGGTGGACCCCAAGAAGAGGGAGGTGTGACGCCAAGAAAGTGAGGTGTGACGCCACAAATTTTTATTACAATAAAAAATCTCAATTTATGTTTTTTAGGACTTGATCTGAAAAAATATTTTCATTATTTAATATTAAAAATTTTAATTTATTTTTTTTTATTTTTATAATATTTTAAATTTTTAAAATTATATTAAATTTAAAAAAACCAAAAAATGGAATTAAAAGTAAAAAAGTTTTGGGAGCTTGAACCACATAACCCCACATCAAAAAATTTATTTTTAAAAAAAAAAAAAGACAGGGTAAAAAAAGTTATTTTGGTAAATTTCCCATGTAAAAATTCCCATGGTACAAGTACATTTTTAAAAAAAGGTAAAAATTGTTACAGTGGTAAAAGGAAAAAGGGGTAAATGTAATTATTAAGGGGTAAGTACAGGGGTAAAAGGAAAATTTTCAATTACATGAAAGTGGACAGGGAACACTGTTACAGTGGTGCATGGTAAGTGGACAGGGGACAGGGGTACATGGTAATTATTACAGAAAAGGGTAAAGTGGCCCATGGTACTTTTACATTGGTAAAAAAGGGGGGGGGGAAAAAGGAAAAGGGGGGTAAATGGAAAATTTGGGGGGCCAGTGGTACAGGTATAGGATACATGTACATAGTACATTCTTACAGTTCATTTTAAAAAGGGTACAGGTACAATTTTAGTAGTATATGGTACAGTAGTAAATGTTAGTACATGATACAGTGGTACAATGTTAGTACTGATACAGTGATACAATGTTATATACATGATACAGTGGTCAATTTATACAAATCATGAAACAATTTGTAGTAACATAATACAGTTTTACAAGTTAGAGTACAGGGTCCCGTGATTTTTTCACACTGACATGGTACACAGTACAGTGTTAATGAGCATGGTACAAAAATATAAATTTAATTGTCCCCCCCACTTTTGAGTTAAAGAACACTGTTTTCTAAGGTCGGGTCGGGTCAGGTCAGGTCAGTCAGTCAGTTTAAGAAAGGGTTTTGTTATAAAACAGGCAATGCACTCCCAATGAACTACAACCTAATTATAAAATTTTGTATTAATGCAAAAAAAACCGGGGAAAACCAACTTGCTGAAAAGGACATTAATTTCCCCGGGGCACAAAGTCAGGGAACGGTGTACCACCACGCCTCCTCGACTCTGTTTTTAAAATAAAAGAGTGTGACGGTTTTTAACCCCCGGATTTTAAAGCCACCCAGGATAACCCAAGAAGTCTTTGTTCACGAGGGACCTGTCTTATTGCCATTGGGTCTTTCAGTCTAGTCCCGGGATGCGACCCCCCCCCAGCGACAAAACCACCCGGGTACCTACTTCCTTGCTAGGTGAACGGGGACAGCAGTGTAAGGAAACACGGACAATTTTTTCACCCTTTCCGGGATCGAACCACGACACAGTGTTTCAGGGGGAAAGAGCTTTTGCCTACCAGCACACTTTAATATTTTTGCTTTCGCTATTTTTTTGTAAATACACACATATATCGCGGGGGCGCGCGCACACACACCCTGTACATACTTTTTTTAATTATACATTTAAAAAATCATTATTTCAAACTTCCTTTAACTGAACGGTTACATGCAACCTTAATGAAAACCGTGTATTGCAGCCTTTTAAAAAGTTTAAAAAAACAATTATATTTTTATTGCGGGGAATTATTATGCATAGTTAAAAATATTGTATTAATAATGCCCAAAGGGCCCGGATTTGTAAAACCAACGTTATTATTCCGGTCGCAGATGGCCAGGGGAAGGAGAGGAGGAGCGTTCGTGCAGATGGGAAGCACAGCAATGGGCAAGGTGTTGTGTAGTAGGTAATTTTTTCGTTTTTTTTAAGTTTATACCAAAGGTTTTTTTATTGGTTTAAGTGCTCTCAATTTTTTCTTGTAAGGCCCAGTGCAGAGGCCTGTTTAATTTTTCGGGAAAATACTTTTACGCCTGCAGAAGGGTAGGGGGGGTCCAGAGCCAAAGGCGTTTCGTAGGAGTTCTTTCATAGATGACCTCACTACAAAAGCAACCCCCCGACCAAACTTTCCCCGCAGGTGTCAACCCCCTCTGTGGATTCCGTCCCAAGAATTGTAGGCAAAAAAGGGAGAGATCTTTTGGTCCCTCCCCGAACGAGCATCGAAAAACCAGTAAAAGAGACGACTGTGCTGTATGTGGGTGGAGTGTTACTGCTCGGTGCCTTTTGACGATTTTAACTTATTTTCTTCTTTCTTTTACAAATTCATAAATTTCCCCTAGTCTGGAAATTACAGTAATTTGGTGTACGCCTTCAGGGGTTGTTTAAATTTTACAATTATTGGAGTCGTGTTTTTAAAAAAACCTGGGGTACCTGGCAGTCTTTTTACAATGTTGCAACCTTTGTAAAAAGATTTAAACAATATGCCTCTTTAGATGGTCGGGCACATTTTTAACAAATTTTCACTTTAGATTACGGGTTTATGGTTATTTCCGAGTGTTCTTATTTCGTTGTTATTGTTTTTTTAGGATGTTTCCATATTCTATGATTTTTAACAATAGTGCCTTCCCTTTTCCCCTTTCATACCTTTGGCACTTTATTTCCCCACTTGGAAATTGGGCATGCTAAATAGTTACAATTTATTCAGTGTCTCAGCACCCAGCCACGGGCACTGGGGCCTGGTGGCAAAGCTCTCACCCCCACGGGGAGGGTCCAGGGTTTGGTTCCCCGGGAAAGCGGGGGGAAAAATTGGGCGTATTTTTCCTTTCAAAGGTTGTCCATGTTCACCAATCAGTAATAAAGGGGAAACCCAGTTTTACGACGGTGGGGGCGATCCTGGGGAAAAAATTTAAACTAAATTTGCCCAAAACGCCTGCATAACAAATGGCTTTTTTATATATAGTACGTCATTTTTTGTAATCTAGGCCCGTAACCTTGACTTGTTAAATAAAGAATTTATTATTATTATTAAAATTTTTATTATTATTATTATTATTATTATTTTTATTTTATAGGCAGCACTCCCGGCCACAAACCAGGGGCTAAGGGGATGATGATTTGGAGTCCCCCCGTTATGGTAGCACCTTGATTCGACCACTAATGGGGGAAAGCCGCCAAAGTTTTTGAGGTGATGTGGTACACCATAAACAAAATTGCAACTTCCCTCCCTTTTCCCGGCAAAGACGGTTCCACGTGTTGTTTTTGCACTGCCTTTCTGTGCATATGTCCGTATGTTTGTACATACACTCTTCTCGTTCTTCGTTTCTACCTTTGTTTTCGTGCTACACCTAGGGGGCAGGCCCTAGACTACACCTATTTTCGTAAAATAAAAAATATTTAGGTCTGCAAAATCCTGCCTATTTCCTAAACCTTTTCCCGCAAATTATCCAACTGGGATCGTCCCAATTTCACTAGTTATCCGAGGCTCAGTTTCTCTTTTCATCCCCCATAAAGTCTTTTATTGGAGAAAAGTTATAAATTTTTCCCCGGGATCATTTACACTGTGCAACTTTTTATTGAGCCAAAACCAATTCGTAGTTTTCAAAAAGTCTTTACTTTAGTGTCTAGTTGACTTATTTTTATTGTTCTTGACTGGTATACTTCTTTGATGATTTTTCTGGTGTATTAATGACAGAAAGACACTAAACCTCCGGGAAAGATATTTATTGAATAACGTTTTCATAGCAGTTATATATTAAGTGGTCAATAATGGGGTGAAAGCTCGTAATCAGCGTTAGTTTATTAACTAGTGTAATTTTTTAATACTAGAATTTGCTTATCCTATTTTATAGCCTGAAAACAGATACTGAATTCACAAGGGGGGGGGATTTCCTGACAAAAAATTAGCAAAGTGTTTTTTAAGAACAATTAAATAAGGGCGGGAAAAGCTTCTGCTAGTGTAATTTCGTCTTGGATAGTAACACTTAACCAAAGAATCTCCAGAAATTATTTAAAAGAAGTACTTGCAAGTATTAATACTAAGTTTCTCTTCTGTCCGCTAGTTCATCATTATTTATTCCTCGTTTCTTTGTTTTCTTACTAAGAACGATTCCTCCACTTTGCCTTCTTGAATACACTCTGTCCACTAGTTCAACATTCAAACCTAGAAGTGGTATCTATTATTTTGCCTCATAATACTGACTCCTCATTTTATTCAGTAGCTGGTGATAACTGGCAGCTTGTTACCGTTAGCTTCCCCGTTACAATGATTTGTCCTCCACATACGCTCTTCACACCTTTACTTATATATAGAGGGACAATTTCTCCACCTCAAGGTAGGTTACATGATTTTTCATTATTTAGGAAATTCACCTCAAGAGAAGGTTTAGGCGTTTCATTTATTATAATAATCACATCAAGAAAGCCACCGTCGATACATTATCTAGAACGGTGGCAGGTTGCCCATCAGGTGAACATACTTCAGTTTGTGGAAAATCACCTCTACTGTTCTGGTTGTAAAGGCGATGTTATGTTCATCGATTGTTCAACATCTTTTCCCTCGGTATATTAGTCCTAACACTTTCTTTTCATATAGATGCAATTTCCATGTCTACTTCTCAACTGTGGCTCCTTCTCACCTCTGTGCATGATCAGGGTGTACCTAGATCAAGTCTACTGCATTTAGGGCCGCTCCTCTGTTTATGTCCCATACTAGGGTGGGGAGAACATAGACTTATCACTATCAAATTATCACTAGGCCCCGATACATAATGAGCAGCCCGGTAATTCTTAATAGCTTTAGGTCGTGTACAATGGACTATACTACTCTCCATGGCTTGAATTATACAGGGCATTCCTATCATGTTTTAAGAGAGGGGATTCAATTAGGCTTTTCTTTCCAAGGCGGAACTGTTGGGTACTATGACTTGAGCTACTGCTCAACCCAGTTAAAGCCCCTCGAGGGAGGTTCCTTGGCGCTGGTGAGGGGTTCTTGATCTAGGGAATTGGATCTGTGCTCCAGTTCCCTGAATTGAGTCTAAATACCTTCCATCCCCCCCACATGCGCTGTATAATCCTTCGGGCTTAGCTCTTCCCCATGATTATAATAATAACCCAGTTAAAGATTTCATTCGACTCTTGAATCGCCCTCATCAAGTACTGATGTTGGGCTAATCTAGATTCCAGTGGTTTACATGTTTTTCTAGCGTATGAGAGAAGGCATAGAGTGTGTGGGACATTGTAAACACTACCAGTTCCGTTGAGTGGTACATTCATAATTAACTTTTGTTTTACTCTACCGTTGTTCGTGTAGAAATAGTCTGTGTTATCTTATTCCGTCCAGTGTTTCCCCTACTTCCCATTTCGATTTATCAAAATATAAAAAGAACTTTTTAATGGTCAGACTTTGATTCTCACGTGAGCAGATAAATCTACTGTAGGTCGTTCGTTTTTTTTTAGGTAAGGCTTAGCATTCAGATAATTATCTGAATAATAATTATTATAATAATTATATATAATTATATTACTGTAATTATAATTATTATAACTATTAAAATATGAACCATTTACTGGGTGACAATGAAGCGTACGCCCGTACGAGCCGCTCACTAAGAACCCTCTCGACCAGGTCAATTGCCACTTCAATAAACGTCTAAAAAAATAATTAATAAAAATTATTTGTCAGCCTTGTCTGCAACGCTTCCGAATATTTATGAATTGATCAAGACACAAACTAGGAACCCTGGTTAGCCCTGTTATAATTAAACTGGCTTGGCCGAATATAACCTATCTATATGGTTAGATAACTAAACTTCCTTGGTGGGAAGGATGTCGGATGCACATGTTAAAAATAACGTGGACCTTACAGAATTTAAATGTTTCAATTAACTTTAGTGAGTTTTGACGCCACAGATGTGTTCACCAGAGTCCCGGTCCCTGATTTGCTAAAATTTCTTGAAGAGGAACTAAACAACTTCCCTATGACCTACCCCATGAGCATAATTATTGAACTTATTTAATTGTGTGTTATGGACTGGAAGTTTGTATTTGAAGATAATTATTAGGCTTACAACGAAGGCATGGTCTAAGGAAATCCCATAAGTCCCTTACTCAGCAATCTGTGAATTGTGTGAGACAAAACTCCTTACATATCCCAAGTAGAGTTTATGGGTTTAGATATATAGACAATGTTCATGTCTGTGGCTTAGAGATTCCAATATTTATGAGTTCCTATCTGGACTCACTTGTTTAGTACCCTCATTTAAGTTCACAACTAGGCCCAACGTAGATAACAAACGGCCTTAGATGTTACAATCTATCATGATGACAAATGTGTTGTCATACATTCACTATCTAGGGTTAAAAGGAGTGTTTTCCTTACAAGTTCTTGAGAGTTTTCAGTTTTTGTAGCCCCAGAGTACTTGGAGGATATAATTAGTAAGAGGTTTAAAAAAGAAAAAAAAAAAAAAAAGTGTCTGCGATTTTGTTGAGAAGTCGTTATTGTCAGCTAAGAAGATTTTCTAAAGAACTGAACCTTGGGAAATACCTTCCAGGAAAAATGTGGTGGTTTTGCCTTTCAATAAGAACCCAACCAGCTTGTGTGATGCACCAAAAAAGTTTAATATAAATATTGTCTTCATGAACATTGGGACAGTGCAACAAGAGATGATTAAGAATGCAATGTCCAACAGACTTAACGGTGTTTACAAAGTCCCTTGCACTCTGTGCTCTCTCTCATACGTTGGACAGACAGTTAAACTAGTGGAAATCAGATTAGCCTAACACCAGTGCTCGATTAGAGCAGCTTAGGAGTCCATTATAATCTTCATGCAACGGGTCTTCGTGATGACTCATTTGCGTTAGACCCAAGTTCTTATCACTTGTCATGCACGTTTTGGTCGACATAAAGTGTATCCCGCCTGTCTGTATCGTCATTCACAGACAATTCTGAAAAGTTTACCACATGCCTTAGGCAGTTGTATGTTGAAAACTGTGCCCTGTGTGGGGAATTTTCACAAAAACACAATCTCGAAATTAATATTCCACCTACATTCGTGGGAGAACTCATGACATAAACAAATTGTAACTTACTGAAGTTGACGTATCATGGAGGCTTGTGTGACTTGAGGGACACTGGGGCTGCAGTGTCCCTCCTTTAATGTCCACCGTCTCAACTCCCCAACTAGCTCCGATACCCTGGATTAACAACATATGGTTCTTGTATATTTATTGTGAATATTTACACCAGTAAAACTGACTATTAAGTTGACTGTATGATTGTGAATTTAAATGGACATGACTTATTTAAGTATTTTGCTTTGACTAGTGGATTATAATTATTAATCAAATTATTTCATAGACACCAATTTATTACACTGGTGGTACATCCTAACGCTCCTCCAGCAAAGATTACAAGAAAATTTGCTTATATCATGTAACTTTATTTGTTGTGGTTTGTAATACACACTGTGAGGCGAACCTAAATTATTGGAGATACACACCATAATAGACATGACGCCAGTTCTATATTTTATCACGTTTAATTAATACCATTATTATTTCTGCAATTTCCTTTTTTGGGACCCCCCAATGCATTTTCCCCTTCACTTATCTTTAGTACAAAATTCGCCGATATTTCAAACGGGCACTATTAAAATTTGAGAAACATTTTGTGAAACTCCCCCGGTCCTCGCTGGTCCTCGCCCGGCCGGTCCTCGCCGGTCCCCCGCCGGTTCCCCCGGCCTCGCTGGTCCCCCCCGGGCCCGCCGGTTTCCCCTCGCCGGTTTCCGACCTTTACCTTTTTGTCCATCTTTTTTTTTTTCCCTTTGTCCTTTTTTGTAAAACAAAATTTTTTTATTCCCAAAATTTTGTTTAGTTATGGGTGTATACATTTTCCTTTATAGAATATTAATTCCTAAATAATTTCAATAATTCCCTTGCTTAAATAACTTGTTACATTAATTTAAAAAATTTAATATGTTAAAATTTCCTGCGACTTATAACCTTTTGAAAAATCACATTATTATTACCCACCTGGGAAAATTTAAATATAAATTTTTATTATCCCTATCAATTTTACATTTTTTAAATTTTAAAGGGAAAAATTTTCCCTAATTTTCCCCACCCCCCGGTTAATTCTTATTTTCTTTTTTGGGTTTGGGTTTTCAGGGGATTCTGGATTTTAAATTTGCACGGGTTTTTTAGGTATAGTTAAATAGGATAAGAAGATAAAATTTTGTTTTTGGGTTTTTAACCCAGGGGGGTTAGCCCCCCCAGGGTAAAAACCCAAGAAAGTCAGTGCTATCGAGAACTGATTTAAGAAAAAAAAAGAAGGAACAAACCCCAAGAGGCCCCCTGACCCTGCGGAGCAGGTCCATGTCCCCACCCCGGATTAGCCCAATGACCCCCTCCCGGATTAAAAACCCCCCCAACCTGACCCCCCCCCGGGTTAGCCCAATGGGCCCCCCCCCCAGATTTGCCCAAGGGCCCCCCCGGGTTTTGCCCCAAAGACCCACCCCGTCTGGCCACCTCCACTCAAGGAAGGACACGGCACAAGGGCCCACAGCACAAGCTATCAGGTCCAAATCACACCCACCCACAACCCCCTCATGTATTTTTTCTAACCTACTTTAAAAAATAAACAACGTTTTGCCCAAAAAAACTGTACTCTGGGGGTTGTTTCCCCTTTTATCCACAAATCTATTACCAAAACCCTTCTTTCCTATATCCTTCCTGAATCTGAATTTTTTTTTCCCAACTTGAAAACCCTTGTTTCGAGTCCTGTCATACTGGAAATTTTTTAGCACGTATTTACATTTCCCCCTTTTTTTTTTTTCCCCGTGTTTTCTATTTATACACCTCGATCATATCCCCCTAATTCTACGCCTTTTCAGAGAGTGCAATTCTGGCCCTCAGTCTATCCTCAATAGGAAGATTTCTAATACATGGGATCATCTTTGTCATCCTCCTCTGTACGTTTTCCAAAGCATTTATATCCACTCGGTAATACGGTGACCAGAACTGAGCAGCACAGTCTAAATGAGGCCTAACCAAGGATATATAAAGTTGAAGAACAACCTGAGGACTTCTATTATTTATACTTCCAGATATGAAGCCAAGAATTCTGTTAGCTTTATTGCGAACACTAATGCACTGTTGTGTTGGTTTTAGATTACTGCTAACCAGAACTCCTAAATCCTTTTAACAATCAGTAGTATTAAGATCTACATTATTTAGTTTATATGTCGCAAGGTTATTTATCTGTCCAACATTTAGAACTTTGCATTTGTCAATATTAAACTGCATCTGCCACTTCTCCGACCATTGCATCAGTCTACTCAAATCATCCTGGACTGCTCTAGTGTCATCATTAGAATGAGTTGGACGGCCTATTTTGATGTCATCAGCAAATTTGCTTATGTCGCTATTTATTCCTTCATCTATGTCGTTTATGTAAATTGTGAACGACAACGGGCCCAACACTGACCCCTGAGGAACACCGCTTGTGACGTGCCCCTATTCTGATTTCTACGCATTTATGCAAACTCTCTGCTGCCTATTTGTCAGCCATGCCTCTACCCAGGAAAAAATTTCTCCTCCTATTCCGTGTACTTTAAGTTTCCTCAACAGCCTTTTATGTGGAACTCTATCGAAAGCCTTACTGAAGTCCATATACACAATATCATATTCATTACCATGATCTACCTCCTCAAACACCTTAGTGAAAAATGTTAGTAAATTAAATAACAAGAAAGGCACAATACCGTGACTGGAACGATACACAAATAACCCGCACATAAAAGAGAGAAGCTTACGACGACGTTTCGGTCCGACTTGGACCATTGACAAAGTCACACTAGGTAAGACACATATGCAACAGTTAGACAACTTTATTCCGAAACGTTTCGCCTACACAGTAGGCTTCTTCAGTCGAATACAGAAAGTAGGCAGGAACAGTAGAGATGTGAAGACGATGTAATCAGTCCATCACCCTTAAAGTCGTAGAATTTGAGGTTGTCAGTCCCTCGGCCTGGAGAAGTTCAGTTCCATAGTCAGGAACTATCTGAAGATCAAGCGACAGTGCGGAGACTTAAATACTGCAGAATACTGCGGAATAAAGTTGTCTAACTGTTGCATATGTGTCTTGTGCAAGAAAGGTATAAAATACCGACAATATGAAAGTTAAGACACATGTGCAACATCTGGATATCTTTATTGTAGTAGACGTTTCGCCATCCAGTGGCTTTATCAATACAGATTCTAGGACATAATAGGAAGACAGTAGAACTATATACAAAAGATGAGGTAATCAGTCCCTCGGCCTTGGAGTTAGTGTTCACAGCATCGTGGTGGAGGAGAATCTGGGGGATTCTCCTCCACCACGATGCTGTGAACACTAACTCCAAGGCCGAGGGACTGATTACCTCATCTTTGTATATAGTTCTACTGTCTTCCTATTATGTCCTAGAATCTGGTATTGATAAAGCCACTGGAGCGAAACGTCACAATAAAGATATCCAGATGTTGCACATGTTCTTAACTTCATATTGTCGGGATTTTTTACCCTTTTTTGCACAACTTGTCAACACTGCAACATCATGGAATCTGGTTCAGAGGGGCATCTACAAGACCTTCTTCACGGCTGCGCAACTAACCCATCTCTTGGGAAGGACCTACTTCCACTGGGGAATCCCGCCTACCAGTGACGCCCTCGTCTTTTGCCCTCTTAAATTTAATTTGGTATTTAAATATTTGGGGGGTTGGGGAACCATTTTTTTTAAAAAAGACACTCCAGGGGTGGAGGAGGAGGCAAGGCAAAAAGGTTGGTGAGGAGTGATATGAGAGAAGGCAATAAGAGAGATAAACAAGAAAATGGAAAAAAAGGGAAAGAGAAAAAAGAAAGGAAAGGGATTAGTAGACGTTTTCGATAGCAACCCGGGATGGAAAAGAAACAACAAAGACAACCAGAAGCCGAATTTTTGTTTAAAATTTATCGACGTGTAGAAGAAGTAGAAAATTAAAATATATTAAAAAGTGGAAAATAGGGGGCACCGTCTCAAAAAAACTGCAAAACGGGTTTTACCCACGGGGGAAAAGGCAACCCAAGGGGGGCTGAAGGGGGAAAAATAAAAAAAAAACAAAACACAACAAAAAAAACAACAAGGGGAAAAAGGGAAGAAAAAAAAGAAAAAAAAAAAAAAAAAAATAAAAAAACCAAACAACAAAAAACACACAAACAAAAAAAAGAAAACAAAAGGGGAAAAACCAAAAATCCACAAAAAAAACAACAAACCATAACAAATTAAAAAAAAAACACCCCCAAACCCACCAAAAAATACCCCAACCCAACACACAGGACAACTACAGAGAATACCTTTCTCCCTACTTTTCTAATAAATATTTTTATAGCGTTGCTTACTTTCTTTCAAAACCCCAAGGAAATTGTGTATTTGAAATTCAACTAAAACGCGACTGTTCAGTTGGAAAAGTGGGAAAGACAGTTTTAGCAGAAGACCGTAAATAGGATGGCGTGAAAAAAAAAAGAGCATTGTTAGTGTCGGCAACCAACATTTTTTGTCTCCTTAATCTGTCGAAAAGATCGACCAGTTTTTTCCCAAAGTATTGAAGAGGACAGGAGGACAAAAAATAGGAGACACCAGGAAATCTGAGGGGGGAGAGGTATGCCGAGATTAGTGCAAATGTTTCGGCGGAAGGTAATTTATGTCAAGGGGGGAGAGAAGTGAATTAGAAAGTCGGAAAGTGGGGAAGGCGGGGATACAAGATTCCCAGAGTAGAGATTTTGGGGAGACAAAAATTTGGGTTTTAGCACGGAGAGGGCAGAATCTTTGAAAGGGGAAAGGGGTAGCCAAGAACAAAATTATGAAGAGGGAAATTTTCTGCTGGAAGGAACTGGGGACCACAATCGGAGGGCACGGAAAAGGGGGAGAAAAACACTTTTTTTGACAGGGAAGCATAAAAAAAAGTATGAATGTACATGCCAGTGCATGGGTTTTCGGTAAAAACGGAAAAGGAAAAACCTGTATCCGAGTGGTGGACTTGGCTCAAGGAAAGGAAGAAAGGGAATTTGACCCCATTAGTTTTAAATTTAAATGGAAGGGCAAGATTATTAAGAGTTAAAGAAAAGGGGGAAGAGACTGGATCCGAGGCCACAGACAAAGATGTCACCACATAGGGGAGCCAGAGTGAAGGTTGCACATCGAGGGTAGGAAAAACATCTCGAAGTATTCCAGTAAAGATTAGCAAGGACGGAGAGAGGGGAGACCCAAGCGACACCGAAGGTTTGAGAATAATTTTCCCTTGGAAAAAAGGAGTTAGATCCACACAGAGGGGGATAAGATCAAAAAAAGACATCAGTGGGAAAGGGGAGATGAAGAACCCCTACATGAGCCTTCTCTCAAAGGGAAAATCAAGGACATCATCAAGAGGGACATGGTAAAGAGGGACTCAACGTCAAGACTAAGCATCTTGCGGGTTTGGGAGAGAGCGAACCCGTTAAATAAAGTCTTGAAGTGACGGGGGTGGGAGGAAAAAAGTACCAAGAAAGGGAGTGGGGTTTTTTGGCCACCAAAAACAAGAAATAAAGACAGAACCTCTATCAAGGATATAAATAGGACGAAGGGGAAATATCGGGGTTTTATAGTTTGGGAAAGGGCCCAAGAAATGGGGAAGAGGGGGACAATGAACAAAAACCTTTAAAACAAGGTCAAAGTCAGAGGACAAAAGGTCGGAGAGACCTTGTTTTTTGTTAAAATTTCCCTTTTGATGCGATCAAGAGGTTGGAACGAGGGGATGTAGGTACGTGAGTCAGAGAGCAAACATCAGCTTTAGGGGAGGTAATCCTCGCGAAAAGGGGATAACTACTGAATTTTCCTTTGTCAAAGATAGTATGAAATGTTAGGTTGGATTAAGGAAAAAGGGGGCAATTGGTAACGGCTTGGAAGGGGGTGATTCTTAAAAACAGACAAAACAAGAGCGGGAAGGGAGAGCGCCACGAAAAGGGGACAAGTCAGAAGTTTTGGGGAGCGAGATTGAAAAAGGGAATCAAAGAGCAAATCGGGGAAAATACAGCGCGGGGGGCAGGCGAAGGGAAAAGGGAAAAGGCCAAAACCGAGAAGTTCAAGCTCATTTTGAGAGAGTGAGACAGAAGACATGTTAGTAACACGTCAGTGGGGGAGAATTTAGCCCAAGGGCTGAGATGAGACTTGAAGTTTATTCTGCAGTATGGAAGAATGAATTTGTGTATTCAGGCGAGCATGAAAGGGAAATGGTAGAGAGAAGGCCCGAGATCCTGGGGTAGAGCCACAAAGAGAGCACTTTTGACGTTGACGAAATAAAGAAGGCTCTTCAACCTTATTTAGTAGAAAGAATGAGCTGTTAAGTAGGAGAGGGGAAATGATCGGAAAGGGAGTGCCCAGGGGGTTTGGGTTTTAGGAAGGGGGAAAAGGGAAGGTGCAGAACTTTTTCACAAGACAGTCAGTGGGAACGAAGCTGATTCTTACGACCCTGGTAGCAATAAGAGCGCCTCAAAGATCGAAAGGGGGGTTTTTAAAAGAGGGAAGAACTTTAAAAAGGGGGAAGAATTTTACGCTTAGTAATTCGTAAGACGGGAAGGCCCACTTGAAAAACAGTGTTGAGATTCATTATTCAATCTGGCCTATCAAAGGGCACAATTTTTTCGGCTTTTATTACCATAAAATTTTCCCATATGGAGGAAGCTTAAGGTTATGGGTTAAGCCAAAAACCTTCACCTACCTGAAATGGTATTAATTTGATTTTCCATTTCAGGACTAGCCAAATAATTTTATACCGGGATATTTGTTAGGTTTTAGTTTCCCATTTTTCTGAGGAGGCACTAGTTCCGCAATGTGCATAGTTAACACATTGTAGATGAAATGGTTCAAAGAACACACTAGTGGGGTGCTCAGTGATCACAGTGACTCTAATCCGAGGCCTATGGTGTGCTCAGTGATCATAGTACTCATAAGCACGAGGCACTAGTGGTGTGCTCAGGATCACTATGACTCATAAGTCACGAGGCACTAGGGTGGCTCAGTGATCACATGACTCATAAGTCACTGGGGCACTAGGGGTGTGCTCGTGATACTAGGACTCAAAATCACGAGGCACTAGTGGTGTGCTCATGACACTAGGACTCAAAAGTCACTGAGGCACTAGTGGTGTGCCATGATCAAGGACCAAAGTCACGAGGCACTGTGGTTTCTCAGTGATCATAGGACTCATAATCACTAGGCACTATGGTGTGCTCAGTGATCACTATGACTCAAAGTCACGAGGCACAGTGGTGTGCTCAGTGACCCTAGTACTCATAAGTCACTGGGGCACAATGGTGTGCCAGTGATATATTACTCAAAAGTCATGAGGCACGGGGGTGTGCCAGGATCATGTGACTCATAAGTCACTGGGCACAGTGGGGTGCTCATGATCACATACTCATAAGTCACTGAGGCCTGTGGTGTGCTCAGTGATCACAGTGACTCTAAGTCACGGGGGCCAGGGGGGCTCGGGATCACTATGACTCAAAAGTCACTGAGGCACTAGTGGGTGCTAGTGATCACTAGTGACTCTAAGTCACTGAGGCACTAGGGTTGCTCAGTGACACTAGTGACTCAAAAGTCACTGGGGGCCAAGTGGTGTGCTCAGTGATCACTAGGACTCAAAGTCCAGAAGGGGGGGGGCCCGGGGGGGGGGGGGGGGGGGGGGTGGGGGGGGGGGGGGGGGGGTGGGGAAAAAAAATAAAAGAAAAGTATTTTTGGATAGAAAAAATCAAAAAAATCGAAATTTCTTAGAAAAAAAAAACAAATTGGTAACCTGTCGTCTTGATGGCCTCAGCAAAAAAAAAAAAAAAATGAAAAATACTTAAACAGTGCTAAAAACAGTCTAGAAACATGTGCTAGAAACATGTGCTAGAAACAGTGCTAAAACATTTTCAGAAACATGGCAGAAACTGTGCTAGAAACTGTGCAGAAACATGTTCTAGAAACATGTGCTAGAAACATGTGCTAGAAACATGTGCTAGAAACATGTGCTAGAAACATGTGCTAGAAACATGTGCTAGAAACATGTGCAGAAAATTCTAAAACATGTTCTAGAAACATTCTAGAAACATGTCTAGAAACATGTGCTAAAACAGTTCTAAAACATGGCAAAAAACATGTGCTAAAAAATGTTCTAGAAACATGTCTAAAAATGTGCAAAGAAACAGTGCTAGAAACATGTTCTAGAACATGGCTAAAACAGTGCTAGAAAAATTCAAGAAACGTGCTAGAACCATGTGCAAAAACTGTGCTAAAAACATGTTCTAGAAACATGTGCCAAAACATTGCTAAAACATGTCAAAACATGTGCTAGAAACTTTGGCTAGAAACATGTGCTAGAAACATTGCTGAAACATTGCTAGAAACATGTGCGGAAAACATTGCTAAAAACAGGGCTAAAACATGTGCTAGAAACATGTTCTAGAAACATGTGCTAGAAACATGTGCTAGAAACATGTGCTAGAAACATGTTCTAGAAACATGTGCTAGAAACATGTGCTGAAATATTGCAAGAAACATGTGCTAAAACATGTGCTAGAAACATTGCGAAACATGTGCTAGAAACATGTTCGAGAAACATGTGCCAGAAACATGTGCCAGAAACATGTGCTAGAAACATGTGCTAGAAACATGTGCAGAAACATGTGCTAAAAAAACAGTGTTTAAAAAACTTCTAGAAACATGTACTAGAAACATGTCAGAAACATTGCTAAAACATGTGCTAGAACATTTTCCCCGAAACATGTGCTAGAAACATTGCAGAAACATGTGCTGAAACATGTTCAAAAACATGTGCTAGAAACATGTGCTAGAAATATGTGAAAAGAAACATGTGCTAAAACGTGCTAGAAACATGTGCAGAAACATGTTCGAGAAAATGTGCCAGAAACATGTGCTAGAAACATGTGCTAGAAACATGTGCTAGAAACATGTGCTAGAAACATGTGCTAGAAACATGTGCTAGAAACATGTGCTAGAAACATGTGCTAGAAACATGTGCTAGAAACATGTGCTAGAAACGTGCTAGAAACATGTGCTAGAAACAAGCTGATTCCATCAAAATGATACCAGAATTATGAACTGTTTTTTGGTAAGAAAACATTTTTTTACAAAATATTTCGATTTTTTTCCCATATCTCGCGGAGCGTTCACCCCTCTTAAATTTTCCTATTCATGTCCGGGTTTCCCAAAATGTTTTAAAAAGCCCAAAAATAAATAAACTTGCTATCTTAAAAAGTATTTTGTAAAACCATTCAGCAAATCTCTGAAGGAACTCACTGGTAAAAGTTTTTAAAGCAACTACCTTCCTTGATCTACTCCTTTGACCAAGTTTTCACGGAAAGGGGAAACCAACATTTTTTTAGTTGAATAAATTTGGGTTTGTCCCTTTTTGAATTGTAAAAGGTATTATACATTTTAAAAGTTTTTTAAATTTAAGTCACAGGTACAGTCAAACCATAGGCATAAAATACTTCCTTTTATGAAAATTTTGCCCAAAGGTAAAAACCGCTATACTGCTGCACCTAAACTGTCTGCAGTAGATAAATTAACCATGGCAACTTTTTGGGTATCTTTATTGAGGAAACTTTCGCCACACAGTGGCTTTCATCAGTCCCTACAAAGGAAATCTGATGAAGCCACTGTGTGGGGAAACGTTTCCTCAATAAAGATACCCAAGATTCAAGTGTCTAATTTATCAACATTTTCACCTTTTTTCATAATCTATTTTTCAGGAATATCGCTTGTATTTTCCCGAGTGAAAGCTGAGAGGAGTAGGTATTGAGAATTTCACACATATCCTTACACTGCCATGATCTTGTCCCCTAATCTTTTCTTCTGTAACCTGAAAGAACCTTTTGGGTTTGTCTTTGAAACCCGCACCTTACCCCCAAATCCCGTTTTGCTTTTTTTTATTCTTTCTTTATTTCTCCTCTAATTGACTATATTGATTTCTAAACTGCCATCCCCTCTTTTGATACCCTAATTTTGCCTACTTTTGACCAAAGGGATGTTTTTAATCTATTGTCAACATTTGGGGTCATTTTTGTTGATCAAATTTCCCTATCGAATAAAATTTTCGGGCCTAGAACTACTCTAAAAACCATATTTTGGGAACCAAGATCACCTACCTGACCCCCTGCAGGACATCCCCAATTTTGCCCCCCAGGGAATTTTTCAGTCCCATGAATTTGGGTTTGCAGTTTTTCGGGAATTCCCTGATAAAGAAAATAAGGGTTATGATCACTTTCCCCCAACTCATCATTAACCCAAGATTATTAATTATGAAAATTTTTTGGCAAGAACAAGTCAACAGATGTTTCACTGGGGGCTTTTTAAAACATGTCCCCCAAAGGGTGCGACACACGCTAGCGCAACACCCAGTACCTACTTGCTTCTAATGAACTGGACAGCAGGTGTAAGGAAACATGCCAAATGTTACCCCCTTTCCGGGATCGAACCACGGGCACTAGTATGAGACGAGAGTGTTTCCTACCAAGTCCGGGAAACGTTGTAACGGGTTAGGTTCACAAATTTATGATTGCATATATAGGTTGCCTAGGATAAGCCAGAGAGAAATCAGGCTTTTTAGAAAAACTAGAAAACAGCGAATGGTTTTCAAACACAATATAGGAACACACACGGGAACAGTTAGGCAACTTTTTCCGAAATGTTTCCCTCACAGTAGGCTTCTTCAGTCAAGTCAAAAATAGGCAGGAGCGTTGAGATGTAAAGACATTTTATAGTCCATCACCCCTTGAAGCCGAAATTTGAGGTTGTCAGTCCTTCACCCGGGGAATTCTGTTCCAATCTGAAACAGTCTGTTTCAGACTATCGTGCGGGATTCATACCATTTTTTAATTTACAATCAAATACTTAGGAGTTTAAACTTCCCTCAATGAAGAAGGGTAGATAATTAAAACAGGAATCTCGGGTAATTTTAAAAAAATACCTGGGAAATTTTAGTGATAATGAAATTAAGGCTAGAAAGGAATATAAGGAAAATTCAGCAATTTTGTGTCAAGTAATTCAGGATATTAAGGAATTTTCAGGGTATTTAGGAATAGGAAAATTCAGGATTTTTTTAGACAGTATTCAAGTTTCTTTTTGATAAGTAATAGCAAAGAATTTCTGTAAAGTATTTTTTTTTAACTTTTTAAAATTTCTTGGGGGTCATAGTATAAATGAATAAACACATGGGGGTTTTTGCTTAATACAAAGTTCACACTAAACAGAGCGTTTTTTTGGGGAAATAGCAAAAACCTTTTTGCAGGGATAATCCTTGAAAATTCCCTTTTTGCCATTGTATCTCTTCGGTTTCCCGCTAACTCAAACTTTAACCTAAGATGCAGTTGGGAACTGAAAATGGGGTGGGGAAATTTTTTGTTATGGATAATTGTAAAGGGCTCCTAGTAGGGGCCCAAAACCCGCTGCAGTGTTCCCCTTTTCTTATGTTTTTAGTAATCCAATCCAGGGAAGAATGAAAATTCACTAACACACTCCTGCGAAAACAGATCACCTCGCATTCCCAAACATTTGATTTTATTCTCTGGAATGAATAAGCAGAGTACCTTAATATTCATAATGCAATAGGTTTTTTAAACCTCCCAAAATTTAGGGGAGTTCATATATTCTAATTAAAATTAAAAACTGAAATAGAATATAAAAACTAAAAAATATAAGCGAGTTGGGGAAATTTAAAGATGGGACAAAATTTTATACCTTACTTAAAAAAACAAAAATGAAGTATTTCCTAACTGAATCAAAAAAATTAAAAAAAACAAAAAAAAAATCTGAAAAAAGCTAAGAGCAAAAATTGGCTGGAGTCTGTCCCAAAAAGTCGAGCGTCTCGCGATGGGACCGAAGATTACCTGATAACTCATTCGCAAAAGAGCACAATATTGCACCACCGAAAGGGAAAGCGCATCCATGAGATAAAAAACATGAGAGCAAGAAGGCACAGGCAATCAACACATGTGAAAATTGAACACTCATCTTGGAGAACCACATAGAAACGTTGAAATAAGATGGAATCTGGGGGTTGTGACGAATGGGAAAAAATAACACCATAGCCTCCTAAAAAAGATGGGGCAAATTTTTGAGATAACTAATTCACGATTTTTTTTGCCAAAATCAATGTACCTAAAAAATGTCTGGCGGGCTCACTAGCACAGTCGTAACACCCGGGGGACAGAAGACAAACAAAAGGGTTTTATTTCTCGAAAGCTAAAGACTTATAAACAGAGTAATCAAGCATCACTAACATTACGTTAATAAAACTGGCTGCACAAATCAGGACAAGCAACAGCTAGAAAATAAGAAATCCCAAAATAATTTGCAGAGAAGGGGCATTTTATAAAGTAATTTCTATTATGTTCAATATCCACTCCACATCCGTATCCGCGGAACATCCGCACAATTTCCTACATCCGCATCAACAGCCACAGAATATCCGAGCAATTTCTTACACCCGCACCCGCAACATAAGACATCCTCGTACACATCCTCATCCGCGGATATCTAAATGTTCACATCCGATACATCTCTAGTTTATACATGTCAGCTACCACAATTGTATACTGTTTGCTTTGTTTAATTACACCAGGGGTCTACAAACTGCGGACCGCGGGCCACATGCAGCCTGCCGCAAAATTTTATGCGGCCCGCAGCAACTTGAAATGCTTATAAATAATAAAACTAATAAACCCTCATTTTCAGTAACTTCAGTCAGTTAAAGTTAAGGATTTTGTTGTTTGTAACAATTTTTATGTCAAAATTTGTTCAAATTTTACTTTTAATCTTGTCATTTCTCAGATACAAAATTCACTTAGGGAAAGGGAAAAAGGGAAAAGAAATGAAGAGTGATTGCCGCTGTTTTTAAAGAAGAATTGGGGGAAAATGTTTTTTTTTTTTTTGTACAAGCAGGTGGAAACCTCGTGCACGTGTTCCCCAAACGTTGCGGTTTTTTAAGGGGTACAATGTACGTCGGCACTGTGACACCAAAAAACAAACCAAGCTAATTCCCAGTTCACAGGAAAACAACGAACGGAATAAAACAATCAATTTTAACGTAGTTGCTTTCCCAAAAAGATTTTTTTTACGCAAAAGACTGAAAAAAAAATATAACAAAATTTTTTTACAAAGTACTTTATGTTACTAAAAAGAAAGCCGTGGAGACTGACAAAACTGATGATGGGAAACAGAGGGGTAAGTTTACCCCGTAAAGAAAAAATGTTTAAAGCCTTGTGCCATATACTTTTGATCTTAGAGAGGCACAGGAAGCAATACCTTCATCAATTTTTTAACAAAAAAAAAGAAATTTTTTTTTTTCTCTCACACTTGAGAATCGGGGTGATGTAACACATCCAACTCTTTCGTCACAATGAATTTAATGTCAACAAAAATTAAACACAGTGCGTGTTATGCACGTAACAGGGAAACCCGGGGAAAACACCTTTTAAAAAATTGCAAAGAACTGTATCGGAAAATAAACCCGGGGTGGAAAAACAGAATGCTGACTATTATGGAGGCAAGAACTGTTGGGGGAAAGAAAGGTTTGGGGTTTGGGCAATCACATAAACTTTTTTTTTAGGTTTTTGATTTTCAAAAACCCAAAATTTTGCATTTCGTTATCCATCACAAGCAAGTATGGGGGGAAAATATGTGGGTATTCTTGCCTTCGAAAACCTTTTTTTTCAACAGTGAATTCGATCTCACGGGGTTTTTTTATCACCGTTTTCCCTGATTTTCTAGAGAAGCTGATTCTGATTTGACTTGCTTGGTTATACAGCGTTCGATGGCTTATTTTTTGAAAAAATTCTATCACGTTCTTTCAGCCAGAAAGAAAATTGATTCATTTTTCACAAGAAGAACCCACCCAAACCACAATTATCAAAAACTTGGAAATTGGCATTTTTTTTTTTTTGCAGACGGACAAGCCAACGAATCAATTGAATCTAAAGTTACAAGGGAAAAAAAAATTTGATTTGTGATCTAATCACAACAAATTTGTCAAGGCATTCAGGACAATGAAAGTTTCCCAAATGGTTCATTTACTGAACTGATTGTATCAGTATTTGGCACAACGTACCTTTGTGAAACCCAAAATTTTAAAACGAAATATGTCAAATCCAAATTTCACACAAATCTACTATACATTTGAAAACCATTTTATAACGGCTCTTCAAACCTGAAACCTCGTTCAGAAATTTTGAAATAAAAAAAAAATTTCAAACTTCACATTAAAATTTTTTTTTTCAAAATTTTCTTTTGTCAGCTTTTCTCATCTTCATTCAGTAATTGATTATCTGCGAGTATAAATTACGTTTTTACATTTTCACTCGATATCATTTCTCAGTGTAACCCCCCCAGTATTGTTTCTTCTAATTTTCACATTTCCTTTTTTCTGAAAAATATCTGTCATTACAAAAAGGATTTAGAAAATCTTATTCATCAAGTTAATTTATTTTAACTGATTTTTTCTTTGGGCCCCGGAAAATGTGAAAATATACAAAGTTTTTGGAGGCCCCAATTTCACAGACAAAGGTAGGGGGTGTGGGGGACAAAGGGGTTTTTTTAGTGAAACATATAAATGAACGTATTTTGATAAGGCTAAAGAGGTTTTTTTTGGCATTTTTGGATTTGAAAAGCGTATACAGGGTGGGTAGGGGGGAAATGAGGCAGATGTTGCAGGTGTATGGGTAGGGGGAGGTTTTCTAAAGCAGTGAAGATTTTTAAAAGGATAGTGAGGCTCAAATTTAAATAGTAGGAAGGGGGGATTATTTCCCAGTAAAAGTAAGCCTTTGACAGGGTGTGGATGTCCTTTGGTTGTTTAATATATTTAAGATGGGGTTGTAAGAGAAGTAATGCGAGGGGCTTTGGTAAGTGGCGTGGAGTAAAAGATAAAGAATCACACATAAAGTGGGAGTTGCACAGTTGCTCTTTGCTGAGACACCGTGCTCTTTTAGAGATTCTGAAGAGAAGTGCATAGGTTGGTGGATAATTTGGGAGGGAAAAGCAAAAGAAGAAAAATTAAAAGTGAATACAGGAAAGATAAGTTATGAGGATAAAAAGATTAGGGGGATAAAATTGGGTACAATTGGAGGGGAAAATATGGAGGAGGTAATGTATTCAGATATTTGGGAGGGACGTGTCAGCAGATGGGCTATAAACATGAGGGGAATCATAGAATTGAGAGGGAAAAAGGGTGAGCGGTGCACTTAGGAGTCTGGGAAACAAAAAACTTTTTTCCTTGAGCAAAGAGGGAATGTATGAGAGTAAGTTTTACCAACGCCTTATATGGGTGTGAAGCTGGGTGATGAATGTTCAGCGAGAAGAAGGCTGGAGACAGTGGAGATGCATGTTGAGGCAATGTGTGGTGTGAAAAATAATGCAAGAATTCGTAGTTTGGAAGTTAGGGAGGTGCGGGATTACCAAAACTGTTTTTCCAGAGGGGGAGGGAAGGTAGTTAAGGGGGTCGGGCTGTAGAGAAATGAAGCGAAAAAAGAATGACTTCAAGAGGTATCACGTAGTGGAAGGAAAGCGGGGGGGGTCGGCCTGGAAGGTTGGGGGGAGGGGGCAAAGGAGGTTTGTGTGCGAGGGCTTTGGGCTTCCACAGGCATGCGTGAGCGTGGTTTTATAGTGAATGGGACAAAGGTTTTTTTAAAACTTGACTGCTGTTGGAGTGTGAGCAAATAACATTTATGAAGGGGTTCAGGGAAACCGGGAGGGCCCGGGCTGAGTCCTGGAGATGGGAATACAGGCCTGCCTCTAAGGAGGGGGGTTAATTTGCAGTTTAAAAAATGTAAATGAAAGCACCCTTCTGGGGAAATATGATGGAGTAATGAGGTGAAAGTTTTTCTTTTTTTGGGCCCCCCTGCCTTTGGGGGCCACCCCGCCTTTTGGCCACCCTGCCTTGGTGGGCCACCCCCCCTTGTGGGAATCGGGCCCGTGTGATAAAAATAAAAAATAAATAAAAAGATGTGAGGGGAGTGGCGGTAGTGGCGCGGCAGGTAGATGGCCTGGCAGGGAGAGGGGCTGGCAGGGAAGGGGCTGGCAGGGAGAGGCGCTGGCTTTTTTACAACCACCTCCCCCCCACAACTCACCCGGCGAGGGCAGGTAGATGCGCTGGCAGTTGTTCAACCACCCCCCAAAAACAACTCACAGGCGCTGGAGGGAATGGCGCTGGCATTGTTCAAACCACCCCCCCAACAACCCCAGGGGAGTGCAGTAGATGGCGCTGGCAGTTGTTACAACCCCTCCCCACACAACTCACAGGCCTGGCAGTAGAGGCGCGGGATTGTTTCAACCACCCCCCCACACAACCCCCAGGGGTTGGCAGTAGATTTGGGGCTGGCATTGTTACAACCACCCCCCACACAACTCACGGCGGTGGCAGGTAGATGGCCTGGCAGTTTTACAACCACCCCCCCACACAAATACAGGGGCTGGCAGGGAGATGGCGCTGGCATTGTTACAACCCCTCCCACACAACTCACAGGCGAGTGGCAGGTAAAGGGGGCCGGCAGTAAGGCGCTGGCAGTTGTTACAACCCCCCCCCACACACAACTCACAACCACCTCCCCACACAACTCACAATCACCTCCCCACACAACTCACAAACCCCTCCCACACACAACTCACATCAAGACAAAAAATTTTTTACAGCTACATGAAATTTTTCCCTTTCAAATGGAATATAATTCAAGACTTCCGTAACAAAGTACTTGGGCGAATGTTAAAAATATACCCTCTCCAGGTATTCCTGGAGTATACCTGGAAAGGGTTTTGGGGGTCACCGCCCCCGGTCTGAGACCAGGCCTCGCGGTGGATCAGGACCTGATCAACCAATCCTGGGTGTAGTGGGCACCCCGGGCTGAATTAAATGGGCGTAACTGACCATAATTTTCAAAAGGACACCTAACTCCCTCCGTCAAGTGTCAGTTCACTCAGGGTGTTATGGTTATATGAAACAGCGGGCAGCCATCAGCAACAGCCTGAATGAACAAGCAATCAATAGAAAAACCTAGCCCAGGTTTAGCAGCGAAGTGAAAAAATCTCGATACAGGTCACCTAAACCCTACGTCAATTTCTTATATATTATTTTCAATTAATTTCTCAATTTCGTTAATTTTGATCAGTGTAGAAAGTCGTTTGATAATATAATAAACAAATAACTCCTCTTTCACTCCAGTGTCACTGTGAGACATCTGAAGAGATCGCAATAACATTAGAATTGCTTACCACATTATGCAATATATAACAACACACTTTGTGCTGCCAGAGGATGTCGCAATAGATTTTTGTGAGACTCCACTAGGTATAATTAAGATACTACAGTCGTTTCATATACCGTGAACATGTCACGGACACGTTACACTTGACTAACTTCATTATCATGGGTAATATATCGGCTAGTGTGCTCATTCTTCCTTACAATTGTTTATAAACTTCTGTTTGAGAAACAAGTACTATATTCGATACTATCTTTGTTTAATATTAATTAGGTATCCCCGAAGGGAAACCTCTAAGTAGGTGCCAGATTTTTCTTAGTTGTTGTTCCTCTTGCTTTTCGTTTTCTCTCTTTCACAACTGAAGATTTCAGTACTTGTGTATAGAAACTAGGGGAAGCTTCTTGAAACAATTGGCATGTACGTATCCTATGACCAAAATTGTTGAATCTGTTTCCAAAATCCTCAAATAGTTTTGACAACTGCCAGAACCCTCAACGGCGTAACTTCAAACGTTAAAAAAAATCGACGACTGAGTTGAATAAAATTCAAGTGTGTAGATGGATACTTGAACATTTAATGTGTAAAACAATGAGTTGTTATTCACAGTAAACCCAGTTAATCAAATTTCAGTTAATCAAATATTTTGATGCATTTTAGTGTGAAGATATTACCCATTAAGTTTTGTTTGTGTGCACCAGTTTTGTAAATATAATGAAACTCTTTAAGAAAAATTGTAATCTTAGGAATTAATGGCATAACTGGAAATGATTCACGTGATCAGCTTCAAATTTTCACCACTGAAGTGATGTCCCTGAAGAAAGGATTCTGTTATTAGGAAAACATAAGTCCCAGGAAGCCAGGATTTTAGAAACTTGAAATAAAAAAATCAATTTAGAAAGCAAAAAAATTTTTTTTGGGCCCTTTTTTAAATTAAAATTTTAACGAATCCTTTTTTTAGAACACCCTCAGAAAAATTTTTTCTTTTCCCTCTGGGAGAAAGCCTTTTTTCGATGGGCCTCAAATACTCAAAGTTGTTGAAAAACTGTTTCTAGGGAAAGGTGGGACTTTTTCTTTAAAAGGTGTCTTATGGGCAATTTTAAAAAGGCTTTTCGAGTTTTTTGCTTCTTTTTGTTTAACTAGAAAACCTTCCTCAAACGGATTTAATTTTTAAACCCTAGTGGTCTGTGGCAGGGAAAAAGAATTTAAAATTTTTTTTGGTGATTTCCCACCCCCTCCATGTGGGGGCGGGCCTTTTTCTCAACTAGCGAACGGGGTAAAAAGGGGTTTTTTATGATCAAAAGTACCCATCGTTAAATCAGCCCTTGGTTCTTGGGCCAATCCCCAAGAAACCCCTCCCAAAGCGGGGCAAAAAGGGCAAACTTCCCTACTGCGGGTTTTGAGCGTGATGCACCTCTTTTGGCTTCTGCTTTTGCCATGTGTAAATCTTACTTTTCCTACGGGACATAGTGTACAAAACAAATAATATCATCTATGAAGGAAAATGTACATTAAAAGTCTCCTTTTTGGAGTTTTTTTGGGCTCAAACATTCCCATTACAAACCAGGTCCCCACAGGACATTCTTTTACCTGTGTTGAAATAGTATTTTTAAAAAAATTTTGGGGCATTGTTAAGGGAATGTCATTTTTTAATTTAAAATGAAAGTGGAATTGCTTTATTTTCTTTTGTATTTTTTCCCTTGAGGCTGGTAAAGGGGCAGGGTGATCAAGGCTGCACTTCTCTCACCCTTTTTGGGCCTCCCTTTCCCACAGACGCACACGACCCCCAAGGGCTTTTTTTAACTTTTTAAAATCTGATTTAAAACTAAACAAAATATTTCTTTCTTTAGACAAAACCAATTACATACATTTATCCAACGCTTGGTCTTGACTCTGCCCCCCCGGGAATGTATGCGAGGAATTTCCTCACAAGTTTAACTTTATTTTTTTTGTAAATAAATCATGAAATATCTGTCAGGTTCGTACTTAAAAAATATTACATTCGACTCAGGGTTTTAAATCGAGAAATAAAATAACTTTTTGTTTGGAACCCAGTTTTATAAGTTTTGTATTAAAGTTTTCACACACCGGGTTTAAAAACACAGAGAAAAAACATCAAAATGTTTGACAAATTTGCTCAAGTCTGTAATTTAAAACCCTGTTCTTCAAGCCTTTTTTCCAGTACGCTTTTCCCATTTTTAATGATCAACACGCAACGTGCCCATTAGTACTTTTTGGCCATCTCCACCACTGCAACAGTCTTTTCCCAAAGAACAGTGGGGGGAAAAAGCGAAAGAACTCTTTTTAAATCTATTTTTTTGGGCTCCCAAACGACAAGAAACACCCGGAAAAGAGAAGTTTATTTGTTTTTTCCAGCCCACTATATTAAATGAAAACGGCAGATTCCTTTTAAAATTTTTTCCAACTTAAACCCAAGGATTTGATCTCATCTCATTTTTTTGAAAAAAATAAATTGAAACCCTCAATCTTTTTTTCCTAAGCAGGGGAAGCGCCAGCGCTTCATGACCGGACCGAAAGTGTACCCCACCAACCATGTCGGGAAAAAATTGTCACTCACCTGGTCCCAAGGGCCACTGGGCAAGTGACGTTAAGGGTTTGTGATGGGGCGTTGGGGTGGTGTTGGTGGGGGGTGTTACTGGTTTGGGATGGGGTTTTGTTTTGGTTTAAAGGTGGTTTTGTTGAAGGGGGTGTTGGGGCCCGTGGGTAGTGGTTGTTTAGTGGGTTTTTCAAGGGTTGGGGGTTTTTTTGGTAGTGGGGTTTGTGTTTATATGGTGGCGGTGCAGGTGGTTATGATGGTGGTGGGATGGTGGGGGTGTTGGGGTGATGTTGATGTTTGGGGGGGGTTGGGATGGGATGGGGGTGGGCTGTGCGGGATGGTGGGGGGCGGGTTTTTGACGGTGGTGGGTGCTGTATGGGGATGGTAGAGTGGGGGTTTTTGATGGGATTTGGGGGTGGTGGGTTTTGATGGTTTGGGGGGTTTTGGGGGTGGGGTTTTTTTGGGGTTGTGGGGCGTTGGGTTGGTGATGGTGGTGGGGGGGGACTAGTGTTTAACAACCGTGGTTTTGGGGCTAGGGGGTGTTTTATCCCCGGGGAGTGACCAAATATTGGAGCGGCAGTGGTTTAAACTGGTGATGGCCTGGAAATGTTGAAGCGGGAGTGTTTATCGGGGGGTGGCCAAGTGTTTTTAGCTTGGAGTGGTTTTATCGGGAGCGGGAAAAATATTGGAGCTGGGAGTGTTCATCGGGGGGTGACAAGAGGGGTAGGACTGGGAGTGTTCATTTTTGGGAGGGCCCAAAAACGTTGGGGCCCGGGAGTGTTCATCTGGGAATGGCTAGAAGTTGGTTCCCCGGGGAGGATCATCTGGGGAAATGGGGCCCGAGTGTTTTTGGGGGTGGGAGGTTTTATCGGGGGGTCCCCGAGTGTGGGGCTGGGAAATGTTCATCTGGGCAGTGGAAAGATGTTTGGGGTGGAGGGGTTCAACTGGGGAGTAGCCAGAATTTTGCGGTGGGGGTGTTCCCTCAGGGGAGTAACCAGAGGTTGGAACTGGGATTTTTCCCCCCCCCCCCCCCCCATCCCCCCCCCCCCCCCGGGGGGGGGGGGGGGGGGGGGGGGGGGGCCCCCCCCAACCCCCCCTCTTCCCTTCCCCCCCCCCCCCCCCAAATTTCACCCGGGGAAGGGCCAGGGTTGGGGCTGGGATTGGGTTCCCTCGGGGGGTGGGCCAAAATTTTTTATATTTTTTTTTTTTTGGAAACTGGGAGTGTTCCCCTCTTTGGGGGGTGGCAATGTTGAGCTGGGGTGTTCAACTGGGAGTGCCAGACCTTTTGGGGCTGGGAGTGTTATTTGGGGGGTGGCCAATGTTGGAGGGTGGGGGTTTTTTCATCTGGGGGGTGGGCCAGAGGGGTTGGGGGTAAGGTGTTTATCTGGAGGGCCCGGTTTGGAGCTTGGGGGTTTTTCATCTGGGGGGTGGCAAAAGTTGGAGCGGGGGTGTTTTAACTTTGGGGGTTTGGGCCCAAAAGTTTGGGGCGGGGGGTTCATTTGGGAAGGGGGCCCGAAGTTTGGGGCTGGGGGTGTTCCCTCTGGGAGTGGCCCAGAGTGTTGGGGGTGGGGGGTGTTCACTGGGGAGGGCCCCAGGGTTTTTTGCGGGATGTTCAAACTGGGAGTGGGGAAAAAGTGTTGGGGCTGGGAGTGTTCATCTTTGGGGGGGGCCAAAGGTTGGAGGGGGAAGGGCATCCCGGGGAAATGGGAGAGGTTTGCTGGGGTGTTCATTTGGGGGGGGGCCAGAAATGTTGGGGGTGGGAGTGTTCACCCGGGATGGGAGAGGTTGGGGTGGGAAATGTTCAAACTGGGAGGGGAAAAATGTTTGGGGTTTGGGGGGGTTCAATGCGGGGGGTTTGGGCCCGAAAAGGGTTGGAATGGGAGTGTTCATCTGGGGAGAAGGGCCCGAGGTTAGGGTGGGGGTGTTCCTTTTGGGGGGTGGCCCAAATGGGGGGAGCGGGAGTGTTTACCCGGGGGGTGGGCCAGAAGGTTTGGGGTGGGAGTTTTCATTTGGGGAGGGGCCAGAGTGGGTTGGGGTTTGGGAGGTTTAACTGGGGATGGCCAGAGGTTAACTGGGAAATGTTTTATCTTGGGGGAGAGGCCGGGGGTGTTTTGGGGGGCTGGGGTGGGGTTCAACTGGGGGGTGGCCAAAAGTTGGAAACGGGGGTGTTCCCTCCCGGGGGGTGGCCAGACTGTTGGGGCTGGGGGTGTTATTTGGGGAGTGGCCGGGGGGGTTGGGGCTGGGGGTTTTTCATCTGGGGAGTGGCCAATGTTTTAAAACTGGGATGTTTCTTTGGGGATGGAGAGTTTTTGGGGCTGGGATGTTTTCTGGGGAGTTGGGGGTGTTTAGCCCGGGGGTTTCTTGCTTGGGGGAGTAGGCCGAGGGGTTGGGAACCCGGAGTGTTCATTTTGGGGGGGGGGCCAGCCTGATAGCTGGGATTTTTCATTTGGGAGTGGGGTTTTGGGGTTTAAACTGGAGTGTCATCTGGGGGAGTGGCCAGGGCTGTTGGGGCTGGATGTTTTATTTGGGGTTTTTCCCCGAGGTTGGAGCCCGGAAATGTTTTATCTGGGGGGGGGGCCAAATGTTTTAAACTGGGAGTGTTTTATTTTTGGGGGTGGTGAGTTTTGGAAACTGGGAGTTTTTTCTGAGGATTGGCCCCCGGGGGTTAGCCTTTGGGTGTTTATCTTGGGGGGTGGCCAAAGGGGGGAAAACCCGGGAGTGTTCACCCGGGGAATTGGGCCCAAGGGGGTTTAAACTTTTATGTTCATCTGGGGAGTGGCCAGATGTTTTGGGGCTGGGGGGGTGTTCATTTTGGGATTGGGAAAAGTTTTGGGAGCTGGGAGTGTTCAAATTGGGGGTTGGCCAAACTTTGGGGCTGGGAGTTTCATTTGGGGAAATTTTTGGGGGGCCCCGGGGGGGTGGGTTTGGGGGTGGGGGTTTCATCTGAGGGGGGCCCAAAATGTTAGCCCGGAAATGTTTTTTAATCCCTGGGGAGTGAAAAAAAGGTGGGTTGGGCCTGGGTGTTTAAACTGGGGGGGTTGGGCCAAAATTTTTGGAACGGTAGTTTTTTCCCTCTTGGGGGGGGCCAAGTTTTGGGGCTGGGAGTGGGTTTATCCCGGGGAGTGGAGAGTTTTTGGGGGCCGGAGTTTTCTTCCGGGGAAAGGCCCGGTTTGGAGCTTGGGGGTGTTCATCTGGGAAATGGCCCAGAGTGTTTGGGGGCCGGGGGTTTTTCATCGGGGAAATTTTCTAGAGGTTTAGGTGGGGGTTTCATCTGGGAGTGGGGGTGTTAGCCTGGAAAGGGGTTTAAATTTGGGGGGTTTCCCGGGTTTTCGGGTGTTTTCTGGGAATGGCCGGTGTTGGGGGCCCGGGGTGTTCATCTGGGGGTGGCCAGATGTTGGGGCTGGGAGTGTTCATCTTGGGGGGTGGGCCAAATTTTTGGGGCCGGAAATGTTTTTATCTGGGAGTGGATTTGGGGTGTTTTTAGCCGGGAGTATTTTTTTGGGGGGGGCCTTTGGGGTTGGAGCTGGGAGTGCAACTGGGGAAATGCCAAGTGTTGGAGCTTTGGGGGTTTTCATCTGGAAAATTTCCAAAATTTTTGGGGCTTGGGGGTTTCATCTGGGGGTGGCGGTGGTTAACCCGGATTTTTTCATTGGGGAGTTTCCAAAACGTTTTAGCTGGGAGGTTTATTGGGAAAAAGGGGGAAATGTTGGGCTGGGAAAATGGGTTTTTTCCCGGGGAGGGCCCGATGTTGGAGGTGGGAGTGTTTACTGGGGAAAGGGGCCCTGTTGGAGCTGGGGTGTTTCAACTGGGAGTGGGAAAAGGGTTTGGGGCTGGGGGTGGTTAATTTTGGGAAATTTCCAGATGTTGGAGGTGGGGGGTGTTAATTTTGGGGTGGCCGATGTTTGCGGGGTGTTTATCTTTGGGGAGAGAAGTTGGGGGGGGGGAGTGTTTTCTGGGGAGGGGGGCCGTGTTAGCCCGGAAGGGTTTATCTGGGGGTGGCCAAGGTTTAAAGCTGGGGGGGGTTTATCTGGGAGGGCCAAACGTTGGGGCTGGGGAGTTTTTATTGGGAAATGGCCAATGTTGGGCTGGGAGGGTTTATCTGAGGGGTTCCAGAGTGTTGGAGGTGGAGTGTTTTATCTGGGGAGAGGGAGAAAAGTTGGGAAACAGGGGTGTTCATCCCGGGAGTGGAAAAATGTTGGAGCGGAATGTTCACGGGAATTTCCAGATGTTTTAGGTGGGGGTTTTTCATTTGGGGGGTTCGAATGTTAGGGTGGGAGTGTTTATCTGTGGGGGTGGAAAGGTTTGGGGGGCCCGGGGAAATGGTTTTTTCTGGAAAGGATTTGGGTGCCGGTTAGGTTTGGGGGTTTATCTGGGGAGTGGCAGAGTGTTAGGGGGGGAGTGTTCCCTGGGGAGGGAAAAATGTTGGGGGCTGGGATGTTCATCTGGGGGAAATTTTTCCCGATGTTTGGAGGTGGGAGTGTTCATCTGGGATACCCCGAGTGTTAAACTGGGGGGTTTCCTTGGGGAGTGGTAGAAAAATTGGGCCCGGGGGGTGTTCTCCGGGAAATGGTGGGGTTGGGCCCGAATGTTCATCGGGGAAAGGGGGAGATGTTTGGGGGAGTGTTCATTTGGGGAGTGGCCAGCTGTTTAAACTGGGGGTGTTCCCTCTGGGAGGCCAAACCGGGGGAGCTGGGGGGGTTTTATCTGGAAATGGCCAATTTTTTGGGGCTGGGGGTGTTCACTGGGGAGTGGCCAATGTTGGAGGTTGGGGGGAGTTTATTTGGGGAGTGCCGAGGGTTGGAGGGGAGGAGTGGGTTTATCTGGGAGGGGAGTGGGTTTTTGGGGCTGGGGGTGTTCCCTCTGGAATTTTCCAAAAGTGTAGGGGGGAGTGGGTTTATCTTTGGGGTGGGCCCAAAAGGTTTTAACCCGGGAAAATTCATCGGAAGTTTGGTAAAAAGGGTTTGGGCTGGGGGGTGTTTTGTTGGGGATGGCCGGGTTTGGGGGGGGGTTTTCCAACCGGGGGGAAATGTTCCATTAGGGGAGGTGGGCTGGGGGTGTTTTTTAATTTAGGTGGGAGTGTTCATCTGGGGAGGTAGCCAATTGCCCTTTTGGGTGTTCAATGGGGAATTTTCCAAAATGTTGGAAAGGGGGGGGGTTTATCTGGAGTGGCCGGGGTGTTGGGGCTGGGGGGTTCATCTGGGGAGTGGCCCAAAGGGTTGGGGTGGGAAGTTTTCCTTTGGGGGGGGGCCGAGGGTTGGAGCTGGAGTGTTCAACCGGGAGGGCCCGAGGGGGTTTGGGGCTTGGGGGTGTTCATCGGGGTGGCCAAAAGTGTTGGGCTGGGGGGTGTTAACTTGGGGGTTTTTGGCCAAAGGGTTTGGGGCCGGGGGGTTCATCGGGAAATGGCCAGTGTTGGGCTGGGGGGTGTTTATTTGGAAATGGCCGAGTGTTGGAGGTGGGAGTGTTCTTTGGGGAGTCCAAAAGGGGGTTTGGGGCTTGGGGTGTTCATCTGGGAGGGGGAAAGTGTTGGAGCTTTGGGGGTGTTCATTTGGGGAATTGGCCAAAGTGTTGGAGGTGGGAGTGTTTTATCTGGGGAGTCCAAATTGTTAAACGGGAGGTTCTTGGGGAATTTCCCAAAATTTGGAGCGGGAGTGGGGTTTATGGGGGGGTGGCCGTGTGTTGGAGCTGGGGTGTTCATCTGGGGATGGGTAATGTTGAGAGGGAAAAAATTTTTTTTATCTGGGGGAAAGGGCCGGGGAAATTTTTTTCCGATCCCCGGGAGTGTTTTAACGTGGAGTGGGCCCGGGGGTTTGGAAATTTGGGGGTGTTCATCCCGGGAAAAAGGGCCAGGGGGTGGGAGGCTTGGGGGTGTTAAAATGGGGGGTGTTTCCCCTTAGTGGCCAAGTGTTGGGGCTGGGGTTTTTCATCTGGGAGGGCCAACCGTTGGAAATTGGGGTTTTTCATTTGGGGAGTGGCCCCGGGGTGTTTGGGGCTGGAGGTTCGTTTTGGGAAATGGGCCAGACTGTTGGAGCTGGGAGTGTTCATTGGGAAGTGGCCAAAGTGTTGGAGCTCGGAGTTTTTCATCTGGGGAGTGGCTAGTGTTGGAGCTGAGTGCTCATCAGGGGGAGTGCCCAGACTTTTGGGGCTGGGAGTGTTCATTTGGGGGGGCCCCTGGGGTTTTTGGAGTTTGGGAGTGCCATCTGGGGATTTAGAGTTTTGGGAGTTTGGGAGTGTTCACTGGGGAGGGGCCAAGTGTTGGAGCTTGGAGTGTTCATCTGGGAGTGAAAAAGAGTGTAGGGTGGGAGTGTTCATCTGGGGAGGGCCAAAGGTTTGGAGTGGGGATTTTCATAGGGAAGTGGCTATTTTTTTGGTGCTGGGGAGTGTTCATGGGGAGAGGGGCCAGGTGTTGGGGGGTTGGGAGTGATCTCGGGGGAGTACCCAGAGTTTTGGGGTAGGAGGTTCATGGGGGCAGTGGAAAGAGTGTTGGAGCTGGGAGTGTTCATCTGGGAATTTGGGCCAGAGTGTTGCAGGTGGGAGTGTTCATTGGCGAGTATCAGAGTGCTATAGCGGGGATTTTCATCTTGCGTGGTTTAGAGATTTTGGGCGGGAGTGTTCTCTGGGGAGTGGCTGCGTGTTCAGCTGGAGTTTTTCATCTGGGGAGTGGTAGATGTTATAGCTGGGGAGTGTTCATCGGGGGAGGGGGCCAGAATTGGAGCTGGAGTGTTCATCTGGAGAGTGGCCAGACTGTTGGAGTGGGAGGTTCTTTCTGGGGATGGCCAGAGTGTGGACGCGAGGTTTTTTCACCCGGGGGAGGGGCAAAATTTTTGGAGCTGGGAGTGTTCATCTGGGGAGTGGCTAGTGTTGGAGCTGAATGTTCATCTGGGGAGTGGCCAGACTGTTGGAGCTGGGAGTGTTCATTTGGGGAGTGGCCAGACTGTTGGAGCTGGGAGTGTTCATCTGTGGAGTGGCCAAAGCGTTGGAGCTGGGAGAGTTCATCTGGGAAGTGGCTATTGTTGGTGCTGGGAGTGTTCATCTGGAGAGTAGCCAGAGTGTTGGAGGTGGGAGAGTTCATCTGGGGAGTAGCCAGAGTGTTGGAGCGAGGAGTGTTCATCTGGGCAGTGGAAAGAGTGTTGGAGCTGGGAGTGTTCATCTGGGAAGTTGCCAGAGTGTTGCAGGTGGGAGTGTTCATCTGGGGAGTAGCCAGAGTGCTATAGCTGGGAGTGTTCATCTGTGACGTGGATAGAGAGTTGGAGCTGGGAGTGTTCTCTGAGAAGTGGCTGCGTGTCCCAGCCTGAAGTGTTCATCTGGGGAGTGGCTAGAGTGTTATAGGTGGGAGTGTTCATCTGGGGAGTGGCTAGCGTGTTATAGCTGGGAGTGTTCATCTGGGGAGTGACCAGACTGTTGGAGCTGGGAGTGTTCATCTGGAGAGTGGCCAGAGTGTTGGAGCTGGGGGTGTTCATCTGGGGAGTGGCCAGACTGTTGGAGCTGGGAGAGTTCATTTGGGGAGTGGCCTGAGTGTTGGAGCTAGGAGTGTTCATCTGAGGAGCGGCCCGAGTGTTGGAGCTTGGAGTGTTCATCTGGAAAGTGACAAGAGTGTAGGAGCTGGGAGTGTTCATCTTGGGTGTGGCCAAAGCGTTGGACCTGGGAGAGTTCATCTGGGAAGTGGCTAGTGTTGGTGCTGGGAGTGTTCATCTGGAGAGTGGCCAGAGTGTTGGAGGTGGGAGTGTTCATCTGGGGAGTAGCCAGAGTGTTGGAGCTAGGAGTGTTCATCTGTGCAGTGGAAAGAGTGCTGGAGCTGGGAGTGTTCATCTGGGAACTTGCCAGAGTGTTGCAGGTGGGAGTGTTCATCTGGGGAGTAGCCAGATTGCTATAGCTGGGAGTGTTCATCTGGGGAATTGCCAGAGTGTTGGAGGCGGGAGTGTTCACCTGGGGAGTGGCTGTGTGTTGGAGCCTGGTGTGTTCATCTGGGAAGTGGCTAGAGTGTTAGGAGGGGATTTTTA